>OY735245.1:13569425-13963291 GCA_963457695.1 Neria commutata | reverse complement strand
GGAAAACTCGAATGAACGCCAGCGAAAGAGAGCGCAACAATAAATGATGAAAATGATGTGATGATAATTAAAAAGACAACAACAGCAACAACAACAACAAATGCGCACAAAAAATTGCATTCATGAATAGCAGCGCAGCGCAGAGAATTATACGAAATGATATGGACACCCCCCAAACGCAGCCCCGCAGAGACTCCCAAACCCAGAGCCCAACTCAAAGCCAAATCGAGCCGAAAGCATGCAAAGAACTTTTGAGAGCGCAAAAAAAGAACGTTGAGCGAGCGAGAACAGACTGACTGACATTCAACTCAACGCTCAGCGGGCACACTCACACACACACACACTCAAGCGCGGACAATAGCGACAGCAGGCCCCAAACAACCGGCAACACTCTCAATGCCCTCACCACAGCACCCAATACCAATACCAAGAGCCAACAACAGCACTCACACATCCTGCCGCCCAACTGCCCGTCCGCTCGTCCGCCTGCCCAGCCTCTTCGCCACTTCGCCGACCCTTTTTGCCGGCTCAGCTGCGCGTTGAGCGTGGTTGCACTCTTTCTTTTAAACGCTGCGCTGTAAAAGCGTTTTTTCCACAAACGCACACAAACATAAAAATACACAGCGTGCGATAAGGACGCTGCTGCGCTTGTAGTAGTGCATTCATATCATACACACACGCACACACACACGCGCACGCGAGTGACACCAATGCATGCCCAACCTTGCAGAATGCTTCTGTATGGCACTTTTTCACCACATTTTTTTCAACTCATTCAAATTAAAAACCCCGCTCACTCACACATGCATACACAGCGTTATTCGCACACACACACATATTAACTGTTCGTACAGCCAGTTGTAAGGCAGCGCTACAAAATGGCAACACGGCAACTCATTCGAACTCACTGTTCTCCCCCCTTTGCCTTACACGACGCCAAAACTCGCCAAAACGCTGTCAAGAAAATCGCTTGAGTTCTTTTTGACCCTCCAACCTGCCTGCCCCCTGCAAAGCTCACTTTGAGTGTCTGTTTGCTGTAAGTCGACGGCGAAAGAGAGCGCCGGGCACCCTCTTTTTGGCACGGTCTGAGCAGCCATCGAGCTGGTTGCAATTGCAATCTGCGCTCTGCCAACGTCTCCGTGCCACACCGCGCCACACGCTGTTGCATTCTTGTAGTCGCTTTGCTGTGAGACTGAGTGTGGCGTGTGAGTGTGAGTGTAAAATGCCGCACTTTTTCTGCGAGTGAGTCTCAGTTCTTGTAACTCTGTAGAACAGAGCACGAAACACTAAGCACTCTTTTTCGTAATGTTAAAAGAGTAGTCATTTTTAGTACTTTTTTAAACGACGGTTGAATTTTTGTGTATTATTAATTTTTTTTTCGTAAAAATTTAAAAGCGAAGATTAGGAAAAGAATGTTTGAAAAATGTGGGCTTGCAAAATCTGCATGGCAATAAAATTAAAGTACATATGTATGTATATCGAAACGAAATCGTATACCATTGTGACAATTGACAACCTTTCGTAACAATATAGGAAAATTCAAATTGCTCACGACTTAAAAAAATGTCGAGAAGATTTCGCAATTGTTTCATTTTTAAATTCAAGCTGATTGTAGAAAAATCGTGCTACCCGACAAAGATAATATTGAAGAGCTACCGCAAAACGGCTTCAATGCAAAATTGTATGATTCTTGATTCAATCGAAATACTGAAGATACCGAAAAACTGTAAAAAAATGCTTAGTAAGTGTGATTAGATCTTAAAAGCTTTGCTAGAATATTCAAGAACAGTAGTTCCAAAGAAGGGAATCCCAAAATTTCGAATCACTCATTTTGCAGAGTCACGACGGAGCAGTCATACTCTTGGCGGTTGGTTTACAATTTTCTTTCTGAGCAGAAATCACGAATTTTTTGCAACTCACAAACTACACACACACACGCATACGAAACACTCATTTTTGTGCTGAATTTGCAAGTGTGTGTGTGCTTAATCGTACGCGCTTTAAATGACGCAGAACTGCATTTCCTCTGCGCTCAGCACGGAGAATTGTGCGTGTATCAGTGTGTGTGAGTACCCTCTGTATTGTTATGGTGTGTTGAAAAAGTAGAATATTCCCCTCTGCCTGTGCCAGTGCCACTCCAACACTACCACTGCCACTTAAGAATCTCACTCAGTGGCGTTATTTTTCCTGTTTATGAGTGCGTGAATACAACAACTTCAACAATAACAGTGAGCCACAACAATATAGCCGTAAGGCCAAAATTATGATAACAGACAAAAAAGTACTTCATATAAACTTGCTCTTATTCCATTTGAAAAGGAATTTAATTTGTAGCATAAGAAAAATAACCTCAGAGAAGTTTGCGTTTAACCCATATGTGGCAACGTTCCATAATATTTTGGTTGTAAGAAAGAGACAAAAAGTGCTTTCCATACATTTTCTCTTATTTCCATTTTGAAAGGTAGTATACAAATGATCAAAAAGCCTTTCGCATGCAGGTTAATTTTGAAGATATTGCGTTTTGAAAGACGTCTTCGCCTCTGGGCATAAGAACAAAAGAAATGCAGGTAGTAGACACGCATGCATCTTATCTTTGGGGCAACCGCTTTGGGTACCCCCCTCTGCGTGCTCCAAAAGCGCAAAAAAATCTGAATGCGCATAAATTTGTGGTAATCCACTGTAAATCCCGCCGCTGATGTTTATGAGCAAGCAAAACGCGCGTCATACCACAAACACACACTCACTCTCGTTCGCAAAAATACACACACACACACTTACTGGAATATTGGAAATTCTTCAACTGCTTCAGACAACGACCTGCCTGACACTCGTTCAAGGTATTATCTCACTTTTTCGCATTACTCTTCCCTTTGTAGTTGTTTTTGTTTATGTTGTTGTTGTTGTTGTTATATTTAAACAATTGCTTTACAAAAACAACAACAACAACATTGAGGCGATAACAACAACAACAACAATCACAATGGCATTAAGTAACATACGCAACGCGCTCCGATCGCCACTGCACTGCCTCAGCCGCCCTGTGGCGCGACCACCGGGCCACAATTCAACGAACGAGCATAGTCATTCGCGCATTATCGCTTTCAAAAACGTGAACGATAAGCAGCAGCAACAACAATAATATCAAGCAACAACAACAACAATATCGCAAAATTTTGCGCCATCAACGCAAGTTCTTATCACGATCGTTGCATTTGTTTGCTTTACAACAACAACAACGAGCAGAGCGAGGATTCGTTTCATTTTTATAAAGTTCTTTGTTTTTTAGCAACATTTTTTGATGCATCGATTTCATAATATCTTTGTTTTTCACACTTTTAATGTACTTTGGCTAAGACTTAGTTTTTATACTGCATATTTTCAAATCTACTGAAAATGTGCGAAATATACTTCTTCTTTACGAATTTGGGAGAAAATTTGTAATGTAAAAGTTGCTCGAAAAATAAAATGCTCTATTCATGCAAAAAGGCAGGAAGTGATTTTGAAAAGTTTGAAAAAGAAAATTTCAATAATTTCAATAATTTGAAGATATGTATATAACAGATTAGACAATCTTCATTATTACAATAAAAAGTTATGAAGTTGTTATATTGAAACCAAGCAGATCCATCAAATTTAATATGAGAGATAAACAAACTTTTCTAA
The DNA here is from genome assembly GCA_963457695.1 of Neria commutata. Lineage (NCBI taxonomy): Eukaryota > Metazoa > Arthropoda > Insecta > Diptera > Micropezidae > Neria > Neria commutata. The sequence goes on along the minus strand of OY735245.1, from coordinate 13,959,628 downwards.
AAAGCTTTTCAATCTGTCAGCATTAGCTACTGTATAAAATTTTTCAACTAAATTGGTTTAAACAAATTTTGATGGTAAGAACTGATTTTTCAATATTCCGATAAGCTTTAGAAAGCTATCTGAGATATAAATATATATAATTTTTTTTGTCAATTGATTTCAATTTATTTGCTAGGTAGCTGAGGCTAAACATTCAAAAATCGGCCCTATGGCATTAAACAGTGTTGTTAACAATCCAAATAAAAATGAAACACGAAGACAGGCTACACTGGAACAGTCGATTTTCGATTACAGATAAGCGAGGAAGACATGTTGCTTTTATTTTGATTCGAAACACTCTGTTTTCCTACATACTTAGAAACTAAAGGCATAAGTCCCTTTGTATGATTTCTTTTAAACAATAATTTGGGAAATTCTAATTTTACTTCAAATGGAAGTAAGAGAATCCGTTTTCAAGTTTTCTTGCTTGGTTTGATAAATATTTCAGAGTTTAATGTGATATACATATATATATATATATATTGGACTACATAAATCAAGTCGTTTCGGCTTCTTAACTCGATACTCAATATTTTTTCCATTGCGTCGTTCTTATTACAATTTTGCAGTTCCCTTTTGTGCTGTGCTGTTGACTGACTGGAATTACATTGAGGTAGGGTAAGGTTAAGAAGAGAGCGCATCTTAACTGCTTTTTGCTGATCCTCTGTTCTTCTGCCTTTCTCACTCTGCCCACTTCGGCGCACATATGACAAGGCTCACAGCATTGTTGGCAGTTCATGTTGGGCCACAATCGCTTTTGTTCATTGCCAATTTGTAAGTGCAACGAAACGTATGAAGCCGTACAATATTTCAACGGCAATCATTATTAACAGCGGCAACTTCGTTTTATGCTGCTCTTTCTTCCTTCCGCCGACCCGTTTTCATACACACACACTCTTTTCGAGAGCGAGCATTGAACAGTTGTCATATTCGGAATTGTAGCGTTCCTTTTGAAATTGTGGGTATTGCTATTGCCAACCATAAGAATCGCTCTTGTTCTTGATAAAGGTGGAAGGGAGGTAGTAAGAGATTCCATGCAATTGCTCGATACTCAACATGCATAGGCCGATGTGTCATATTGTTGCTCCAGCGCATACAGTTTGTAAACATCGGCGATCGCGATCTTAATGCGCACATGCCTAGGCACTGCCTCCACTGCCTGCCACTCAGAGTGTCAGAGACATGCACGAGTTCTTAGCCAGCTTCCACAGGCCAGAAACGCATGCGCTGAATCGTAAGGCGCTTATTTAACTTTATATTAATCTGTCTGTCTACTTGTACATTACACTGTTCCACACGATTTTTGTTGCTGAGTATTTTGAAGTTGATTTAGTGCAAAGTGAGAGTATTTAGTACGAAATTGATATTAGTTTTGCTGGAGCAGCTCAAATCTCCTTTAGAAAATATTTTAGATATATATTTATAACAGGTGTAAAAAAGGGAACTTGGGAATTTTTTAAGCGTGTAAAATAAAAAAATCGGAAGGTCTTGAAAACTTTTATATAGACAATATAAGAGCTGGTACTTCTATCTTGAAACTAAATAGGACAACTTCTTCCTTGCTGATAAGCGGTGATTCCGAGCAGCAATCAAAATTTAATCTTCATGTTATCTGTATATATATTTGTCTGTTAGCTATATGTCTCTCTCTCTCTCACACTCTCTCTTTGCATACACAACCGTCTATTGATCAGGCCAGTTTGTGCTGGCCTTTCCATTCGTCCGTCCGTCCGTCCGTCCTTTCAACTGACCGCACCATAATAAGGCGCACTCGCACGCTTGAAGCACTCGTCGCACTCACGGCGTTTGGCTCTTGGCATGGAGTTGTACGAAAGTACGCGAAGTGGAAACAGATTTCTGCCAATTGCTTCCGCGTAAATGTCGCACGATTCAACAAGTTGTTGCTTCTCTTGCTACAATCACTGTTGTGCTACATAGTTGTTGCTCTTTTTGCTGTCGTTGCTGTCGATGTTGTTGTCATTGTTGTTGCTGTATAATATTGCTACCGCCATAGTTGTCGATTTACAAGGTTAACGTGTGGCAGTTAACATTTTTATACATTTCATTATGATTACGGTTTTAAATGCGCTTAAATGAACTCATTGAGATATTCATTATTGATTAAGTGTTCAAAACTGTTTTTCTTTTTACAGTTAGATGCACAAGCAAACTGACTTACATTTAGTTTATAGAGAATTTTTTGGATCAGACCATGAAAGCAACTATATTTATGTTAAACTCTTAACAAAAAAATGAAAATTAAATTAGCGTGTTTTGTGTAAAGTGCGATTGAAGTTGATTTCAAGTTCTTTTCGGCAAACTTAAATAATTTATTTATGAAGATTTAGTAGATACTTTTTGTCATTTACATATTTTATGAATATTAAGCTATGTTCGTTTGAATATTGCAAGCAGTTTTGTCTTTAGTTTAGATGAGTACAGCCGATGTTAGCAATTGTTCAAATAAGTCAATAGCTTCATTGAATAAAATATGAGAAATTGAAATTGAATAAAATTAATTTATCGATAATAATTTTTATGAAATTTATCGACTTATCATTTAAGAGTTTAAACTTTAAAAATTGCTAAAGCGGAATTACTACTGCTAAATTCCTGAGCCCATTGACTAGTTTTTCCGATTTTAAAAAATAGCAGAAACATTTTTCTATTGCTGGGCTAGCAAATATCTTCAATACATATATGATATTCATTCTACCAGCAAGACTCTAAAATTCGAATTAAGTTTAAAAATTAGAAATGTGATTAATGATATATTTCTTGTCTATCTTTTTCATGTATTCCAACCAGCGGTGGACAGCGAAAACTACTATATTTTTAGTTTCTCATCAGTGTATTTTTTTTTTTTTTTTTTGTTGTTGTCGGAATATGAAAAACCTACCAGCACGCAGACAAGTATTTGTCCATCAGTGTATAGAGCAATAATTAATTTCCATTCATTATCCAAAATAAGCTTAATTTATAATGAAGTGAGTTATATTCACACGATTCCTCGAAAAAGTTTAATAATTACATGATAAAAGCAAAATATTTACTGTCAAACATATTCAAGTATTTTCATTGTGTGATTTTCCATACCTAAATGTCCTTCTGCATCGTTATGCACTTAGAAGGATGTGTGTGTGTAAGTGTGTATTCGCACATATGTACATATATGACATACACGTCATTTTGCACAAAACATTTATCGATTTGCAAACGACAAAAAGCACACACACACACACTCACACAGGGACACACCACTTGCAGTAAGGGTTCAAAGCAACGAATGTCCAGCGCGGCGACAAAGGAGTAAAGGTACAGTTTTGAAGTGTCCACAAAAGAACGCAATAAGAAAATAGTTGCGTCGTAGCCGCAAAACGACGTAAGTGCATTGGGAAGAACGCCCGTCCCGACAACGCCACGAAGGCAAGCACCGTAAGTGCCAACACCACCGAAACGCCACCATCTTTGCTCCCTTTCCTTTCTCACCTCAGCTGTGCTGCACATTGGCGCCCTCGACAAAACTACCTTAAAACTATTTCCCATAGCCACACGCTGGAAAACTAATACAAGAGTCGTTCGGAAAAAAAGTGCAAAATAGCAGCACATAAAAGGAGCCCCAGGAAAAGTGGGCAAGAAATAGGGAGCACTTTAAAGAGCGCATCGGGATTGGGAAGAGAAGTAAAGAGCAGGCGGCAGTGTGGGAAGGGTGGCAACTATGAAAAAACTACGTATTGCGTTTGCTGGCATTTTTTATATTTTTATTTTTCTAAGTGTGTGTGTGTTTATGCGTGTATCTATGTCTGTATGCTGGAAGGAAAAGTGCTTATACCGAAAAATATAAAAAATGCATAAAACGAAATGTGAAAAAATGCAATTTTCGCTATTACACTCTGTGCCCCTTATTCTGGGTGGGGCACTATGCAAAAAAAAGTAGCGAATGAAAATGATGCCAAAGAGTAGTAAGCAAGAGCAAAGATAGTGCCAAATGATAAATGGCTGCAAAAGTGATAAAATACGAGACAAAATTATGTGTGCAAATAAAAAGAATAGAGAAATTTTAGCGAAGTGAAAAGGAAAAAATTCGTTGGCTTGCAATATTGCAACAACTACATGAAAAGCGCTGCCATATGTTGACGAAAAATATAAGCACAACAATAGAAATTAGAGATACTCATGGGAGCAGAGGTGTAGATAGGGATGAAGATAGAAGCAGGGTGAAAGGCGAAGACGAAAAATTTACTGATTAAAAACAAAACGAGAAGCGAAGATGGAGTCGATAATAGCGATGGAGCGAAAGACGACTATCTAAAATTATAACCATCTCATCTCCGACCAAAAAAAGGAAGCAAAGATAAGAAATAATATCGACGGAGATAGAGAGAGATAAAAATCGATACTGAGAAAAAGGCGCCGACGTAAAAAGGATCAGACTAAACCAAAGACAGATCTGGAGATAGAGATGTTAATAGAGACCTCAACTTTCTTAAAGTCGTTGTTGGCTTAGCCAAGAAGATGGAGGCCAACACCTAACAAAAACCATTGGTATTTTTCCTTCGCTATGAAAAGATTTGCATGCATGCCTGAACTTTCAAATATTCGTCTAACCTTCAGAAGCCGAAGTATGTACTAGAATCAAATTAGACTTGGTATGAGCTCATAGACTTCGAGAATTATTTCAAGCTTATTTGCTTTTTAAATTGTTTAATGTTTACGATCGAAGACGAGCAATCACGATGATATAACCGGCTTTGAATGAGTTTTTTTTTGTATTTTGTGTTTGCTGTAGTTCAAGGAGTCTCTACAGATTAGAAAACCCATGCCAAACAAAAGTCCTCCACCAAAAAAAAAATACGCTAAAGGTTATTAATTTATAATTTATTTGGACAACGTACGAAAAACAATAATCACAACAATGGTAGAAGCAATAGACACACACAACCGAACAGACAATCAAACAAACAAACACTTGTTGATTTTATGCGACGCCGCATGGGAGCAAATTCAATTTGCCAGCAACGTTGCACGTTAGACAACGCACAGATGCACAACATACATACATATCTAGATTTAGATGCATATTGTAGATGCATACAACAACACACACAATTACAGACGCGAGCCAACTGGCTTATTGGCATGTGCATGTAGCTACAAACGCGTGCCGCGTTCGCATCCTTGCCACAAATTGTGCATGTGTGTGTGCGTGTGCGTGTAGATGCCTATGATTGCCTATTAGTGGCAGTGTATGTGTGCACGCACACACCTGTTGGTAAACAAATTAGAAGCTAAACGAAAGCGTATGGCTGTGTGCCAAAGGAAGAGGAGCGGGTGGGGTGGCTGGCAGGCAGCTCGTCCCTTGAGGCAGACCAAACGTGCTGCCAAAAAAGCGGCATGCTGCAAGTGAGCAGCAGCAATGGTTGCTTGCGCCCACAACAACATCAACAACCAGCAGCAGGAAATAACAGCCGAAAACAGCGGCGCAGACAACTGTTGCTCATGTTTGCCGAGCGTGTGTGTGTGTGTGTGTGTGTGTGTATGTGTTTGTGGCTTGTTGCATGTTGCGCGTGTATTTGTGCACTCTCAATTTCACTTTGTTTTGCTGCCTGCTGCCTCACGTTTTAGCCATTTTAGCTAAATTCAGGCAACAGATTTTGGCCAACTTCGCACTGCTACAATAACAACAACAACAATAACAGCAGCAATTGCAGCAGCTGCTGCTGTATATATGTGTTATGCTTATGTGGCATGCTTTTTAGTACATTCTGGTTGCGAGCCGTTGAGGCATGCAAAGGGGGGTTGCCAGAAGGAAGTCGTAGTCGAGATGTGTACACGGCAAGAATTGCCACTTGTTGCTAGTCGCTGATGCAACAAGTGTTGCATATACACACAGGCACACACACACAGATACGCATAGATGCAACGTTACATTGTCGAAACTCTACGAAGTGCTGGCAGCAACAGCAACAACAGAAGCAGCAGCAACAGCAATCGTTTCGTGGCATAAGCTAAAAGTTTTCGGTTTTGTTTCACACACACACATATACACCGACACCGACACCGACACCGCCACACACACTTACTCATTTCTTATGTACTTTTTCCTGTAGTTTCGCTTTGTTGTTGCAGTCATTCTGCTCTGCTTCCCAACAGAATTTTGCCCAACCACCCTACCCCCTGTCAGCCCCCTGTCAGACCCACCCTTCAGCTCCTTGCCAAACGTTCGAGTATTTGATAATCTTTGTTCGTGCCACTGCCAAAGTTTGTTCTCTTCATCGCTCCTTCTTCGTCGTCTGCTTTCCAGCAGCAACTTCCTGCACTACTTCCAGCAATACTGGCAGTACAATGCTTGTTTCTCGGCATTTTTGAACGCTTTTTGGTGTGACGTCGCTTTCCCACAAACTCGCACACACACACACACACACTCGCATGCAAGCCCCCACCCACTTGTTGCACGAAATGCTGCAGCTCTTGTTTTTTCTGCTTCGTCGTCGCTTCTTTCTATTCGAGACCATTTACGAATTTTCTTCAAATGCTTTTACCATTTATGCCTGAAAATTGCATATGTGTGAGTAATTTCGTCAAATTACTTAAAAGTTGTTTGCTTGAAAATATTTAGCTGGAAATAATTTATTCATTTGTTCGAGCTTAAATTACGATTTGAAAGCTATAAAAAATGTATTTTACATTAGTCATCTTAGCTTTTGACGTCTGCAATATAATGTGTAGTTTTAGTATAAGCCAATGTCTGGCATATATGTATTATAGTTTTACTCATAAACCGCTTCAAACTTTCGTGTGTATGGAAACAATTTAGCTTCAACTGTATGACGTATTCGGCCTCGAAAGCTTGGAGGCTTGAGGCTGTCATAAATGCACTTCAATAGATATAAAATTTTTGCTAAAATTGTTAAGCCATGTTCCAATGAATATTTATGAAGATGTGGGCAGTCATGTTTTGATTCTTTCATTGATTTGATGTGCACTTATGGCGCCAAATTAATCGTTTATGCAATGTTGTAGGGGCATAAAAGATAATTAAAAATACTTTTATAACTGCAGTAGAACAGTTCTAATAATTTATGCATGTCCTTCGAACTTATTAGACGCTATTAAAAGTGTGTTCTCTTCAAGTTCAGGGTCTGGAGTTTGTAATTACACAACTTGAATAAAGTTTACTGAAATAAAAAACTTTTTTGGCTTTAGCTTTAGCGACTTTCAGCTCGTATGAAGGTTATTTATTTGTTTCGTTTTAGTTTATATAATAAATGCACACTTCTTTAAAGTTCAAAGCCAAAATTGATTGCTGATTTCCTGAAGAGCTTAGATACTAAGTCAATAGTTGATTCCAGTCAGAGCCATAGCTAGAAACTCAACTCGCAGAGCATGTAGTGAATAATTTTTTCTCAGCATCTCTAAAAAAGTAGCATAATTATACAAAAGCAAATAGTGTAGTAGAATAGAGGGGTTGAACCAAGTACTACTTGAAAAGTCACCTCTATTACAAATAAGATGATGCATTTTTTAAAAAAATTTGTATTTTATTGCAAAAAATGCAAAATTTGCGCTCTAATTAAGAAGTCACTTGCAGCAGCTTCCTAAAATTAGAATTCGAACTTGGTATCGCTGGTATCAGAGACCTATAACAGCACATTCAACTCCCTAGCACCAAATTTTAAGAACTTACTTATAGCCGTTGCAGATAACCGTAAGAATTTTAAACCATTTTATTTGAAAATAACTGAGACCTGTTTACTTACTTAATTGGCATTCTACTAACGTTACCAAATTACAGCCAGCAGTAAAGCTTATATTTCAAGACAGCCAACAAAAACATATGCCATCTGTTTTCATAGCATATTTATGAAAATAGTTGTAAGAAGTACTTTTCTACAAAATCAGCATTTATGTTTTGACCCATGAGTTTATTTTCTTGGCTAATTTCTGCGTCGGAAAAAGGTCAAAAAAAAGGTCATCGACTAACATTACCAAGCACTTATGTAAAATATGCTCATCATTCTTGAGCTAGAAAATTTCTTAAGCTGATAATCTAAACTTAATTTAATTTTGATTTTATTATTTTTAATATTACAACAGAATTTAGAACCAATGCAAGCGAATAAGGGCCTTTTTAAAGTTATCTTACAACATAGAAATTTGATATCTCCAAGGAATGCCATTTTTTAAAATTCTCTTACTATTTCTAAATTTTAATGTTAAAATAATATTGCGTCTGATTCAAAAATTATTGTTTCATAACTGAAACTTCTTCGATATGGAAGCTATTTGGAAAAATAATTCAAAAATATAAAATGTATCAAATCGGTGCTGTTACAAACATTTTCGATTACGAGTAGGTACACATCTGGTAACTACTTTTATATCTACAAACACTTTTTAAGTACACCATGATTCACAGCTATGAGTGTGCAGTACAAGCCTGAAGTACAACGATTAAATCTAAAATATAAGCAAAGTACACTGGCGTCTTTTGCCTTCTAAGTTAGCTAAAAATTGTATTCTGAGGTTGTACAATTCATCAGATTTCAGCCTGTAGGCTAAGGAACAATGCTTTCCCATATGTCGGTTTTTGGTACTAACCTGCTGGACGGCATCTCCCTGGCGCAACGGGTGCACTTGGGTGCAATTAAAGTGCGATTGCAGTTGCTTTTAAAATGTCAATACACAATTGTTCAGTTAGCGAGTGACTTTTCAAGCACATAAATCGCGCTTTCAATTAGAACACACAGTCAATCTTAGTCTGAAGCTGCTACAGTTCACAGTTGTATGTGTTGACACGAACACACTGACGAGCACGCATACACACGCACACTACACTGCGAAGGCAGACATATGCAAATAAGCGTCTCTGCGCTACTACACGGCAACACTCAAATTGCAGACGTGCAAAAGCGCAACAGTTGTTGCGTGCAATTGTTGCTGCTGCTTGTCGCTGTCAACAAAACACTTCACCAACACAACGCACACATTTTAACGGTTTCTATGTCAAATGCCAGGCAATGAGGCATGCCACTGAAGCGCTTTGCCAATTGTCAATTGTCAGTTGCCAGTTGCTAAAGTTTCAATTGTGCAACATACGCCCAAGTGGCAAAGGTAAGCAACCAAAATTCACCAACTGCCAGACACTGACTGCTGCTGGCAACAGCCTGTTGCCAAAAAAGTAACGCAGACTCCAAAATGACGCGTACGACTCCAGAATAGTTGTCGTCCTGCTGGTAGCTGCTGCCAAACTCACTTGTTGCACAATGCCAGCAGCGCCGTGCACTAGCGAAATACTACTACAAATACTACTACTATCGGTGGCACTACCACCAACAGCGCCAGCAGCGGCGGCGGCAGCTCCGACTACTCTCACATTTTCGACGAAAAATGGCATCGCCCCCCAAACTGCATTTACCCTTATCGCCAGCCAGCGCAGCCAGCTACATGCAGCTGCCCATTCCCAGCCACCTCATGGCGTCGACAGCAACGACGTCGTTGACTACAGCTACCAACACACACACAACAGCCAACAACGACGACAACGGCAACCAACGACGACGACGACGACGAAACGAAACTTTTTTCGAGCACACGAAACTTTTTCAAATAAACTTTTATATAGTTTTTTCGCCATTTTGTTTTGTAGCATTCCTTTTTCGCAGCGAGCCACCCACGCTCACTCCTACGGCTTCGCTGCTGCATGCACGTCCTTGCTCACACTCACACACACACACACACAGAGACACGCATTTGGCCTGCGCTCGTTTCGCTAAAAGCGGCGAGCATTGAGGCAGGCCTGGCAGGCAGCAGCTAGCTTTTTCAGTGCCCCACTTCCATGCCCTTTTGCTTTCAGCCACGACAAATTTTTTTACTATTGCTTTCGCCTCGTTTTTAATTTCCTCATTTTTTCGCCAGACAAAGTTTTTCGCTGCGAATACCGCTTTTCCCTTAGCCCATGTGTAACGCCCAACGCCGCTGTCCATTTCGTCCGCTGCATTTTTTTGCACATTTTCTATTTAAGCCCCAAACACGGCGGGTACCGTGCTTTTCTCAACGATGCAGTGTTGCCAAATTTTGGAAACTCTAAATTTTTGGGATTTTCTCGGGCTTAAGAGAAGAAATCCGGTATATGTGCATACTCAATGCTAACTATATAATATAAAATATTATCATTCGAAATTTTTCTGCCTTCCAAATGTAACGCGTACAAATTCAAAAATCTTTGAAAATTTTGCTATTACAAGTGACTAGCTCTAAGAATTCCGGATTGCATTTTTGATGAAATCACGGGATTTTGGTTTTCCAAAAGTGCCACCCGTTGCCCCAACTCAGAGCTCGTCTTGGTATGTGGCAGGCTATTGCTCATATCGAGCTCCCCTCTCAGTCCACGTGATGTTCAAATTTTTTTCGCATTTTCGTGTTTCAGTGTGAGCAGCCTCTTTTAGTCCTTCATTCCTTCTTTCGACTTCTTTTCATGCAATAATACCATGCGAAGAGATTTTTTATGTGTCTGCATAAACGAAAACGACGCAATAAAATGCTAAAAATAAAATGTTCACCCAAAAACATTCCAATTAGATACATCCTATACATGTTCCATCCATCCATACTATTGCAACAAAGCACCTTCTCTTCTCTAACTACTTGTAATTTCAACAGGGAGTCTTCACCCTTTTAACCACTTGTCCATCATGCAGCCGACCATTGACCAGCAGCAGCACTCCTTCGTGGTATTCGGTAACCGAAAAGCCCAACGCTAAACACTACCCAATACACACCAAAAACCGATCACTTCCAGCGGCAGTGGCGTTCACTTCTCGGCAAAGTGGGTTGTTCCAATTCGCCACAGCCGCCAACATAATGCAGGCGGCCACGAAGTGGGCGGCATTGGCTAAAGAAATGCCTCGACTTCAGGCACTATCTCCCGAAACCAGCTCTTCCATTTCAGTTCCCACCGAAATACATGCATATACAACCGAAACTACCACCAACTACGACCACCGAGAAACTAGCAGCCTGTGTGCTCGCCAGCTCCCAGCTCCCTCACTCTCAGTTCCACTCATAGTTGGGCTACGAACCAAAACGCGCGCGCAAAACACCAAAACATCGAAACACAGCAACAACAACAGCGACAGCGACATCTATGAAACAGAGACCACTCACCGCCCACCCACTTGTGGCGTTCCGACGCTGACGCTGCGCTCTGCCGCTGGCTCAGCTCGGTAAGCACATTTTTAGCAGCCAAACTTGCTGCCGTCCCTCGTTCGGCGTCTCCGTGCCGTTGGTCGCTTCGTTGTCGTCAGCGCCTGCAGTTTCTGCTCCTGCTGCTGCTTCCGCTTTTATTGTTGTTGTTGTTGTTGCACATTGTGGAACGACGTGACACGAAGAAGCAGCAGCAACAGCAGCAGCGGCTGAGCAAAGTAAATGCAGCCAACAGAAAAAAAAGGCAGCAACAACAACAACAGCTTCGTGAAAATGTAACCTAAAAACCGGCAGCAAAAAATTCCGATTTGTCCTTAAAAAAGTAAGCGTACACACACACACACACAGATACCCACAAAAAGCACCTAAACGCGTAGCCAATACAAACACCCCACCCTCTCAGGAGCAGACCGCCCCTACACCTTCACCCACATCTAGCCATCGCTCCAGTCTACCGCACGCCTGTTGCATCATGCGACCCGCGCACACGAAGCCGCACGCCATGCACACACACACACAGCAACTCGACGCTTCTCAGCACAAGACACAGCCAGCTTGGTCTGACTATCTGCTGGCCTCCTTGCGCCGCGCTACTGCAAAAGAGGCAAGAGGTAAGATGCGTTCGCTGCGTTTGGTTTGAGTGTGTGCAGCGGCTTCTTGCCCCCAGCTGCTGCCACTCCTCCTGTTGCTTGTTTTGCGCTCTCGAAATTCACAGTGCCTGCTGTGGTTGTTGCTGTTATTATTTTCGTCCTCGCCAGCCATCGTCGTTTTCGTCGTCCTCGAAAGTGTGCTGCTTTTTTGCGTCAATTTTATAAATATAAAACTAGCAATTTTTTTAGTTAGGGGTGGGACGGCTTAAAGTAAGTATAGACTGTGATACAGTGGCGTTGGTTTGAAGTGCTCCGGACTTGGATTTTAAAGTCGGATCCATCAAGTGCATATTGTCCTTCGAAGAGCTGTCGTATTTTCTTCCTTTCTAAATAACGATAGTTTTTCTATAGTTCATCTCTATTATGGACCTTTATATTCAGATTCTTATCTTTTCTGTCATGTGAATATATAATATATTCGATCGAAGTTGGTTATATACAAAAGAAGTTTGGTCTGGATAAATTTTTTATTTAGTAGTGTATAGGCTCATAAGAGAATATGTCATCGAAAACTATCAGCAGCTTATAAAGCTTATTGAATTCAATTGAGGAACCCTCAAAAGTGGCCAAACATGGGAATAGTTGTATGTGTATAGAGCTCCAATGTGGTAATCTTATATGACTATGGACTAAGTTGCTTCCAGCGACAATTGCGATTACCCTTAATTGAGTGGAACTGTTCGAGAACTTTCTAAAAATGCCAGCTTAATATGTACGGTAAATCTTTGAACAGTTATAAAATTATTAAGGAATAATTTTGAAGGTACTCGTAAACTTTGAATCCTTCGGAAAACGATTAAAATATCCAATAACATTTCAAACACAAATTCTGTAAAATTAAACAAACTTCTAGCATGGCCCCACTTTTTCTTGAAATACCCAAAAGAACTTTTTTACCAACGAGATACGCAACTGCTATGACATTAAAAACGAACTACGCCCTCCAACCACCAGTTCAACGTGGCTGCCAGCTGGCTTGGCTTCCCAGAATCGAATCTACAAGTGGATGCATGTGCTTGCCAAAGACGTCTCCCCTGTTCGTCGCTCCGTCTTCGATACTGCCGAGGATGACGGCGACGCTAACCCGAAAGCCAACGCCAGCTTTGCTTGTTTTTTGCACACCCCAAAAATGCACCACACCCATGCAGGTTGCTGCTCCCATCAGCACCCAACTATGCTGGCTCTAACGCCATCCTGCAGGTTCTCTACTCATCCTCGCCTTCCGAAAATCGCCCACCCAACTTCACACTCAATATGCGCTTTCGGCGCTTTCTTTTCGGCTGCACTCGGTTCGGTTTTCATTTTTCCGTTTTCTACATTTTCATTTTCCTTTTCCGCATTGGCTTTTTGTTTTTGTATATTCGTTGTACAAAACTTGCAATATTCGACGTCGTTGTAGTTTCGCTTGAACACGCTTCGTTATCTCACACACAAACACATACACCCTAACATAGAATCACTCCCACCCACACTCGGAAACTCACTGCTCAACACTTATGCACTTTTTTAAGTACATATAATGAAAATTGTCGCTGGAAAAAATCGAGCTCCGTTATTCCGGTTTGGCTTGGCTCGGTTTGCTGGGTTTGGGTCAGCGGTGGGGCTAAGCGCTCGACGGCAAAGGATTCGGATAACGACCATCGAGGACAGCCAGAAGAAGAAGAACAACAACAACAACAAACAGCAGCAAGGACGATAAACATTATGGAGAGCGTTGAGGAAGTTATTGACTGGAGATTGCTCAAAGCGAAGCGGCAGAGGCGCAAGTGGAAATTGTAGTTGCATTGGCAGTGCAAGTAGAAGGAGCAGGAGAAGGTGAAAAGGATATATAAAAATGTGTAACGCAAAATTTTACATTTCGAGTAGGTAGCAGAATAGAATAGAGAGAGTGGGTGAAGCCCGAAATGAGAGTTTGGTGGCGAACTATGCAACGGGAATACGTTTGGGCGCCAGCGAATGGGAATGGCACAATAGGACATCAGCCAACAGAATATAACAGAACAGCTGAAAAAATACGTGTACATTAAATGCAATTTTTTTTAGGTCTACGGAAAAGTGGTAAGTGTAAGCGTTTGGTGTGGGTTATAACTTGGTCAACTCTGGCTAGGTTCAGTGCCTGGCTAGAATGCTAAATTGTGACTAAGTTAATTAAAAATGCTGTGCAATATGTTGCTTTATTTTTTTGAGATCGTGGTTAACATGTGGCCAGATTGGCAACAGTATTTCACTCAAAACTGGAACTAATGAGCTGAGCGGGATGTTATCTAGGCATTATTTGTGCCGAATTATATTTGCAATGCTCTTGAATATAAACGAATTTTAAAAAATATACTGAGTAAACCCGTATGAAGTCATTTCTGCCAGTCACTGTGGTCTGAAATGTTAAGAGCGACGAAAAATTTTAGTGGGTATTTGAGATATGAACGGAGTTCCAATATGCAACAGTTTAGAAGTGCAATGAGTCTGAGGAAGAATTCAGGCAATCTGAAAATTCGAACGCCAATATAAATGGAATGATCAGCACAAAAAGGATAACATTAAAAAGATGTTCATATCTGCAGACCTTTCAATAAAATTTGTATCTGCACTAAGAGTTCTCACTATCGCTTAAAATTAAAATCACTTAAATTAAAAGATGATATATAAATTATTACAATTAATCTAACTATTTATAGCAAAACTAACTTGAAGAAATCAAGATAAAAGTATCTTCAATCTATTTTAATAACTGAAAAACTAGCTTAAAGAAATTAAAGCAAGATAAAAGTATATTCAGTCTAGTCTACTTGCTTGGTGTCAGGAATTTGCACAGCTTTCAGCTTGGTACAACAAAGTTGCAATCCTTTTGCAGTGGCAAACAGCAACAGGTGGCCTCTACCTCCACAGCGATGGATGGAAGAAGAGAGAGGAAGCTTTGTTGCACGCTCGCAAGTCTGCATACAAGAAGCTCACATTAATAGCACTCATACGCCCGCCAGTACAGGGAGCGCACGTAGGCAGATGTAATAAACGCTGCTATTATTAATTACTGTACTCTCAGCATTGCATAATGACTTCGAAATAATATTTATATGTGTTGAGATAGAAATAGCGAGCTTAACTTGAACGTTTTCTATATATAGTATCTTCTATTTATCGTTCCCCATTTTCAGTTGCCCTTCAGCACTTGACTATTCACACAAAAATTACAGTTCAGCCTCATTACTTCGGCAACGGAATTTAATACATATCCTTCAACACTCACACTCACAGTGTCACCCACAAATTGTGCTTATCTTATGTATTAAAAGCACTTTTAATGCAGCCTCTCTGCAAATTTCAGCAGCTCGCTTCGACACGCCTCGATATAAGCTCAATAAATTTAATTCCTAACCCAAACCCAAAGAAAAATCCAAACCTACGTCAAACCCAAACCAACAAATAATGCAACAACAACAACAACAAAAAATAAGAAATACATATATAAGAAAAAAATTACAACAACAAAAAAATGAAATTTTGTGTGCAGTTGCTCTCTGTTGCTTTTTCCAGTATACAATACGGATATGGGCAGTGTCAGTGTGTGGGTGGGCAGCAGAGCATTTTTGTCGCTTTCTCCTGCTGCTGCTCGACTTTAGCTCGGCAATGCGCTTCCAACGCTACTACTCATCGCTTCCACCAAATTGCATTAGTATAAGTGGAATTTTTTCTATAGCCACTGCCTCCTTGTGCTGTTCTATGCTTTGTTCTGTGGAGGAGCTGCAGCAGGAAGCAAGCAAAAAATGCTTCTCTCATTTTGCGTACCCACTCCACACCAGAGCAGACCGGACCAGGAAATGCCAGACCAAACCAAGATAGAGACAGCGCCAGAGAAGCCAAGATCCTTCGCTCACACCAACGAAGCATGTGCGAGTTTTTGTTGCCTGTATTGCATTTTTCTTTACATTTTTCGCCCATTTTCATTGCTTCAAGTAAAAAAATAGCAAAGAGTAACAACGGCGTTAAGTTTGTGTGTGTGTGTGCCTTTAGACGTGTTCGTTAGCTGGGCTGGTTTCTATGTAAAAAACGCCTCGTCAAATTTATCTGCTTTCTAGCCAGCTTTGGAAAGGTGGGGTAGCGATTTTTTTAATTGATTCGCTTTAGGGGGGAGGCATATGCAGAGGCAAGAAAGCAGGCAAGGGACTAATTAACATAATAAGCTGAAAAATTAATATGCAAAAACATACACAGACTAATGTAACTTTGTGGAGGATAATGCACAAAGTTTAGTTGGGGCAAATATTGCAGCATATTGAGCAATAGACAAATATGTCCTGTAAATAGATGTGTATGCAGTGGAATCATAGGAAACGCTGCCATATGGCGATTGAAAAAATGTCTATATGTTGGCATAGTAAATCTGAACTGCTAAACATATAATCTTGAATAAAAAATAATTGCCTTCTGTTTACTTATTGGAAAGAAAGACTATGGAACCGGGCAGCTTTTCTCTTCAGAGAACGTGAGCCAAGCCGCTGATCTATGTGACTTCATAAAATATCTCGTAATATTTTCTTAATTATTATCAGTAACACTAAAATTTAAGCAGCTGTCGAAAAAACAAATCCATTTTTGAGACATATTAAAGAAAAAGTTAATATCGACCAGGTCAAAGACAATTCGAACTCACATATTTGTCAAAATAAGCCTTTGGGGCGGCGGTAAATCGGAAATTGGTAGAAAATTGGTTCCCTACTATAAATGCAATCACACATTCATATATAATTTATATAAAATGTGTAAAATATTTATTGCCAAAATAAAAGCGTGATTTGGAGCAAAACATGCCTATTCTATGGCAATATCGTCTGACTTAATAGCATCAAACCAAAGATCTTAATTATTTATATTACTAAGGTCTTTGACCAAAACATATTATTTAAGATATCAAACAATTTGAAATATAGAGTTCTTAAGAGACTCACCGACAGCAAGCAGCATATCCTTGGACCATCTCTTTAGCTCGTTCTTGATAAGGCGACGTTCCTGAAGGCACCTGGCATAAGAGCATTCCGCCATGTTTCCTGCGTTTGACACTCACATGCACAGTGACATTAAAGACACATAAACGCGCGCGTATATGCAAAGTGTATAAATGTAAAATTATGCAATTACTTTAAAAAATGCAATTTTCTTTTTTTTTCTATAAAACTGTAAAAATTTATGATGTTGCCGTTTCAAAAAACGTTCTGAACAAAATAGCCATAAGAATGCATATCACGAAAATGCAATGCAATAGCTGAATACGCTGAGCTCTGGAACGCTGGAACTGTGCTGAAGCGGGAACTTGTCATTTGGAATGTACTTGTAAATTAATGTGTTGTTGTTGATGCGCTTGCAGTATCTGTAAGATAGAAAGGATATAAATTAATTGCTTAAGTTTCAAAACTTAAAATGTAGTTTATATCATTTGTATGTAAATTAAACGATTTGCAAGTTAGACGAGAATTACTTGCAAAAATCTCACAAGCATGAAAAAAATTTTTATAATAAAAATAAGTTGATCGAATTTACAGTGAATTTTGTTAGTTTGACGTAGCGAGAGTTTCTCTTGTGCTTTCAAAAAGTGCCTATTAAATTTTAAACAAGATTTATTCAAGGTGAATGCAAAATATGCATAAGCAACAACAACAACAGGAACAACACTAGAACTGGTTGCTTTGACGCCGCCAGTTCTAAGTCTTTCATGTTTTTGTTGTTGTTGCACAATTTTCTGATTATTATTCTGACAGTTTCTGGTTTTGAGTTGAATTTCATTTTATATGAAATTCGCTTCACTTCTGGTTACATTTTCCATAATAGCACAGAACAACTAGCAACAACAAATACATGTGCACTTGCCCATGCGCATGCGCTTGTACTTGTATGTGTGTTTATTTGTTTAGTGCTTTGAATGATCAATTTCGTTGAGATTTGCCGCGCTTTGCTTAAATTAATTTATGTTAAACTGCTGGCGGCACTAAGCCGCACACGGAAAGGCTTACACACATGCTTTCACACACACCTACCTACATATGTATATACACATGTATGCCCATAAGCAAGTTCAGCGACAAGTGAAATAAATTTTTACTTACAATATTTATATTTAAACTGTGCATTTAATTATATCTTACTACTTTTTTTTTAAAGTTAGTAGCGATAATTTCCTGGTAATATTTATTTTCGTTATAAATTGTATGAGGCAAGTTTTTTAGTGGAAAGTTCGAATAGAGACAATCACTCAATAAAAACAGGTTCGCAAATTAAGATTAATATTCGAACAATGATGAGATATAGAAGAACTTTTAAGTTTTATATGAATTATATAACTACCAGCAGTATCGCGCCACTTCGTGGCGACTCTCCTACTTTTCCTTCGCCGATATGGAGAAGTCGTCTTAATTTTTTTGTAATTTTAAAACCAAAATTTTATAAATCCGTAATACCTACTATATTTTAAAATGTTAAAATTTTAACTCTGTATCTGTTCCTCGAAATTAAGAGCTCTGCTTTGACACCTTTAACCAAAACTTTAATTAGAGGAAGTAAGCTCATTTTGCTGGTTGATAACGTACATACTGCGTTACCTTATTCAATCCGGATAAATAATTAAAGGAGGTAGTAGTAGTGATCCGGGAGGCAATAAATAAAGGAGCAAATATATAATTGTTACTATCAGAATCACAAAATTCGGTGTTTAGTGGAAAATAATAAGTAAAAATTGTGTGAGGCTGGTTTTCCAAAAAGATTTAAATCCAATCTATTTCCCTACAGATTTTTCTAAAGTTGCAATTTTCATGAAACATGTGTAATTCCTATACATATTCTTAGTATTCCACCTTCTAGAATTTCAACTTTTCCTCTGACCCACTGTGCGGCTAAATCAAGGTGTCCTACTCTTCCTCTCGTTGATTTATCTGTTTTTATTCTGCCCTTTATTATTACCCTTTTACAATATCTTTCTAAAATTATTAATACGTCAGTCCGACCTACTCTTGCTACATACATATATAAAAATGAGGCGTATTCTTATTCGTCTTAGTTAAGTCACCTACATATGTGGGAATATATGTACATATATGTCATTAAAATTTTGTTTGATTCCCTATCCAAAGTTAGAAAGAAAAATTTATTTCAATAACAGACCAAATACCAAAAAAATAACTTAAACTCGTCGTGCAAAAAAGACTTTCAGCCTACTCTTGAAAAGAGTGTCTACATTTACTTATATACATACATACATACATACATACATACATACATACATATGTATGTATGCAGCTACTTAAATTTTGACTTCAATTAAAAACTTGCTTAGATAATTAAAGTTATTTTGATTTCCCATGAAATCTAACCGTACACTAAAAATCTCCGGTCATTTACATTGTTTAATGTTCAGGAGTACGGCTTCTATTCACATCTGCCAATGTGGCTATTTTTATTAGTTTTGTTTTTTACCCCTGTAATCTTAAATTTTTTACAATCTTCTCTTTCGCTGAAAAAATTAATAAATAGTCGACTAACCATTGCCCTTACCGCAAGAAGTGTAAGCTGTAAGCCAAAATATGATACCTTTTATGTACATGAAAGTGAAATGTAAAGCATTACTCTTGTTGTGCAGAAAAGAACACGACAACATTGCAAGTCTATGCTAACATACTCTCTCACTCTCATCAAATGATGCCCAAGTCAATGCTGTGCAAAAACAATGCTACATTCAATGTAAACAAAGTAACGGTAACTGAACCATAACATTGCGTGCGCAATAGCGTTTTATTTAATAGTATGATAGCAGCTGGTAGTACGATAGAGAGACTATGATTAAAGGTCAAAAAAGCTAACACTAGGTATAACATAATATTTCTTGCAAATTGTCCAAGTTTTCATGAGTACCGTTCTTCTAAAATTCTCCATAAATATCCACGAAGTCTTCACTTTAGTAGTAATATCATGCGCTTTCAAGCTAATATTAATTTTCAAAAAGAGAATAAAGCTGAATTGCTAGAATTAAGCTTACCACGAAATCTAGTGTTCGAAATTGTACGTAGAAATGTTGAATAATAAACTCTAAATTTATGATATCAATGCTTTTATTCATGGGAATATTCTCAAGAATATTCGCAGGAATGACGCTTTCTGGGATGAAGGCGAATACGTTGAGAAAGTAATTTATGATATTAATGTTTTTATTAATGGGAATATTCGCAGGAATATTCGCAGGAATGACGCTTTCTGGGATGAAGGCGAGAATGCGTTGATAAAAGCAAACTACAATTGAGATAAAAATTGGTGGCCTTCTACCCATGGATAGAATTCAGTATCAAAGTCTGTAAGGTCTTTTACCTTCCACGATTGCGCATGACCTCATTCTTCCAGTGGCAAAAAATATATATCTAAATTTTTATAAAATGTTCCATCAATCCAAAGAAAGTTGTTATATTTCTCTTATTTAAAATGTTGAGTATGAGTTTTTAATTCTTCATAGTCTTCTAATAGTAACTGTTCGTGTATATATAAAATTTTTAAGCTAACCATTTCGGCATATAAAGCCCCATAAATTGCAGCTCCTACAACAATATAAATACAACATTGAAATAATTTCATAAATTTTAGCTGAATATTATGCAAGTTACAGCGCTGTCGGACTGTCCTAGCCATATTTCAGACCACGAAATGAGATAACAACGGAACTCCCACAGCAACTGACAGCATGAAGCATTGCCCAAAAAGTCTAAATAAAACTAAACCGAATGAATGCCAGCAACACGTCAGCGCACCCAGCCAAACGACCGCCCCCATCCCCTCATTTATCATGCCACATTAATGTTGAGGCAGCAGTGGAAAATACAAGCGAACCGACCGAATTCAAAGCGCAACAAGTCGTTGCCCTCGAAAATTGCACAAACGAAGCAAAACGACGCCAAAACGATGCAAAATGATGATATAAAAACGAATGCCGACAGAACTGCAAAGGCAACAAGGATACGGGCGGGCAGGAGTGAGCACTGTGGGGGCATGCAAATAGAGCATGGCCATTCGCCAACAGGAGCAGGAGCAGCAACAACGCAGTCAAAACCGAACGCAATGAACGACCAAAAATGGTTGCTTTCTTTTTGTGTTGCCGAACTGAGAAACACACACACAAACATACAGAGATAGAGCAATATTGTGTTGCTGCTGTCGGTGCTGCTGCTGCTGCTGTGGTCGTGTTGCTCCTTGAAACAAAAGTTTCACTATGATTTTCACATTTCCTGCTCCGGCATGGCATGTCAGGATGTAGCAGCGCTACACGCTTTGTCGCCTGGTGGGGCGGAGCAGTGGAGTGGTGGAGGCGGTACGGGACATGTACGTCGGAAGCGGCAGCACACAAGTTTTTGGTGCAGCAACTGGTGTTTTGTTGTAAGTAGTTGCTGCCGTTGTTGCCAAAAAGAGCAGCAAGCGTATTGGGAGCACTTGCATGCCACACTGTTACAGGCAACAGTTTTGCATGGAGCACATTGCAAAAAGTCTTGCCTCGAAGGTGCGGCATGATGGCAAGCGATGCTCAGAGCAGGCAGCCATGTACGGCAAATGCCAGCGCGTCACAGCCAAAATAGTGATATCCAAATAATGATACCAATACTCGTACAAGTGTACAGACATACTAGTATGCAAACAAAGCTACGCACACACAGACACGTGTTGCATATCCTTTTGCTGTCGGTGTGTGTCTGTTTGTTCGCATCCTTGTGCGGCAATCAACGTCACTTTTCGGCGGCGGCGCTTTCATTTGCATTCGATTCAGTTCGTTGTTTTGCTTCGTATCGTTGCTTCGTGCCTTGCTTCTCTTTCGGTCGTTTCATTTCCTACTTCCCTTCGTTACAGGCAGAGGGGAGTGTCGAAGCTGTTCTGTGCTTGCCTTTGCGCTGGCACTTGGCTTTGTTCGGTGTAGCACTTGTCAGCCAGCCAACGTGAACACGGTTGCCCTTTTTGCCATTACTTTTGGTTTAATTCATTGTCAGGCCGAAAGGACTGAGCACATGGGACCTACAACATAGCTGTGTGATTGTGCTGTCCAGACTGAGGTGAGGGTGTGCCTTGATATATTGACGTTAGTGCTGCCGAATTGTTGGTCATTGTTTTAGTCGTTTTCATTAGGCTATCGAGGGAGAGTTGCAATTTTTCTATTGCTTTCTTGTTGGTTTTTAGCAATTTCAAAGGATTAACTACGTTATAAATGTGTGCAAAAATAATTTTACAATTCATTAAGGCATTATTTACTACAAAACGACTTAAAGCAGAATATCTTTAAGGTGTATATAAATATGCATGCACGATTAATCGGTTGTAAAAAAGATAGAAAATGATATTACAGAAGAGGAGAGAAGAGATAAGAAGAGACGAGATCTTTCTCGGAAGCTGAAAAGTAAGAAGAAAAAGAAGAGCTACCATACTAGAAGTAGAAGGAATTATAAAAACGTAATTAGAGAAGTAGATTATAAGAAGAGGAGTAGAAAAGGGAACAGAGCAAACCAGAAGAAAATCAAAGTGTAACTAAGAAATCATAAAAGAAGAGTATTGAAGCGAGATCAAGATTATTAGTTTCTAAAAATGTCTTCACTTATCGTTCTCAGCCTTCTTTAATTTTTCATTGATTTTAATTGTTGGTATAAATTTTCTGAAGTACCATAAATTTTACTTTAATTTATATTGTTATTACTAATCGATCGTATCACAGCGGATGCTCCTATACATACCAAGCACTTGTTGGCTTGGAGCTTGTTATCTAATAAACACCGGACGTCTAAGAAGAAGAAACTATTGTTGCTGCTGATGCGCATGCGCCACTCGATAAGGCAGCACAAGCAATTTTCTCCAATCCGCCAACGCAACCAATGCGGTCGAAAGCTGCTGCCGGCTGCCGCCAGTTCATACATTCATTCATACAGTCTCACACACGGCAACGATCTTACTCAACGGAGCAGGCATTAGATGTGCTTACAACAGCAACAACACCTGCGGCAATTGGCACAGGCCAAGGAAATGCAACGCTGCACAATCATTTGCGAACGCAGGAAGATCGAAAACGAAACCGAACGCCGCCTGAGATCCAGTAACACACATTCGCGCTCAAGCGCATTTCCATTTCTAACGACAGCGACGATCGCATCCGCGGCAGCAGCAGCAGCAGCAGCACCAAGAGCAATACCATCAGCAACATGCACTGTCGTGGTTGCTGCTGCAACAGCCAAACAGCAACAGCTGAAAGGAAGGTCGCTCGCCCGCTGCCGCTGTCGCTGCCTTTTCCGCTTGTTGGCGCGATCGTTGGCTGACTGCCTCGATCGATGGCTTTATTCACGCTTTTTCATGGCTTGCTTCACCTACAAATCCCAAAGACAAGTTTAAGTTTATCCGTTGCATGTACTTTTGCTGTTGTTGTCGTTGTTGCCGTTGTTGTTGTTGCTGCCACTACTTGTTCTGTTACGACTGCTGCTGCTGCTGTTGTTGTTGTTGTTGTTTTTGTGGTTGCTGTTTATGTGCATTTTATTGTTTGAAATTTTGTTGTTTTTTTTTTTGTTGTTGCAATGGCGCAATCTTACACTTGGACTTGGCTCTTGGCTCTTGGCTTTGGTCTTGGCTTGTGCATAACTTTTTCGTGCATAGCCGTGTCAAATTTTTATTTGGCTTTTAAGCACTTGCGGCATTTTCGCATTTTTCTCGCATTGCTTTTCATGTTTTTTTTTTGTTTTTGTTGCTGTTCTGCATTAGTCTTGACCCGAATGTTATCGTGCCTTGATGTTGTAAAGGAAAAGATGATAATGCTGCTGCTATTTGCGGATTGATCAAGGTTGGACAGATAATTTTCGTTTCTACTTGATATAAAGTTGCATATATAGTTTCGCATACATAGAGAAATAATAAAATACTACTAAGATACTCGAGGTAATACGCAAGATATTAGCGGCTTACAATTTCAGAACATGCTTTTCAACAGCTCGGAGACTCGTCTGCAGATGAAAATTTTGTTAACTAGATTCCCTACCATGCTCAAATATTTACTTGAAGCTGGTTTTTGTTTGTTTAGAATCAAACATATTGACTGAAGTTTTCTGTTTTATAAGATTGTGTGAGACCAGCGATTCCACGCATCTGGGACCCAGCACTTTTATCCACTAGGAAGGTACAAAAATTGTTAAACTAATTGAAATGCTGTCAAGATTTGAGTGAAATGTTGTTGTGAATTCCGTGCCCGTTATACAAATACAACATAGTAACAGAATATAATTGCATGTAATCTATATCGAAGTAAAAAAGAAAATGTCAAAAGCAGCCACACCGAAAAATTACACACACACAGCGTGAACAGCCATGGTAAAATGTCATACATTTGACAGTTATTAAAGCCGCACAACTGCGAGTGGCAGCACACACACACACACACACAGGCACAGAGCCAACAATCGCAATGGCGACGCGACATTCAGACACAATCCGCCACGCTCTCATAAGCAACGCCAACGAATATAAAGTCCGAGGCAAAGCAACTCAAACTGGAGTAGAAAACAAAACTAATTTTCGCAGACGCCAAATTGCATAAAACTGCAATTGCCAGCGGCATCACCTTCCCCAACAACAACAACGACAATAGGTGCTGTGAGCAGCAGCGAAGACTGCCTGTCGAAGCAAAGCCGCAACGCAAGACCGAGAACCAAATCTTGGCAGCAAGCCTCCGAAACCTCGACTCCTATATTTAAAAACTACAAAAGCGTAAAAATGTTGGAGGTCGCTGCAGTCGGCGGCGACGCTGTCCACATGAAAATGCAGGGAAAACTGCCAGCGCACATTTTGCGCAGCCAAGCGATGCCGAGTGGAGTATTTTGTGTATGAGCGCCATTGGCAGCCAGTGTTGCCAGCGTTTGTGCAGTTTTGATGTCCGCATATGCCACGTTTTTAAGCTTCGTAGCGGTAAGCGCATTTGGTGCTGCAGGCAACCTTGCGCGATTCTGAGAGGCTTGGCTTGAAGCGCCACACGCTGTTTTCATTTTTGGCACAATTCAGTGCAATTGGCAACTCTGTTCTTTGGGAGGCGCTACACAGTATCAGAGACTCAGTTCAACGTCGACTTGGAAGATGAATATATACTGTTTTGAAAGGACTTCATTTATCATATTTAATTTGTGAGCAGATTCCGTTCATTAAATCAAAAGATTTTAAGTAAGTTTCATATATCTGAAAAAAAGCTTGTAGTTCCTTTTAAAAAATATACAGTTCTCTGACTGAACTTTATCCTGAAAGAAACCAGCAGCTCAAGTGCCATTCCTAGATTTGAAAACTCCTTTCTTATATCAAAAACACAAGCGAAACAATTAAGAACCAGAGTAGATGGAAATAATAACTTTTTCATCTTTCTGAATACAATTTTCACCAGTAAAAATTTCACCAGTTAGCATTCCGATCCATGCAAAAGCATATGCACGGAAACTAAAGAGACATTTAGGGCCAGTTTCTCAGTGGATGTTTAAATCTAATTTGCGAATTGAGTTTAAATCTAGTTTAACTTTTCTTGAGTTTCACAGTGCATTTATTTAAAAACGGAATAATGAATGGCAACTTCGAATATTTGACAATTGAACACAGCACAACTTGCCAAAAACATATGTTCAATTGTTCAATTATGGAGGCAGCGCGAGCTAAAAATTTTTCGTCGGCCGAAAGAAGTGAATTATTGGATATTCTTCAAAGAATCCACAGTTTATATTATTTATAATACTACGGGATCATTTATATGTGCTACACCATGCAGTTGTATGTTTAATTTGGCCGCTTATAAATTGCAATATTGTCGACGCAGCTTGCCTGCACATCCGAAATCAGCTGTTTATTTGTTTTCGATTGCAACTCTGTGCCGTACTTAAATGCCCACAACCGGGCATTTAAATTGTATTTAACTTCCCACTGTGAAACTGAAATTCCCTATTTAAACTGCAATCAGAGTTTAAACATCCACTGTGAAACTGGCCCTTAGATCTCTCAAAAACTAAATCAGTCAATGAAAGATATATAGCTTTATATAAAAATGAACAGTTTTCCTAAAAAATATGGTTTTTACGAACCGCCAAAACCGTTTCACAAGAAGGGAAGAAGTTTTTAGTGTTTATAAAAGATAGATCAAAAATGAAATTTAGATATTGAAGATCTGATATATTCTGGTATATTCAACTTCTGCAAACGAAATATGACATATGACTCAAACTCTTTGTCAGTGTGAGACTTGATTGCCTTCAGTAAAATAGGAGGGTAAAGTTGTAATTTTTTGTAGGGCTTTGCAAGAGTCGACCCACTGCAATATGCAACTTGTTGCATGCTGCCGTTGCGAATTTCTGTGTTTGTGCTGTTCTTTTTTTTGGGCTTGTTGCTGTTGCTGTTGTTGCTGCCGCAAATGTGAATGTTTTGAAGTCAAGGTCTCTGCAGAGATTTTCTCGGGCATGGCCTAAAGAATTTCTTGTTCTTGCCAATGCAATTGGTTGTTATTGTTGTTGTGTTGCTTGTTATTTATAGTGGCTGCTGATTAAAAATTGGTCAAGCATATTGCTGGCTTTATCATTTGTTGCATGTGCGGCAGTTTGATAATTTAACAATTTTCCGAAAAAAAGTATTCATACTTAGCTGAAAGCTTATTGGAAAATTTTTATTTTAGTGTGCGCAAGTGTGTCACTAACTTTGCTTGCATTTCGAGCTATTTAAATGGCGCAGCTGTGCAGAAACTTCCTTTCAATACCCTGTAATTTTTGCTTGGAAATAAATCTACATAGTTTTAAATTTTTTCCTAAAAAATCCTAGAAAATTCATGAGAGCTCCTAAGTTAATCCCTCTAAAAAATCGGGAATCTTTCGTCGCCTAACATTCAAACAGATATATCTTATGCTTTTATGTCTTTAACAGATACGATATCTATAATTTTTTAAGAAAACTACCGCAACTATTATAAAATACATTGTTGGCACTTATAAATCTAAATTTTACAATCAGATCTGTCAAACTGTCAGTTATAATGTGCTAAGCGTAACTGCGGGAACTGTTAAGTACCTTTGATTAGTAATTGTGTGAAGTTGGCAACTTCCGACTTGACGGATTACTGGTGAATGAGCTTAAGCCAGCATCTTATTTTACGGAATGCAATAAGGGGCTTCACCTGCCCCTGGGTTTATCAGAAAAAACATTTTATGAATTCTTGGGGAATAATATGAAATAAAATTTAAAAAAAAGGAATTAAAAGAAATAAAATTCAATTGAATGAAGGGAAATCAAATCAAGCAAATAAAATCAAAGGAAGTGTAGGAAATGATATGAAGAAAAATGAAACGAAATGAATTTAAAAGATATAGAGAAAAAAGGAAACGAAATGCAATGAAAGGAAATATAAAAGTAAAGAAGGCGAAAATTAAACGAATAGAAATAAAAGCTTATCGCGCTGAAGCATGGATGAATTCGCAGTCTGATGCAGCCGCTCTTGGAGTGTTCTAGAGAAAAGGGTTCCAAAATATCTTCAACCTGATACGTGGTGGCAACGATCGCAGCACCCGGATGAACCACGAACTCTACGAGCTCAATTATAATTGAGCAACATTTTGCATACGAGGCGCTTCGGTGCCAAGATCAAGACAAACACAAAAGGAACTGTGAGTTGATCCTACAATTTGAGTAATGCGGAAGAGACTCCTTAACATTTTTGGAAAATTTTGCTGTTGTTTAAAATTTTTTAATGTGAAGTTCCGAAAGATCGGAAAAAGATGCCCAAATCAGAAATGTGCTGACCAGCGATGATTTGGTTGCTTGTCGTTTTATCTTACAGATTTCCGTAACTTCTATGGAAAACTTAAGAACGTTGTGGTTCTACAAAAATCTACATAATGATGCCACAGAATCTACACTGAGAGATTTGCCGCCGATACATTTTGTAATTTTAAACTTGTATTAGACAAGTTATATGAATGTATCTGCTTTAATGAAAACAAATTTATTGTGCAGTACAACAACAACAATAGGAAAAAACTATTACATAAAATGCATCAATTGAATTCCGCTAATAGCGCACAAAATTAATTTGTTTTATTTAAACAAATGCAAATGGAATAATGGAAAATAAGTTGCTAATAGCTGCTGACTGAATTGAACAGACAGATAGATAGACAGACAGACAGACAGACAGACAGACAAACAGACAAACAGACAAACGGACAGACAGACAATTTGGTTAACAGAGAATTGTAATGGATGCGATCGCTTGGAAAAGGTGTAAATGCGCTGTTGCAGCCCCAAAGTGTGCAAGCAACCAAAGCAACAACAGCAACAACAATCAAAAATCAACAACAACAACAGCAAAAATAACAACTGCAGTAACAACTGCACCAACGGATAGAAAACGAGATTTCAAGGTGAACACAAATGGAACTGGTCGTACTTGAAATTGCAAAAAAAAAACACTAGCAACAACAACAATCATAGAAAAATAGCTGAAAAACAAAAAAGACAGAATTCGATTTGGTAAAATCGTTCTGGCAGCGCGTGCAAAAGCTAAAGCCTTAACTCAAATATTTTGCCTTTGTGTGTGTGCCGTATGTGTGTGCATGTGTGTGTAATTTCAGCTAGAGTTCAATATTTAAATTGGCTGCTTATTAGCTGCACTCTTGGCGCTCGGCTAATACTTGAAGCTATGCACGCTCTTGCAGATACTTTTGTCTGCCGGTTCTGTTGGTTCGTTTGCGTACCAAGGTTGGCGAAAATGTATGCTTACAAAAGAATTATTGCAATATATATTTAAAAAAAAACCAATAAAATTTTTACAATTGTTTTGGAATTAACTTTAATAAAATGTTCGACTTAGTTGGTTAGTAGTTGAACTCCTAGTTTTATAACCAATATGGCGTTTCCACTTCTTCCCTTGCTAAATCGATTTTAAGCAGTCTTAACACTTTACTTAGTAAAATGCTTGCCTGGTGACTGACTAAGGTTAATTTAGGATGATGACATTCTTAGCAGGAAAAGAAGAGATAACCATTCTACATACACAGTGCTGCACAGTGGATAAACGCTCGGTCTCTCATGCGAGAAGCTGCTGGTTCGAAGCCAAACAAACTCATGCCATCTGTACCAAATGAGGAAGACCATTTATTTGTACCGCAATTACCCTCTTCGGTAGAGCTCCTTCGCAAGACATAATCTAACGTAACCTGGCATGAAGCCGCTGAATGATAACGCGGCTGACTGTGTCAATAACAGCGTAGAACTTGTTCAGTTAGTGGCTCAACCGAATGCGGTAGTCGTCGCCAAAGTAGTGCTTTCCGAAAATCTTGCCTGATCTTTTCTCTCGAACACTCCAGGTGAGGCAGCATCAGTCTGCGAAATCACCCATGCTTCAGCGTCATATACGAGGATGATGAGCGTCTTGTTGAGCATTAGTTTTGTCAAACGAGAGAAGACTCTACTTCCCAATTCCTCACCGAGTCCTTAGTAGCAGCTATTAACAAGACTTATGCTTCGCTTTATCTACAAGCTGATATCGTTTATGGTGGTCAAGGCGTTGCCGATGCACTATCAGCTAGGGAAAAACCTGTGTTTTAATCACAAAAGCTTTTTTAACAGCCCTGGTTCGTGCGCACTTTTGCACATGTTTTTGCATAAGCTTAATTTTTTACTAGCGTTTCTTTGCGACTATTTTACATATTTTATTTATAAATTAATTATTAAGACAACTACAATAACAACAACAACTATACCAACAACAACAACAGCAACAACAAAATGCAATATTCAAAAACTGCACTTTGTGCTTAACTTGTTTCTTTTTGCAACTTTGCCAGCCTCACATTTATACACGTACATATGTACATACATATATATGTATATGTTGTAGAGGGGGCGGAAGGGTAACATTGTGTAGCTGTAGATGCTCTGCACTCTCGTCGTTTAAATGCAGCGCACGGCGCAGATACATTGCAAAATGTATGCGACGACATTTTGTATCTAATAAATTGTTCTACTGATTTGATTTTTTATAGGAATACAACAACAAGAACAACGCTCAAAAGCAATAACAACAAAACAACGACTACAACAAGTAACAAGAATGTGCAATTTTTTGTCGTCTCTGTAGAAGCAGTTGTTGTAGCTTTTTTCGTCACGCCAACAACAACAAAACTTGGCCTTGATATTTGCAAAAAATATTTATGAAATCAAATGCAACGAAAATATAAACTTATAAAAAGCTTATAAAAACGAAAAATGCAGCAGCAGCGACGCAGGCGACTTGTTGCATTTTATTATTGCTACGCGCATACGAGCGCAATTGTATCGCGTATCTAATGCCGCCGCTGTTTGCAAGCAGAGACACACACACACACACATATATATATACATATGTATATTTGTATTGTGATTGAATGTAAGCAATTGAAACAGGAAGGAATATTTTCGCGAGTGGCGTTTTGTTTGCTATTTTCTGTGCGCTTGTGTATGTGTGTATGCATGCATGTGTGTATGTGTGTGTGTGCCTGCGCGCTCAATCGACAAACGCTTTTCGCGTTGTTTTGCTTATTTCGCTTGCCATTCTATGCCATTTCAGTTGATTTCCATTTGAAATTCGATTGTTCAATTGTAGCTTTTTTTTGGGCTAGGCTTCATTTGCACACACACACACACACACACACATACACAGCCATTTACATACACAGCCCTCTTGTGCACGCGCAGTCACAGATACGAATTTAGCCAGGCATTTTGTTTATTATTAAATTGCGCTAGTTTTATTGCATTGCCATTTTCGTATTTTTTCGTTCTATCAATTTTTCTATGCATTTTTTCGCTTTTTATTCTTCGCTTTTTGCTACGCTTTTTGCTCTTGTCATCTTTTGTAATTCTAGGTTACAGTTGTTTGTTGCAAGCGCTCAAATTTCATAGCACAAATGGCAATCTCAAGTAAATAGCAACGAGACACTTTCGACAATTGTTCCAATTTTATATGCTTATTTATATTATCTAAGATATAGCAAAAATTTTATCAAAATCCAATCACTTAAAGCAGCTGTAATTAACTTTTATCAGGCAGTTATTTATTCTCATGTTATGCAATTAAAATCAAGCAAAACTAACTGAACTGAATTCATCATTTTAATTGCCTCAAATTACTTTAAAATTAAGAATCAAAGTTCAGAGACTTTGTTGTTTTACTAGAAATTTTATTGTAATGGTAATTGAACTGACACAAATAGGAAATTAGCTCTAAGAAAATAGCAAACAAATTTTCTAAAGAATAATCTGCTGAGATTTATTTGTGGAAACGGCGTCAATGAGATGCCATGAGAATGATTTAAGATATTGATTTTCCTTTGAAAAATTATATAAAACTAGCTGTCCCGGCAAACGTTGTTCTGCCTAAAATAATTATTTTATTCTAAGATTTGTTTTGAAAGTATATCAATTATGGTAGGAACAACAGCTATCGGGTTCAAATTTTGTCGACCACTTTCTGTCAACTTTAGTATTATATGGTGTGAATCTGAGCCAAATCGGTCCATAAATAAGAATTTTCGAAAAACCGCCACCGTGGCAACACTTAGGATGGTCTAACATGAAAACGAACCATTCAGAGCACCTCACGAACATATGTTGTAAGTATAAGGTCGATCGCTTCTGCGGTTCAGCCGTGATGCTGCAACATACATACGCACAAACGTTTTTATACCCTACACCTATGGTAATTATACCCTACACCTATGGTAATAGGGTATAATAACTTTGTGCCAAAATTGTAACGCATTAAAGGAGCCTTCCTAGGTATAGACATAAGTATATAGAAATGATCAGAAACACTTTCTCTATTGATTCCGGTTGTCCGTCTGTCCGTCTGTCCGTCTGTCTGTCTGTCTGTCTGTCTGTCTGTCTGTCCGTCTGCGTGTTCGGGAAAAATAGAAAGAAGGAGTTGTCCGATTTGAACCAAATTTGGTACACAGTCGCAGTAAACCTCGAGTTAGGTAAAGTGTTAAAATTAGTTAAATCGGTCGAAGGACACGCCTACAATGGGCCTGTAAGTCCCACTACCTCGGGTTTTTTTCGATTAAATTGCTCTAAATTGTCTAATTACTCATTCAAAAGAATAATACTTGGTATTTATGGTTAGGTGTGGAGCCTCTGCAAAATACCAAAAAATGGGCGTGGTCCGCCCACTGTATAGGCGGCAACAATTTTCCGGTAAAATTGCTCCCAATTGACTAGTTACGAATATAAATGAATGAAATTCGGTTCCCAAGTTGATGTATAGGTCTTAGATGCCATACAAGAAAATGGGTGTGGTCCGCCCACTATATAGGCGATAAACGAAAAATCATCTTAACTTCCATAATATATACACCAGAGCGTCCAGAATTGGTTACTTCGTTCCTGGTAGGAATATCTTTTAATTCTCCAGAAATGGGCGTGGTCCGCCCACCATGGGGGCAGTAAAATAAATATGCCGATAACATCTGTTGTACACCTGTCAGAGCATCAATATTTGGCATGTATAGTCCTATTAGGTATATGTTGTAGTCTGCCAAAAATGGGCGTGGTCCGCCAACTCTGTAGGTTGTAAATCAAATGTACCCACAATTTCAGTGAAATCACACCACTTGGGAATTTGGTGTAGGGTATTACTCTGTCGGTGAAACCCGACTGATTGCTTCCTTACTTGTTATATATTAAGATAAGTAAATGAAAGGTTGCCATAGATTTCAAAACCACCTAATTTCTTGTAACATAACTGCTATTGAAAATAGCGTAATAAAATTTAAGACAAAATTAAGTCAAAGCCCAAAATCGTTAATAGTTCAGTAAAACTGTTCGCATTGAGCCAACGTATTTTTTCATTAGTTCAATGAATTGTTTCCATTGCTGGACAAATACTCTTTTTAAGCATTTTCATTGGTAAAATGAAAGCTCTTAAAACTTATTTCCAACTTTACTTATTTTCACTTTTGGCTGAAGAAGCTAGAGAATACATATTGCATATTTAATAAAATTTGGTGCATGTTGCTTGCCTTGGCGTGATTTTGACGTTTAGAATAAAAGTATTTTTACTACTCCATTTCCGATTTTCGTGTAAATCCATGCATATCGTTTGATATGGCTGCTTTTCTTTCTAATCAATCTCGGCTGGCATCTCATCTGCGATGTTAGATACAATTTGCTGTTGCCTACACTTGAATCAAACTACGGTTGTGTGGCCGATCAGCTTGCCTTATCTGATTTCATCAGCAAATTAAAATTTAGCCTGCAATCTGTACACTACTCCGGCAGCGAACATGGAATTTCTCAACAAAACCGTTACATATCTGCCCCCTTATGAATTTTGATTTTCATAAATTTAGAGTGTAAAATAATAGAGCGCGAATCGCTGCTAGATTGCCAAAGTGTGGTAGAAAAGAAGCAAGCTGCTGAAGCTGAAGAAAAGCAGCAAGGAAGGGGGAGAGATGGGACCAAGAAACGAACTGGTTATCGGCACGTCCGCATACCAGTTTTCATAGTTTTTTGCGCGCTTAGCTTAAAATTTGTAAATTAAGTTGAATAATTTGTTGTTGCTGCTGGTGCTGCTGCTGCTGTTGCAAATCTGTCTTCATGTCTGCCTTATCAGCGCCAATGCTGACGGCAGTTTCTAATTTCCTGCGGCGCATGCGTGCAATGGCGCTCAATGGCAGCGCCGCCGCATGCCAACTTGCAAGCAAATCTGCCGAGCCACAAACAAAACAAAGCAAAGCAAAGCAAAATAAAAGCGACAACAAAACAGCGAAGCAAAATGACAGCAGCAACAGGCTGGCAGGCAGGCAGGCAAGCAGCAGCAGCAGAAAAACCATGACGAAAAGATGAAAACTTGCAATTTTGTGAGCAGCGCAAAAAACCGAAATTAAACGCAATTCCAAGCTGGCTGCCAGTGTCAAGCGCGGCACGTACGGAGCGGGAGCAGGGTGCAGGGAGCAACGGCAGAGCTAGCAAGGCAGATAGAAGAAATATGGCTGCACAACACAACAATTGCCTGCATGCTCATGCGTCGGCAACAACACACACAAATACACAAACACAAACACACATGCGCATGCACGAAGCGGCAGCAGCAGCAGCATCACAGTCCATCATAATCAACGTCATCATCAACGCAATTGCCGCGCTGCCCCTGCCGGCTGCCACGCCCTATTCAGCTACTGCCCTCAGCAGAGGCGGCAATTTCAAGGTGCGCGCATCCCCTGCAGCGACGGCAAACGTTGCTGCGGCTTTTCTTCGTGAAAAACGCATTTCTCGTGCACAGCAGCAAAAAACGCAGCAGCGGCAGCAACAAAAAGTCGTCCAGCAGCTTCCAGTTTTCATCAAGGCATCTCGTCATCGGCCAAATCGCATCGGCCGCGGCTTATAATGGGCCACTGCTGCAATAGCGGCGCTGTCGACAGGGCCGTTTTTGCTATGAAATCACATGGGCGCAGGTTTAGATGCGAGCGGTTTTAAGCAAACTCGCTTATAAAAAAAATTTATAAGAATTTGGTTAATAAAATTTGTTGTTTTATCATTCTAAACAAGACCTAAAATTTGCTTAAAATTTTTAATGCAAAATGCTGTACATTTGAAACTTTTTCAAAGCCGTTTGCAATAAGATTTTATAGTCAAATTTTATGTTCATATTGCGAAGCACGTTGCGAAAAATACCAAAAACAATTCCTTTGAAATTTAAAAATGCAATTTAAAATTTCCAAATAGGTTTTTCAAAGAATCAATAGAAGAGAAAACGATTGCTGCAAAAATAATGAAACTTTTCACATGTTTTAAGAAGCCACTAAAAGAGAAGTAAAAGTTTTCTTTTTGTTAAAACTCAATGTAGTTTCGATTTATTGAAAGCGCTTCATCTGCTTATATATTCCCAATATTTTGCTCTAAAAAAGAGCGCCCGAAATGGTTTGCGCCCAATGACCTCAAACGCATAAAGACGACACTGTAAGCCGACGGCGGCTGTTGATGCCGCTGACAACGTTGGCGATGATGGCGAACGATGTTGATGGCCGTCAAATGCATGGAAAATATTGCTGGAAAAATGCCAACAACAATAACGCCAAAAACAACAACAGCAACAACACAGCGAAAATCTTTATATATTTTTTGTGCACAAAAAATGGCATGCGGCGAAAACCGGCCACCATAAAAGAACACACAAACACACGCATTCGAAGGCTGTAATTTGCTGTCGTAACAGCAGCAACTGTTGCCGATATCGATCTGATAGGCACCGCACATTATCTCTCCTGGAATCTAAGCTTCTAAGCACTGATCTGCGGCTGCCGCTGGCCGTTGTTGTTGTTGTAGCTGCTGCCATTTGTTGCGCCTTCTCAGCTGTGAGCTTGGGCTGCTGTTGTTGTTGCATTACTTTCGTTGCCCATTTGAGTAATTACGGACAAGTGCTGGCTGCAAGCCACCACTCACAATTAAAATGCCTTTATTAGATGCAAGCGCACACGGCATTTACCTTTAAAGATTTTTTAATTAAAATAAATTGAGTGATTTTGCTTATTTCTGCTCGTTGCCATTTTTCAATTTCCTTTTTAACTATATTTTTATTTTAGTAAATTTTTCAATTAAAACAAATTGGAACACTTATCCTTGGCACTACTTTATACAAGCGCACACACACCAACAACCAACCATCAACAAGACAAATAACAAATAAGGACATGCTATACTCTGTGTATGTGTTTGTGTTTGCATATTGCTTTGTATTTGTGCTAAATCGAATTTGAATGAAGAAGAAATAACAAGCAAATGAGTGCGCCTACAAATGCAAATATAAAACCGTTTGTCCTTCTGACCTGATTTTATATTATTAAAAATACGATTTTATTGTTATATCACATGCAACTCATTCATTCAGTGGCGCTGCGGTGGCTCAGTGGTCTAAGTGCTTGGACGCTGACACGGAGGACCTGGGTTCAACTCCCGGTCCGGTAACATCTAATAAAAAGAAAATTTGTTTTCAAATTGTTTCTTTGCGCGGCGCCACTTCTCGCGGTGAATTGACAATTCTCCGAGAATAATCTTTGTCATGAAAAGCTTCTCAAACCCGTTCGGATTCCGTAAAGTAGGACCCGTTAACTTGTGCAAAAATATAACAAGCACACACCAGTTAATGCGAGAAAGCTAGGCCTAAGCCCACACGGGCTGTTGTGCCAGTCAATTAATTAATTAATTAATAAGTCCAGCTCTCCGGCATTATTTTAGCACAAGTTAACATTTATGCGAAGCTTTATAAAGGCAAAATATGCTTTCGGTAGATTGCCATTTCATAGCGT
Source organism: Neria commutata (assembly GCA_963457695.1). NCBI lineage: Eukaryota > Metazoa > Arthropoda > Insecta > Diptera > Micropezidae > Neria > Neria commutata. The sequence goes on along the minus strand of OY735245.1, from coordinate 13,923,399 downwards.
AAGATGGCGCTTTCAGAGAAACAATGAACCAAAATTCCTTTTTAAATTACATTTAGAACCTGTCAGGGATTTAAGCTGAAACCTTAGCATCGAACATCGAGCACACAGCTATAGGCACTGTGGCCTCTCATTGAAAAATCGGCTTCTTAACTCTAAATTGTATGGGAAAATTATCAAATCTAGAAATTCTTTATTGCTGTAAATTATCTGGGTGTGAAACTCTTCAAGAACCAAGTTTGCCAAAATCATGAACTTTATTTATACAAAGGTTACCTTTCTCTTTGCAGAGAATAAAGATAAGCCAAATCAGTCCAAATAGGAGCACGCCACCTTTCATGCATGATATTTTCAAGTGGTCAGTAGCTCTGCCGCTGAACAAGATGTAAGTAGTTTCGAAATCATTTTCGAAGCATATCATTAAGTAGTGAATATTCATATAAACATGTTAAAGTTTGATATATAGAAAGAAGATCAACTAATATATCTAGTTACCATATGCTATTGTATTCATTTCTCAAAAAGAGATTTCATTTGTTATAAATTCTTTGAAAATTTCAACAATTTGGCTGTTTTTTTCTTGGATCTATTTTCGTTTATACATACTACGCTTTTTTTGTTATTCTATAAATAACAATTAAAAAAATTTGCTCACTCGACAACTCAAAAGCACCTTAAATTTTCTTTACTAATGAACTAAAAGATCATATTCTCAACGCTGGAAATTTGTGCAATCTAAGAGTAGCTCTTATAAGCCATAAACATTTAAACGACTGCTTCCTCCCTAACTCTTGCTCCAAGCCGCTCTGCCATTTCCCTAGCATGCACATAAAAGACAACTACAAATGGCTGTAGTGACGCACTTGGCGATCACATCTCGCACCACAAAAAGTCTTGTTTAACTTATTTGTCACATGAGATGCCTCATTTTATGGCTAAATACACAGAAATAACAGTTTTCGCACCTGATCTTGGCGCAACGGTCAAGCATGAGCGACGCATTCAAAAGTGGTCGTAGCCAAATTCAACGCTTCTATGGCAGAAAAAAAGCAATAAAACTGTTTTTAATTTTCCATGCCACTTGCTAAATTAAGAGGAAGAAATTTTTATGTGCATTGTATAAATGTGTGTGTGAGTGAGAATGTATGTGAGTGTGAGCGTTGGCATAAAACAGCTAATACGGCGTATACACTATATAGATAGCTACGCCTCAGCATCATGCACTTGTTAGTGGCAATATTGTTGTTGTTGTTGTTGTTGTTGTGGAGCTGCTCCCGATTATCTGGGCCACGATCAATGCTAAACGTAGGATACTACCAAGCAACAATAAAGCGCGCTGCTCATATCGTGACTGCGCTGACACCGTGCGGTAATGTTCACGGTGGCCGCATGTTGCAACAAGTTGTTGTTGTTGTTGCTGCCACAGGCATGAATGAAAATAGCTGCTGCAGCCATGACGCTGAAGCGGCAATGTTTGCAAATAGCCGCTGATTATGCATTGCAGTAAGTGTTGTTTGCTGCTGCTGAATTGCAGCGAATTATCGCAAACTGTTGTTGCGCAAAGCTGCAGATACAGATGCAGATGCGGATGATCGCATTTGTTAGCTGCCAGAGTTGAAATGTTACGCAACATAATAGAAAATGTAATCGAATTCATGATTGATTTTGATATGAATATCAACAGAAACGGGTTGCGCATGAAGATGATGAATATAAGAGAAGAGGAAAGGAGCAAAGAAAATTATTTGGAAACTTCAAAAATATTGTAAAAATTTAATAATAGACAAAATTCCATCTGCGAATTAAAAATATAGTACAAAATAAAAAGTTGTAGTTATACAAGTTGTAGTATGATAAAAATAGTTCGAAAATATGTATTTGCTATAATAGAAAATTGTAGAAGAAGAGGCCGCAGGAAAATGCTAGCAAGGAAGTGCAGCAAAGTAAAGTAGATACTAAAAATGGTACTCTTAAAAATTCTTACATATGATGCGTTTATTTTGAAAGTATTTTACTTGTTGTATTTTACTAAAATATTCAAAAATATTACTGTATAATATGCTCCTTATCCATTTTAAACTCTGAAATATAATGCTTTTATAATAAAAAGTAGCTCATTCTCTTAAGCAGCTAATTTTTGTTTAAAAATACCTTATTTATTTCAAATATATTTATACAAATGATACAATTTTCCTCAAAATGAAGTGATAAACGTAACGTCGATTTTAGTGCAATGGCTTTAGGCTCTGAATAAAATAACTAAAAAATCGATCGTCAGTTGCAAGTTGCATGTGCACGCTACATCATTCACCTCAAATATATGCACAAGAAAAAAAAATTAAGTATAGCAGTGCCGAAAAGCGCACACAAAATGTGGCCAAAGTCAATCCACACGGCGTATGCGTAACCTTAATTCGCCGAATTCGCGCATACCTCAAACAGTCCGCTGCTTCGGCACTGCAAATGCCTAAAATCACCTTGCAAAGCGAATGAATAATTTTGAAATTATGTGCGCAAATATTTCATTTCGAGCTGTGTGCACGCATATTGCTCAACAGCCACAACAACTGCAATAACAGCAAGAGCAACAACAAATGCCAATTTACAAAGCAATTCGTTAATATTTGCGCTGCTGCTGCAGCAACGAAAACAATTGAGCAAACAACCTAGTACAGTGTATGTGTGTGTGTGTGTGTGTGTATGTGTGTGTATGTGTGCGGCATGTGCTGCTGTCAATGGCAGCGCGTGTTGTGCAGCAGCAATTTTTTTAGTTCAGCAATTTGCCAAATTGTCCTTGAGCTTATCACCTTTTGACGTAGCAAGAGCAGCGATAGCAACAACAACAACGATGGCAGCAGCAGCAACAAGTGCAATAGAATCAATAGTAACAAGCACTAAAAAACAATAACAAAAACAAGAACAATCGCAACTATCAATATCAAATGCCTGCAAATTTTAGACACTTTTCAGCTGTATGTACTTACTATAAGAAAATACAACAACCATTCAGCTGCAGCCTGCGAACAATTCTCAAAAATATGGCCGCTTTTCGTTGGCTTTTGGTTGCTCGCGCTGCTGTTTCGAATTTCGCGATTTTCTTTCCTTGCAAGAAAATATTCTAATCTTTATTTGTTGCATATTTTTCTTTCAATTACATATTTGCATTTTTATTTTTGTCGGGTTTCCAGTTTCGTTTTCGTTTTGGGTACGTTCGATTTGATGTGCCGTCGTCAGCAAATAACAATTAAGCGCAGTTGAGAAGAACAAACAAATAATTGCTTTGAGCAGGTTTTTGTTGTTGTTGTTCTTGTTGTTGTTGTGCTGCTGACGTTGGCTGGCGACAAATTTTTCCTGGCATCTGCATTTGCTATATTTTTGCCATAGTGCATGTGTTTGTATGAGTGTGTGTGGCGTATTTTTGAGCGCACCAACAGGCACAACAACAACGACAATACCAACAACAACAACAATTGAAGTTGCAATTTTTTGAAGTGGCGCGCACTTTACAAACGCCATAGAAAAAGATGTGGAGCAGGCGAGGCAAGCAGAGGCAAGCGACAGCGAAGCTGGCTGGCAGTTTCCACTTGTTGATATAATTTGTGCAGCTGCACAGCAACAGCCACAACAACAATAACAATAACTATAACAAAATGGCAAATTAAGAACGAAATTTCAGCTAGACACACACGCGCATGCACACAAGCACATGCACGCGTTTGCACAGTGCCGCCAATAGAGTTGTTGCTTGGTCGAAGCAATCAAGTTTTGTGAACAACAAAAATTTATGAAATTAAAATATTATAAACTCATTTAAATGCTATGATAAAAATGTTAATCATGAAAATCGTTAGACAAAAATTATGCAAAATTTTTAATAATTCCTAAAGGCATGTAAGTGGTTCGATGCGAGTGGCCATTCCTGCAGTGGAAACACCAAGTAGAGGAGTCACTGTCAGCGCTAGGGATTTCCAACTGTAGAAGGTGCGCACGAAGCAGAGGCGCCTGCAGATAATCCTTACGTCAGATCGTAGCGCGTTAACGGCGGCCCAAGGGGAAGAGGAAGAAGATGTAAGTGTTTCTCCAATCATTTCTATTTAGATGCTGCGTTTAAATTTTGCTAGGCAGATTAATTAATTCCAAAATATGGAAGTGAGTTGCTCAATTCCTAAAAAATATTTGCAATTAACAGAATTGCATTTCAATTTGAATGGAACAACAATTTTTGTTAAATTAGATTCTCTTTATTTTAGCATTTTGATTGACTGCGACGTGCACTTTCTTCCAAATGTCTGGACTAGAACTCATGCCGGCCCAAACGCATAGACGGCACTGCTACTGCACACAGAATACTTCAAGTTTGTACCTTCAATTCACAATCGCTCGCGCTTATCTAACAAAGCACAGAAAATTTTACTTTTTTATGAAAAAAAGCGTATAACTATACTCTTTTTTGTGTCGTTAAATTTTGTTTTTTGTGTGAGTGTGGGTTTTGTGTTTTCGTTGCAATTTAGTTTTGGCTTGCTTGTGTCGAAATCAGGGCATTTCATCATCGCATCGCATAAAGATAAGGTTTTATATGCTGCCCGCCCGAGCACCGTCCCCTTCCCACTCCGCCAACAGTCGCACCGAAATAGTTCGCGCGTGCTGCTTGCCTTTCTGCTCTTTTAAGTATTCTCTTTTTGTTATATTTTGTAAAACTTTTGTATGTATGTAATTTTGTTTTGCGCTAGTGTGCGTGTGTGGCACATTTTGAGCGATTTTGATAATTTAGAATTTGTTTGCGAAACTTAATCTTTTCGGCGGAAATTTGATAATGCCAAGGTGACCCCATTTTTTGTACATATTGCGTGAAGTGCTCCGCGATTATTCTGTACGGTGAGTGCAGTTGACGTCCATCCACGTCGTTGCAGCGCGAATGCAGTTTTGTGCAGTCGCTGATAAAGGCTGGAGGGCGCTGGCCAGCAATGGGGTGAAACCCAAAGCGTAGTATCGATTTCGTATGAAATATTTATAGATTGCTTAAATATTTACACAATGACATATTAAGGAAATAAAAACGAGATATTAACGGGTTTTGCAAAGCAGTCAATATAGGCACAAGTGCTGCTTGCAATATAGCGACTGACATAATGGCAGACAAAAGAGTACTACATAAATAAAATTATATAAAAAAAAACTTTTTAAAAATAAGCTTTAATTTATTTAATGTACTAAAAAGTAGAAAATAAATTGTTTTTAAGTCACCTGTATCTTACTATCAATAAAAGCTTGGGGCGCTCATGTGTTCAATATTTGTCAAACAGTTACCACAATATTTTATTTAAATAATTTTTTGCAAATAGATTCTAGTAATGAAAGATATTTTGAATATGGATATTGAGCGCACAAGCTTTTATTGATAGTAAGATACAGGTGACTTAAAAACAATTTATTTTCTACTTTTTAGTACATTAAATAAATTAAAGCTTATTTTTAAAAAGTTTTTTTTTATATAATTTTATTTTCTACTTTTTAGTCTTCCATAAATTCAATTTTAGAGCTCTGAAATTTTTCACAAAAAGAATTTAAAACAGAGCAGTACACAATATTTAGGGTATTCACAGTGTTTCCTATCGTCATATGTCATATCCTCAATTTAACAAATAATACGGCAGTGATCGACCCTAATATTCGTGGCATATTTGTGACGCGTTGAGTTGTTGCTATTTTGCCAGCAGGGCGCGGCAAGTAAGTTCCTATCGTGTTTCATTGATGTGTGGTGTACCTATAATTATAAACTGAAGCCCAAGTGTGTAGTTGCTTGAAAAGTGCCACGCCCCTTGTCCTACGCCCATAAAATTTTACCAGTGGGACGAAGCATCCAAGAGGGGCCTGTATACGGAACTTCAATGCTGCACGACCTTTAGTTCCAAAGCTATTCTATATAAACGATTTGGTTTGTATGGGCGGTGCCACGCCCACTTGTCCACTGCCCGTCTTATTTTCCCAGTAGAAGGATATGGATATGTAGTAAGTTCCTACCAAATTTCATTGATGTGTGATTTGTAGTTCTAAAGTTATACACAAATCTGGAGTTTATAAAAAAGTGCCACGCCCCTTATCCTACGCCCATACAATTTAACCAGTGGGACGACACATCCAAGAGGCGACTGCATACGAAATTTCAATGCTGCACGACCTTTAGTTCCAAAGCAAATCGAGATCAAAAATTTTGTTTGTATGGGGGGTGCCACGCCCCCTTATCCAGTGCCCGCCTTATTTTCTCAGTAGAAGGATATGGATATGTAGTAAGCTCCTACCGAGTTTCATTGATGTGTGATGTGTAGTTCTAAAGTTATACACGAATCTGGAGTTGATAAAAAAGTGCCACGCCCCTTATCCTACGCCCATACAATTTTACCAGTGGGACGACACATCCAAGAGGCGACTGCATACGAAATTTCAATGCTGCACGACCTTTAGTTCCAAAGCAAATCGAGATCAAAAATTTTGTTTGTATGGGGGGGTGCCACGCCCCCTTATCCTACGCCCATAAAATTTTACCAATGGGACGACACATCCAAGGGGCGACTGCATACGAAATTTCAATGCTGCACGACCTTTAGTTCCAAAGCTAATCGAGATCAAAAATTTTGTTTGTATGGGGGTGCCACGCCCCCTTATCCAGCCACCCCTTATTTTCTCAGTAGAAGGATATTGATATGTAGTAAGTTCCTACCGAGTTTCATTGATGTGTGATGTGTAGTTCTAAAGTTATACACAAATCTGGAGTTTATAAAAAAGTGCCACGCCCCTTATCCTACGCCCATAAAATTTATTGATTCATGTATTGGGCTCTAGATTAGGCATGTATGCAAAGTTTCAGATCTCTAAGTAGTCGGGAAGTGGGTGAAAAATTGATTACTAGATTTGACGACATACATACCTGATTTGAAGTTAATATAAAGCTTATAAAATTAAATGAAATTGGCTGGCTGATGATTGCTGCCAGGCTATTCAGTCTGTAAATATAGACTGGGCTATAAAGTGGCGAAGATTTCAGTTTCAATCCCTGACGACGCCAAATCAATCCAACAAGAAGCAAAAGTAATTCAAATTCTTGCCTTACTCAGCGCTATCTCTCGCGATGCAATGGCAACTCTGCAATTGAATTTTACTTTGGAAGGATGTGTAGTAGTACTTGATATGAGCTGGTTTTTTCTGTGGCCTTAAGATGCCATACCAGCACAAAAGATCCATTCGGCGGTGGCGGTGCGCAACAAAGGCCTTCTAACAATAAAGACGCCATATGAAATATCCTTTTCATAAAACAGTGTACACTTTAGAAATCTAAAAAATCGACAACAATGCTAAATAGTAATTTAGTTTCAAATTAGGTGAAATTATTTATTAAAACCAAAAAAAAACTCTTTCCCTCTTTTAATTATACTGCCTTAATAATTTAAGTACATAGAATTTAAGTTTGTAGCATCAAAATCAAATGTGCTGTGAAATTGAGCATAAATAGAGCAGATATTTAACGTTTATCTCTTAAGCGGGAAATACCAAATATTGAATATATTTACGTGCTACTTGAAATCTAAGCTTTTGATAATTTGTTTTGAAGGATAACAAACTTCGCTGAACACATACTGTGCTCCTGCCCCGCTCTTAGGTATCAAGCCTCTTTGCAAATTTGTGAAACACACGCAAATTCTGACAGATCATTGCTTTGACCATCCTGAACGGAACTCTAACTGGTATCGCTGAGAACCCAATAGGGTCTATGCGTGGCCTTTTTAGGCAGACAGCTTAACCTATCCTAACCTAACAAACTTCGCTCATGCTGAGAAAATGCTTAAATGCTAATTTAGCATTTGCAAAATGAAGCTCCATTACAATAAATATCGTCTTTGATATTTGATTACCAATAAATTTCATATAGAATTCTATAAAATTTTTGCTTTCTTTGCCATTATGCAGGAGTCTCAGAAATCACATCGCTTCCCATCAAAGATCACAACCACAATTTTGCATGCTTAGAATAACTTCCGTTAGAATATTAACTGTGAAAATATGCAAATTACGCGCATGAATTTAGCTAAATTTAATTTTTCCAGCAATTTTCGACAATTTAACACTAAAATATGCAAAATTGCATGCCATTACGGAGCAACAAAGAGGGTGAAATGGGCAGGTAAGGAGTGGAAATTGCAGCTGATTATGCAGTCACTGGCACACGACAACAGAGCAGAGCAGAGCAGAGCAGAGCAGAGTTGAACCGAAAATGTATATAGCTGCAGCGCAATATAAACAACAACAACAACAGCAGCAAAAAGCTGGCGCTGATGATGATGAAGAAAACGAAGAAGAAGAAGCAAAGTGGAAGATGACTGCCTGTTGCTGCTGCCTGCGCGCAATGATGTAAAGTCGCAGCTTAAACTGGGAAATTTTTTACCTTTTGTTGCCTGCTCATTTTATTTGAATTATATAAAAATGTTTATAACTATCAAGAAAAGAGCAACAATACTGATGGCGGCAAAAAGGGGAGGTGGGCAAAGCGGCAGTGGAATATAAAGCAGGTGCAGAAATAGCTGCAGAGATAGAGGGGAATGGTCGCTTGCTCGAGATGTTGTTGTTGTGCCTGCCCTGTTTGGGGCATATTTGCCCCTGTGCAGGTTGAGCATGTTTAGCTGCCGTCTTGCCTGCCTCCAGCGCCTTCTTTAAACGCGCATCTGTTGCTGCTGCAGTTGGCTGCTGTTGGCTGTGCAGCGCCGCCGCTGCATCGCTGCTAGCGTTGATGGCCGACATAATGGCTATTGTTCCACTATACTTTCAGCCATTTATTACCAGTATAATAGCAACAACAACACCAGAGCAACAACAATTGTGGCAGCAACAGCAACAGTTGCTGCAAGTGCACTAGGCACTTTAGTGCAAGAACAGCGGCATAAAGGAAATAAAATATTAAGAGACGATATAAAGGAAAGAGATAAAAGAAACGAACTGAAGCTGAAGCTTAAGCTGGGAATAGGTGAACGGAAGGAAGGATTATTATAATTTCAAAAGATAGTAGCAACAACAAAAGCAAGGCTAATGTCGGCAACAACAAAATGCGAGAATTTTTATAGCAACTACAACAACTGCAGTGAGCAAGTCTCCCAATAGGGTTGTAAAAATGGAAAATTTTGGCAATCCCAACATTTCTGGCATCGAAATCGCAAGAGTTTGGAAATTATAAAATTGCTAATTCCAACATTTTAAAATGCTAATACACTGCAAAATATTTCTTGTTAGAAAACATCAGCGATATTGTTTAAATTTTTTCAAATACGATCTGTATATTGTGAGCCAACAAAGATGATTGAATTTTTCTCGAGAATTCTGTTGATTTCCATTTCAAAACAGATAGCTTAATTTTCACAAATAATCAACTTTTCTCGATATACAAAATATATTACTCTCGAGTATCAAGCTAACATATTCTCAGTTTAATCTCGATATCAATACGATATTACTCCGATTGCTGGAAAGCTTTTTTTTTTTTGAACTCATTTATTGAAATACTTAGGTTCATACTTGCTTCCAACATTCTATTAAATTAACACATTCCAATCGGGAATGAAGTACGATGTTGCCCACGTTTTTTGAAGATTTTATAAACGAGTTTCTTTTTACATAGATATCAATATTGATCTTGAAACAACAAACTTGGTTTTTTTTTGCAAAATGAAGTAAGCTCTTTTGAGGGTCAAAATTTTGTGAAAATTTTAAAGTAATAAAAGCTCTAGTGGCTATAAAAAGTTTAACGATTTTTCGAAATTATAAGTATAATTAAAATAGATGTCTAGATGACCTAGTAAATAAATTCGATATAACTTTTTAGAAAGGGATTGCGTAAATTAATAATTGCTGAGTATTGAAAATTTTTCAACGAAAATTTGCTGAGAACGATGAGAGTTAGCAGATGTTACGATGCAAATGCCCGAGATTGGCAGCCCTAGCTTACACATACATATATAAGGAGGTACTCGTAGTGGAAGAGAGGAAGTGGAAGCTGCAGGCAGGCTGGCAGGTCATTGTCTGCGTGTGCGAGCTGAGAGCTGGCGGAGAAGCAGCAAAAGCAAAAAGAAGGTGGAGTTGCAGTGGCCCGGAGCAAGCGAAATTGAACCATCTGCGCACCTGTTGCCAACTTCATTCACGTCCTCCGCGGCGGCAGCGGCAGGCGCACATCGCAACAATTAAAATTTTTTTATGTTTATGATTTTCCGCGAGGTTTGCGCGAATTTTCAGCGAATCAGCGCCTCTTTTTGTGCCCGCTTTTATTCTTGTGGGGCATATGGCCAGGCCAGTTACTTGCCACATTTCGGTGGCCTGCACAATTCTTTTTATTGCTACGCTTTTTATTCTGTAATTTGCTTCTGCCAACATTAACTTTTAATATTTATCATTTCCTTGAAGGTTTTTTTTGTTGCTAGTTTTCTTTTCATCCTTTTTTTAATTAAATCAAATGACTGCGCTTGATGTGCGCTTGTCGAATTTATGCAAAATGCATTTCGCCGCATGCTGCAAGCAAAACGCGCACATCACAAGCTGCCGCATGCAACACACTGCAGCATAAGCGCATACCTATGTGTGCATGTGTGTGTGTGTGCGGCAGCTCATGTGGCAAACGCCAATTTTTCATTTTATGAATGAACTTCAATTCATCGCAAGGTAAGCAAACCGGTTCACTGCAGCCAGCATTGATCGCGTAATGTATGCGCGCAATTGCTGCCGCCTCAGTGTGCCGCCGTGCCCAGCGTCGATTTGCATTTGTGTGAATGTGAGCGGCTGCTTTGCTAGAAATCTGGAAATCTAGAAATCTATATGCAAAATCGCCAAGTAACTTCAGAGGAACACTATAAAACTGTGCAATTTGTTTGAAGCTAATTTCCAAATGCACGTTCTTCATATAAAATAGCAATGATTTGTTCGGTGTGGGAGGGGAAGGGAAGCATTAAGTTTCGGCAAGCTCAAATATTATTTTACTCATATGTCAAAAGTTTTTAATTATTACGAGTCGCTGAGTCTGAATATCCCGCACACATAAATAATACAACGAAGCTGAAAAAACTTATATATTTATTTTTTATTTATTTTACAACTTTCATAAGAAATCCGCCCGATTTGAATTGCATGCTAAAATGCGAAACTTCAACGCAAAATTAAGTAAAATCGATATAAAATTGAATGCTTTATCCAATTGAATTAGAAAAATTAGAAGTGAAAAACTGGTTTCCCAATCTTCCCATTTCACTCCTTTCTTTAATATCTCTTCGCTCTATCAGACAGGCTTCAGAACATGTCTCTTAAACTCAATTTCATTAAAATACATACGAAAATAGATTGGCTCTACATACAAAGTTGACTTAAAAATGTATATCACTTATAATGCCAGTATTTCTAAAATAATTTGGGCGTGGCACACACATTACTACAGCAGCGCAAATCTGCACAAAAGGCTTGCCAAAATGTGCTGCTTCCCGGCGACCTCGACATCGGCTCCTTGCAACCAACCGCCTGTTGCATGCTCAACACATACAGCTGCAGCAAGGACGCAACGCGCAAGTGTGAGTTTTCCAGCAGCAACGAATGTTTTCCCAACATTTTTCATATCGTTTATCCGGCTGCTTTATATACTATTCGCTTGTGTGTGTGTGGCTGTGTGTGTATAGGGGCATGTGCAGTAGCTAAGCGCTGAAAAGCAGCGAGGTAAAGGTGGCAGCCATCTTCCGCCTCCTGTAAATCGCTGCAGTGTGGTGGCACATTAGTCAACTCCCCTGCCCACTTCCTTGCACCTTTTAGAAGCAGCCGTCATTTACATTTTTTCTCAGTGTCGCTGCATTTTAATATTCCTAGCATTTCTCTACAATCTCTCTTTACTTTAGCAGTTTTTTTGATGTAATTTTTCGATTTTCTCTACTTTTCTGTATACATTTTTATTTCTCGCATTTTCTGCTTTTCCGTATCTTTTTCGCTTTTGCGCTGCAGTTTTTTTGCGCACGCTAAAAGCTGAAGTTAGCGTTTGTTTGGCTGGCTTTACAGAGGAGGGTGGTGCAGCGGGCGGCGAAACAAATATTTCTGTGTATGCAGCGACAAATGAAGAGTACACACAAAATATTAGCAGAAGAAAGTCAAATTCATCAAAGTGCAGGGAGCGCGCACGCGGCGGCACTATCAGCCGCCACACCACACCAGCTGACCCTCCCTCCTCGCCTGCCCTAGGCCGCAATGCATTTGGCCGGCGCGACGTTTTGCGAGTGCAACGGCGGCGGCGGCGGCGGCGGCGGCAGAGCATTGCACAAGTTGACGGCGCTGCTGCGCAAACAAAGGCTGTTTCTGTTTGCGACAAAACGACACTGAGCCAGCGGCAAGTGAGCGCGCCGACGACCCAGCGACGAATGGGTAGATGCACGGTGGAAGGGAAGGGGGGACGCGCAAAACATGCGCCATTGGTCTATAATATTTTCTACTCTTTTTTTTCAGCCACCACCACTTGCCATTTTTTATCTAATTTGTCGCACGAATTTTTTGCCGCCGTATGGTAAAATGCAATATGTGCAAATTATGACATCATCATGCCAAATACGCTAAATAGTCGAAATGTGCATTATACTACATATATAGTAGCTGCAGTTGCTTGAATTGAATCTCACATATATTCTTGAACGGTTGCTTTTAACATGCAGTTCTCATCGAAACAGCAAACACCAAAAGCTTTAATATCGCCAGAAATCCTCAAATCTTCATTGGAACTTATTTTAATAAATTTTAATGAAACTTTCGAAAAAAATTATACAAGTTTTGTAAATCAGTGTGAACATAATTTATCAATTAAAATTTCTGCTTTAATTTGTTGCATTTAGAATTTTGAAACAATGCTCGTAAATATTGCGAAAATTTTTGAAAAACAGTATGAACATAAATCAATATTGTTAAAATTAAATTTTAATAATTTTGCTTGAAATTGGAAATTTCTTTATATTATGTTCAATAATCTTAAATATCGCTACAGTATTGATGTACTATCCTCAGCAAAGTTTATGCCAAATAAATTGAGCAACGAAATTCGTGCATGCAATGTTGATGGTGCTCTTGAAAATCATTATTATTTTGATTTGGAAAGACATTTTTTTAATAATCACAAAATAACATATTTTTGGTTCTTTTTTATCTTTAGAGTATCCAATAGTTGCAGTGCCACAGCAGATTATTGATTCCCCCATTCTCTAATGCATATAATCACAGTCCATAAAGTTCATATCCTCCCTTCTGTCCTCGCCATCTACCATTTCTCTGCCAAAACGTTCTATTTATTTAAATTTATTCAATTATTATGTTCACATATAAGATAGAGTCTTTTGAATGTTGTAAAATTTTCCTCAAATCGTTGTGTCTTTTTCCTTTAACATGTATCTCTATTCGACATAGCATCTATCAACGAAATAAACACAAGACTGGAAACTTGATTAACCCGAAAAAAGCATTAAAGCAATTTGAAGTCTTGAATTACTGCCATATTTCACATGTAAATTTTAACCAAAATTGATATATCTTCAAAAACATTCCTAACCAAGAAGAACATCCTAAACTACTCTTCGGAGTCTAAATTTCTGCATTTACATACATATATGTATTTCAGCTATATTCTTTTTTCATTTAATCCCTTACATATTTGCATGCTTGCCTTTGTGCCTTCTTTCTAATTATCTGCCAGTAGTTCTATGCAATTTGTTGGCATGTTTGCTCCATAATTAATAACATAACATAATTATGGCAGGCCTTTTTTCTGTTCATATTTCTACGAAATTCTTTTTATGTCAAACATTTGTGCTCATTTCCGTAGGCTTTGTCACATGTTCAAAACAACAACAAAAACGACAACAAAAATACAAACAACATGCATTCGTGCAGTACTTTTGGCATTGTCCACAAATTGCGTACTTTGCGCCTTTAATTGCTGCGCTCGTTGTGGTTGTTGTTGTTTCAATTTCAGCTACTGTTGTTGTTGTTGGCTTTTCGTATTGTTTCAACTAAAATTGATATCCGTAATTTGGCCGGTCTATTGCAAAAGCATGCATGCATTTCATGCACAAGCCACCCACCAAAATGGTTGGCACCCCTGCGCCCGGCCCTCAGCTGGTCGCCGTATAATCGAAGCACGAAGCCGCGCTGTATTTTAATTTTTCAAAAATTTCGCCATGCACGAAATGCAATTTTTCTTATTTTTCCATTTTTGTCATTTTGCTGTTTTTTTTATTTCATTTTTCATATTTTCATATTTTTACGAAAATTGTTGGTAGCTTGATTCCCAAAGGGTTGGTTGTTTGGTTTGGTTTGTAACGCTGCAGAATGGTGCATGTGATGAGGGTGGCACCAAAATGGCAGAGCTGCGCTGTGGCCTTTGTAGGTGTGTGAAAGGGGAGAACGGAGGAAAGGCCGATTTGTGTCTCAAAATACAGAATGAGCTCGCGTGGCACTTAAATGGCCGCTGTTATCTTTTATGCTGGCTTTTGTTTCTTTGTTGTTGTTGCTGCTGCATTTTCAGCGTTGCATGTATCAAATTAAATATTTATGAAAAAAATGCGCAAAAAAGACAAATTATGAGCAGCCTTTGTTGTTTTTGTGTTTTTGAACAGTTTACCAACGAAAAAAATTGTTCCCAACTACTTTTATTTACGTTGCTATAAGTGCACATGTTAGTGCGAGTGTGTGTGTGAGCGCTTGTATTTGCATTTGCCTTATTGCATTTGTATGTATGTGCGTTTTTGTAGTTTCGTTCGAATTTCGTTGCTGTTGTTTTTGCTGTTTGCATTCATTTACAAAAATGCATTTAACATGGTCTAATGAAATTTTGCATATTTGCTTGCAAAATTGATTTTTCATCAGTTGTTTGTGTGGAAATGCTGTTTTGTTGCAGCAGATTCAATTACTCGTTGTTGTTTTGAGCCGATTGATAATTGATTTTGACAATAGTGCCACGCCAAAAGGCATTTTGGGCAGATACACTACATCGAAATCGGAAATGCATTTCATTCATAAATTTTGCTGTATAATTAGATTTTTAAAAATTTTTTATATTTGATTTATGTTTCATGATTTATTGCATACTGAACAAAGTTGAAGAGTTTTCCAACTGTAGTGGTGCCTGGGGAGAAGCTCTACGTCAGGTCATAACCCATTTATGAATTGTTATTTATCAATCAGTCAAGAAGAAGAATAATGAACAAAGTTGTCTAAGATTATTCCCAAATCAAATTAAGTTTGAAGATTTCCTTAAAAGTTTATAGTTGAAATGCATCAAAAGTTTGGCCGCAGAGGTATTGCAAATGATACCGTGTCTCTTAATTAAAAGATATTGCTAGAATTTTGGTATTTTTGTCACATCTTTTATTCAAATGCGATTCTCTGCCTGCTCAAAGCTGATATTCAAATACAGTCAACATATAAGATGCATTCAGTATATGTCAATTTTTGTGGAATGAATTAAAAAAATAATGCATACATTTGAATGGAGTGAATGAATCATGGCAGTTGCAGCTGAGCTGCGGATTTGAACTATAAACGCGCACGCTAAAATAGCGACACCTCGCTTGGAGTGTAGTGGAGTGGAGTGGCATCACGCGGCTTCGTGCGTGTGTGTGGCACTGACTCACGCTGTCGCTTACTCGCGTGCTGACTCGCTGACGGGCTAACTGTCAGACTATACGCTAGACGAACTGACTGTGGCAATTTGCATACGTTTGCATTCACATGTTGCCGGGTGCCGGGCGGCAGCTGGGGCTGGAATTATGGCCGGTGTTGCCACTGCGAGAGGTGGCGGCTGTAAGTGCGACTATGTAACAGCATGCACAACAACAAATTGAGCAGCAGTCTGCTGCAACAATGTAATATCTTCGTCTGCGGCTGCTGTTGTTGTTGCTGTTGCAGACGCATTTCATTGCAAAAGCGAGCGCTTTTCCTTCATATCTTTCCTGGTAATGCCGGTCTGCCTGCGGCTGCAACAAACACATGCATATGCAACGCCTTTGTCCGTGTTGCTGTTGCTGTACCTGACGTTGGCAATGGTAATGGTATTGCTGCTGAAGATGATGGTCAAGGTCATGAACCTGTTTCAATAACTTGTTTCTGCTCAGCGCCAAAGTCACTGGGATTGTGCCGCAATTCCGCATACGCTGCTCTGCATGCGCGAACGAACGCACGCACGCACACTCACACACATACAAACGCACATGCAAATACAATACATGCATGCACTCGCGTGGTTTGTGCGCCTAAGTATTTATCGCGTGGCAACTGTTGCATCTTTTCCGCATTTGCAGCTGCACAAACATACATACAAACACACACATGCATAGACGCATACAAATACATGCTCTTAAAAGGTGTGAATGTGTGTGCTCATGCCATCGCTTGCTGCCGCTAATCCTTTTACTTGGTTCGAGTGCGATTCATCTTCGACGGCAGCACGAGGTGTTGAATGCTGCCACGCTGTTCCGCCGCCCCTGCCACTGCCCCCCTTGCATTCGCAGTACGTCAGCAACCCTCCGGCATGTCCACGCATATGACATGTATGCTTGTCGTACAAGCGCAGCGCATTACTGTCGGTTTTGCATCAAATTGCTCCGCAACTAATTGACAAGAGATTAATCGAACTCTGTTGTTTTCTGAGCCGACAACCCGCATCCCTCGCACAACGCACTGAGTTCTTTGCATGGAGCTTTGAGCTGAGTTTGTGAAAATTGCCATTTGTACTTGATTAATTCATTTCTTTCTAAAACACATGCAAATAATTGAGCAAGCTTAAAATGTACTCTAAAAAAGTTGATTTAAGATAATGACATTCTTCAAATCTTTATGAAAGTAACATGTAGAACATCTTTGCATATATCGTTTATATAAAAATCGTAGGACAAATTTTTATATTCGGCTAAGTTTTCCCTTTAAAAGTCAAAAATAGTATCTACTAAGCTTCCCCACAAATGGTGGGGAACAATGGAAAATAAATTGAGGGAGATGGGTTTACTGATTAAAGAGTTACTGAAGCATTCACAAACTTGCTGGATAAAAGCTTTCTTCAAACATTTGTACCAGCTTTATTCGACAATTCTGTCGATTGTTTGTTGAATAGACAAGATCAATTTGTAGACTTTTATCATAATGATCATAATTCAGTACAAGTCTTAAGATCTATCTATAACAAAGAAATAAGAAAAAAACATTAGAACTGTTCTACTTTTTAAAAAATGCATCGTACTTACCAAAATGTTTTGCTCTATATTATGTTAATTATATTTGTAAAATCCCAGTTTTTTCATATGAGCTTGCAGTCTTTCTGCATGCTTCGTTTAGTTATAAAATCCATGCCATTGGACTTGGTATAGTAGCGTAGTATTAATGGGGAGAGTAGCGCCTCAACAGAGCGAAAGTTCATGCACTCTTTTTGCACTGCTGGCACATAAAATATAAGTTTCATAAAATTAGTCTTTTAAAAAATTTATGAAAATCGGTTGAGGGCATTCACACTATTCGCAGTTGCATGTGGCTGAAGCCTGTGGCAACACTGGCAGTTGTGGCGCTGGCAGCTGCGGCGCAAAATCTGTCACATTCTTTTGCCGTGCGCGTTGCATTTTCATCTTAAATTAACGTCAAAGTGTCACTTGCTTGATTTTTTGTCGACACCTTCTAAACTCGCCAGCGAATTAACTGCAATTAAATGCGGAAGCGCGTTTGTGATTGTAAATTTCGCCGCGGTAGAAATTCATTTCGAAATTTTCCAACTGTTACATTGCACGGAGAAGGACATTTCCACAAATGTCAAGACAAGCCAGCGAACGTGTGCGTGAGTGAGCGAGTGAGTAAAGGTGAGTGAGCGAGTGAGTGGGTGAATCATTCTTGACAATTTGCACTTTTTTGCCTATAAATTTTCAAATTGTCGTAAATAATACGAAAACAAGACATTTGCGGAAACAAAGAGCGTTCAGCCTTCACTGTCTTGTCAGTTTGTTGTTGTTTTTGTTGTGATCGTTTTAATGCAGTTCTTGTGCTTTTTGTGCGGGCTGGAATAATAATTGTAAATTGCATTTAATGTGCTGTCATTTTTATAAGAAAACTAAAATATGTTAAATTCTTGCGATTGTGACAGCCAGCGTTGACGAGCGTCGTCACTACAACAGCTGGCCAAGTATTCAAGTGGCCTAATGCGCTTTAAAATTTTGCACATAAATAAAATGCTAAAATTTAATTTAATTTAATAAATTTCATTGTTTGTGCATTTAGTGAGCCAAACTAATTCTAAGTTTTACTTTGAAGGAACATGTGTATATACACTGAAAAACTTGAATCGGCGAGTTTGCAAGATTTTCAGTTCGCCATCAGCTTAGACTTTTTTCTTAAGTGTAGCAGTTTTGATGGGAATATGTGAAATTATGTACAATTAATGCTTTTATGAAAATATTGAATTTTTTGCACTATAAATTTTGACTTCGTGTAATCCTTACATCGAAAACTGACCTTATTTCTTATAAGTAGAAGCCTGCTGTGGCAATTGAATTTATAATACCAGCGCTTTAAACATTTTTTGAGCCGAAAACTTGAAATACGTGATTGTACAAATACAGATATATGCATATATATGTATATAGTATACACGAGTATATCAATATTATAAAGAGCATTTCAACTTTCTTAGGCAATTTCTAATTTTGAGAAATTTTCGCCAATGTATGCCAACTTTTTCGTAAGGGTTTATTATTTGGATTTTTAATAAAGAAGTTTTTACGATCAGTTTATTATAAATACGCTTATTTTATGCCAGCAAACTAGTAACTTTTTACACACATTTTAAAATCTATAAAATAATTATTGCATTTATTTTACATTTATTTTACATTAATTTTACATACATTTATATGTACATTTCCTGTCTTTGCAAACGTGCCATATTTGATGAAGTGCCACAGAAATAGTCAACCAAAACAACAACAACAAAAACAACATCAAATATGGCGGTTTGAGGAGGGGCGGGCTGGCTGGCACGACACACAACATTTGTAAGGTTTCACTACAATTTGAAAGCAATTTTTCGTTTGCTGTTTGTATCGCGGTCGTGTATAATTTTCGCCATTTTTACACAATTGTTGTTTTTTTGTAATTTTTTTCCGTTTGCATTTTTTCGGACTTTGCGGCAGGCGAAATTAATACTCGTCAGTTGCATTGTTTTTTGTTGTTTTTAGCGAAAATTTTGCGAACGAACAAAACCGAGCTGGGGCCTTGTTTAAATTCGGTGCTAATTTCTGTTTTCTATTGCTTTTGTGCTCGCTGCTGAAAGCAACTTAGAACCAACAACAATAAGTGAGAGGCTA
The DNA here is from genome assembly GCA_963457695.1 of Neria commutata. Taxonomy (NCBI): domain Eukaryota; kingdom Metazoa; phylum Arthropoda; class Insecta; order Diptera; family Micropezidae; genus Neria; species Neria commutata. The sequence continues at coordinate 13,904,017 of OY735245.1, read as the reverse complement.
GAAACTATCAACTGACGTCTGTTGCACGCAAGTGCATATGACAGCGGCGTAGTTTGTGGCGTGCGAAAATAAGGGGTGCCTGCAGCGACTGGGTAAGAGTGACTTAAGAAGACCAGTGCAGCTTGTCATAGGGAACATTCCAATAAATGAAATTCTTAACACTCTTGATATGGCTTGAAATATGCAATTACCATTTACAGAAAGCTGAGACGTCAGGCCATTTCTTAAAAGAACGCACGACTCAGCTTTTCTAGAAACTGCAGCACATGGACACATCTATTCTCAGCTATTCAACTCACCAAGATGATGGAAGCGCAGCAGCTGTTGGGTCAAAGGACTTACTAAGCACTGCCGAAAATAAATAAATAAAAAGAAGAAGAGGACCTGAGTGTTTGCTGCCTAGCAACAATTCGAACTAAAGTAATAAAAATTAGGGCACCAGAATCGTAAAAACTTCAACCCTGCTTCAAGGAGCCTAGATTTGCAAAAGAGTAAGGCCAGTGTTAAGCAGAGCTATATCGTCATTTCTCTTAATAATAAGCTATTTATATTTTTGATTTCTGTTAGATTTGAGTAATCACTAATCTGTAAGGGCTAAGCCCAGTAGATTGAAATGGAATAAATAAAAGAGGAAATATTTTACAGAAATTGAATAAGCTGAAACGACATCTCTTCCACGCCTCTGAATGTATGCGCATACATCTATACACTCACATATGCTCATACATGTATGTAAATTTGAAATGTATGCATGCAAGCGCACGCTTTGGAATATGTTTTGAGATATTATTACTGTACAAAATTGCAGTTTAACTTTAATTCTTAAAAAAATCAATTAAGAATTTTATAAAATTTGCATAAAATACTAAGAAAGAAGCAAACTAAAAGCTGGCAATGCTTTTAGCAAGCAACGCATTTACAGCTCAGCTCAATTTTTGGGGGGTTTGAGTGAAAATGCAAGCGCCAATATGTTTGTGTACGTGTGTGTAAGTGTGTGACTGAGTGTGAGTGGGTGCGAACTGACTGCAGCGTCAAGAGAAACTTGAAGAATAAGAACGAACTGCAAAATTATATGAGGAATTTAGCTCAGTCTGCGTTGCGCGAGTGGATGGACTCAGCTCAAATGCACAAATACCAATGCACTTGGAACCCACCATCAAAAGTTTTAAATTTACACATACGAGCATGTGTGCCAGTGGAAATAGTTATTGTTGTTTTTGTATTTAAGTTCTAAACATTCGAGGCTTGTTTTCGTAGCTGACAAATAAAAACTGAAAAAACCGAGTGAGTGAGCGTTTGGAATTAGTCAAAAAAATTTACAACTAAACTAAAATTCAATTTAAATTCAATGTCAAATTTAAGCAAATGTGCAAAGTGTGCTTTTGTTGCGTTACTAATTTTGCTGGCAGTTTGGAAAATTTCAAATTACTTGCTTGAAAACGACAAAATTTCGAAGATTGTTTTTTTGAAGAATTACTTTCATGAAAATGTAAACACTTGAGCTGTGTGAAATAGGCGCAAAATTTTGAGTTTAGTTTAAAATAATATTCAAATTAGTTATTTAGAAAAAAAATAGCAGAACAATTTTTAATTTGAGTCAAAAACTGGGCAACATTTCGCACTCAAAATAAGTTGATTGATTGCAGTTGCATGCCACGCTTTGGCAACACGTTGAATATTGCAACTGGCCTTCGAACGAGTTACCGCGCACTGGCACGCACCCCCTCTTGGCAACCCCGCTGAATAAGCTCACTCAACTGCACGCCACCGAACATCGCTCGCTCCTCAGCTGCAAGCTTATAGCGCCACCCCCATTCAGACTGCCCTTGAGCGTGCCACACTCGCTCGTGCTACCATTGCAACAAGCCCCCAGCCGCGCTGGCCACTCCACTAGCCATCTCCCTGCACTGCCCTACCCCTCTTCCCGCTCGCTCAAACACAATTTTGCGGCATGTTGTGTCGTCACTTGTCGCCATTTTCTTTTAATTAATTGATTTTGCGTTCTTTAATTTTTTTTTCTAGTAGAACAATTCACTGCATTACTTCTGCTTCTTCTTTTTCTGCTTAACAAAATGCACAATAAATTGCAAGTATCTTAGCCCAAAAAGTATCTTTCACAAAATGTTCAATATGTTTGACAAGTTAAAGCAAATTGCACTAAACCAAAACTAAAAAATAATGAAAAAGAACGCCCGCACGCACACACAGATATTGCACTAACAACACGTAAGAACGTAAAAGTATCGCCGTAGAACGTAACGTACGAGCGTAAAGCACTGTGGAAAAATCGTAAAAAAAATTGCAGGCAATGCCGCGACCACTGTCAACAACATGCACCGACGACGGCAACGACAACGACAACAACGATGACGACGACGATGAGCGGCAGCAGCCAGCACAAGCGAGCTGGGTGCGAGCGAGCCAGCGAGTACGCGGAGCACAAAAGCACAAGCGAACCTAACGACAACAGCAGCGGCAGCAACAGCAACAACAGCGGCAGCAACAGACACAGACAGCAGCGGCGGCAGCAACAACAGTGACAGGCGGCGAGCGCATGTGGCGTTGCAGTCTGGAAAAGAGACTTGTTGTCAGTGTGTGCGTGTTGTTGTAATTCGATGTTGTTGTTGCTCCTGTTGTTAGCTGTACTAAAATATAAAACAAAACTAACAGCAGCAAAACACAACAATATATTGAAGAATATGTAACAACAAACGACAACAAACACAAAGTTACAACAACAACAACATGCCACAGCTGTTGCAAAAATTCTGTTGCAGTTCTTGCAGTTTCATTTTGCGCTAAGCCTCTTCTACATACCTCTCACTTAACCCTCTCGACAACAACACTTGTATCGACGTCTTTTTAGAAAAATGAGAAAAATTACTCTTTTACACGTAACTTATAAACAACAAAAAATCACTCATTACTCAGACAGCAATATAAAAGACAACGACGCTCAGGAGCAAGCAATAAAGGCTCTGAATTGTGCTCAGAGTCGCACTGGAGCACAGTCTCGCTGTCGGAATGCTTGGCCAACGGACAATATCCACCTGAGCATGTGCTGAGCTACGAACTGGAACAGCGACAGAGTTAACACAAGCTATAATGAACAGATGAAGGCACGTAGGAACGTTGTGTCGAACCAAGAAACGAACGGCTGGAAACAATGGTCCACTGGGAGCTGGCGAAATGCCGGTTGTCGTTGCACAAAGCTGCATTCATTCATGCCTGCGCTCTGTAGGAGCCACGAGCTGCCATATTAGAGCAGCAACAATGGCAGTGGCAATGGCAATGGCGTCCATTGGCAGTAATTGTGCCACCAACAGCAACCAGAGCATAGTGCCAATATTGGCAGCAACATAGAGGTAGCACGGCAACACTGGCACGGCATTGCACTATCATGCGTTTGGTACAATCTTACCAGATGAGCTGCCTCTCAATAAATTACCACTGTCCTTTCAGATTCCAATACACTTGATCTTACTTTTAAACGTCTGATTGGAATCAAAATAATGAAACGAAATAAAACTAATAAAGAAGACTTAAAGTAAGGTTATAAAGCTATTCTATTCCATTTATTTGCACTCTCTTGCTCTTGCTGTTTCTTTCCGCCCATCTTTTATAGAATTAAAATTTTCGTTAAAAATAGCATTACAACCACTGAAAAAAATCTTTCTGCCGATAAATTATAAAAATCCTATTAGCAAAAGAGTCTTGAAAATTTTAAACAAAATTTTATTTACATTAAAAACTGGTTCCGGTAAAAAAAACTCATACACCGAAACAGTTTGAAAACAGAATCAATTCCTTGTTTAATAAAAAGCTGCAGTTGCTCAATCGAAATTCAAGACTTTTCGCTTTTAACGAACTTTCGCTTACAAAAAATCATTTCGAAAGGAAGAAGTTAATTCCGACGTAGTTAATCAAACGTAGCTCATAACTCCAGATCTACAGTACAATATTTCTTTGAAATAATTTATCTCATAAAGTAAGTGTAAAAAGTTAGTTCATTGGAAAAATTGTATAAGAGTGCAAAAACTGTTCTCCAACTGCAATAATCTGCATGGCAATAAAATTCTTGCACCGCAAATGTGTACATGGACTGCTGGGTTAAAAACCTTTTATACTAACCCCTTCATGTTAAGCGATCAATATACTGTACTACAAAAGCAAAAATATTAAGCTGTAAAATTTTTATAAAATCAAATCTTTTTCAAGAATTGAAATGTTTACACTTTTGCAACATTATATTACACACGGGCCACACTGGCTGGCAAGCTTGGCAAGCTGCTCAGTTGTCAGTGGATGGTTAGTGGCAGCAGCGGCTGTAATGGGGCTGTATTCTATGTGAGCTGCGGTAGTAAAACCACTCACACTCAAAACGCGCTCAAATTTGCGAGCGCACTTCAGGCAAAAAAAATTCAAGAAATTCACCACGAACACGCTGAGAGGGGGAAATGTGAATTTTTTTTGCTGGCATAAACACAGTCACAGAAACACACACACTCACACAGTTCTGAAAATGCAAATGCGAGTGTGAGTTGGGAGCATAAGCTTAGCCTCTAGCGCATAAGTATTTGTGCGTGCATTTGTGTGTGTTTGTTTGTGCATGTATGCGCGGCTCTTCCGTCACACTTTTGCTCTCACTTTCTTGTGTTTTTGTTGTTTTTGTTGTCGGGTTTTTAAAAATTGCACTCTTTGCATGCACTTTTGGGCTCTTCGCACTTACTCAAATGCATTGCTACTCAGCTCACTCACGCACGCACACAAAGCCACTAACGCGCACACACACACACACACTGCAGTTGCTTGGATTGGTGCGCTTGTATGTGTGCTAAGAACGTTTTTCATTCAAACTTTTGCGAATTTGCGGCGAACTTGTTCTGTGCGCCGCGCGGGAAATCTTGGTCTAGGCCCTCAGAAACGCGCCGTGCACTCCTCTAGAGCTGCTCTCTGGCGCTCACTTTTTCGGTCGCCCTGCTGCCACACTCACGCTCTTTGTTAGACGCAGCTCAGCTTGCGCGGAGTTGCCGCTCCGTGGCGTAGACAGCTCTCAGCTCAGGCGTTCGAGCTTGAGCTTGGATTCGGTTGCGGCTTTTGGTTTCGGTTTGGACTTGCACTTGGGCTTGGGTTGGCGAGACGAAGCGAAGCGCGACACCGACGGTATGGCGGAGGCGCAGCAGCACGTAGAACACAGCAACGGCTGGCACGACTACGGCACGGACAGAACGTAGCTCAACGTGGACGAATGCAACTGACAAACTGAGCGCTCGCTCGTTGCACATGCACTTTTCGTTCGTTTGGGGTTTTTTCGCAATTCGCAATTGTGCGAATGTGGAATATAAAAAACGGCACGAATTACAACAACAACAACTACTACTACTACTACAACAACAACAATGCCTGCAATGACAGCTACTAAAAGAGCGCAAAAATGGAAATGGCAAAATGAATAAATAATATAAAATGAAAAAAAAAAGATTTTTTCAAAAATGCCATAAGAAGAGAATAAACGAAAAACTGCAAAACGAAACGAAAAATGTTTACTGCAAAAAAACTCAGCAACTGAAATTTTATAGCTTACTTCGTTGCACACCCCGCTTGGCGTACGGCATTACCAAAGCCTTTTGACGTTGCTGTTGGAAATGCACTCATTTTACATAGTATTTTTTGTTGTTGTTGTTGTTGTTGTTGTTTAAAATTTTTCGTTACTTGATAGCGCACTTTTGGTAGTTGAGTAGGTTGGCTGAGTGGTTCTACGATAGCTCTCCAAATATTGAAGGTTAATTGATATGTACTTGTTGTATTCTTTTTTTAGACAACATTGAAACTAATCACGAAATTAACTATTTAAGTTAACCTTCCATTTATATTGAAATCATTCTCCTTGGCGTTTGCTTTAGCCGAGTTGGCCGTAAAACTGTTGGCGTCTCTTCTCTTGGGTTCTTCAGCTATAATTTTAACATAATTTGTAGAAGCATTCTAAGTTTATGTTAAATAATTACCGATTATATTTCTTGCCGCCATCCAAAATCCTCCGCTTTGTAAAATGATTAGAAAGATTTCAGTAAAAGAGAATTTACTTATCAATATAATGGACTTATTTTGGTAAAAGAAAGGAAATTCCAAGGATAAAATTAACTAGCTGAGAAAGATGACGTAGTTTCAGATTAAATGAGGATTACTCTGTATATCAATGCGAAAGTATGTCCGATTCGAAAGCTCAATTTATCTGGATTAGTTGTGAAGTAGGCATAGGTTATATGCCCGATTCTCTGCACGTAGATCTCTGCACCATATTCTGTGTAAGTAGATACACACATGTATATTACGTAGGTTCCTAGTTGAAATGTTACTTTCGTTAGGACTTAGTTAAATATTTCACACGTTCACAACTTGATACAATGTCACATCACTGAAATAGAATCACTTCGTATAAAGCTATTGAAAACTATGACTTCAAGAATTATGAATCATATAAATACTTGGCATATGAAATAGATAGGAATTTAGTGTTATCCAATTCTTACTACTTTATTTGTAGACTTTAGAGACAAGAGGATAAGCTCAATTTTTAAACTGTAGAGATAGTAGCGCTTTTGACTTTGATTTTCTCGGCTACTTGGAACTTGATTTAATTTCGAGAAGCTGATTGATAGATTTTCCAATTTGCAGTGGAACGAATCGTCTTTCACGTACCAAAGTAGGAACGTACCAAAGCAGTTAAATCGGTTATTGCAACATAAAAACGCAATCGCGCATGTGCATCGGCATCGGCATTGCTCGGTGCTCGGTCGAGCGGACGGACGCAAGAGGTGGCAGGCAGACATGCGTTCGTGCCTTCTTCAGTTGCAGTTAATTTATTAAGCGTGCAGCGTGGAAGTTCTGTCAAGGACATTATTGCATTATTTACACAAGATAAACATCGGCGACAGCGCAAACCACAATTCCCTCTACCAATGCAATATTGCTCAAATTTCGACGGAATGCAAAAGCAGCAGCAACAACAACAACAACGACAACAAAGAATTGTTGTTGCTATAAAACAGACAAAAGAACACGAATTCACCCTTTCTTGGCAAACCCGGCGGATTTTTAAGAAAATGCATAGAGGCTGCACTTATGAGCCTACAGCAACAACAACGCTAAAAACTGCAGCAACATGTCAACAAATTTCGTTTAACAAAAAAAAATTCAAAAATAAAACGAATTGTAAAAAATATGCTGAATGCATTTTTGGGATAAAAGCATTTCGTTCCAAAAAAAAACAAAACGAAACAACAAAAAAGAAGGTAGAATTGCATAAAACTGAAACCGAAAGGCAGAGATGCAAGAAAAAGGACTGCGCAAAAGCAAAATGCAAAATACATGCAGCCAGCAAAAAAGGGGTGCAACAAAAGGCAGCAATTGCAGTGAAACAACAACAACGAAACAGTATAACAACAACAATAATTCGCAGGCAGCAATTCAGAGCGGCCTCAAAAATCTGCTGACATCGAGAAGTGCCAAGCAGTGGTCGCTGCATCTTCAAGATGCAATTTGCATCTGGAGAATTGTGCGCTGTTACGGGAAGGGGGGAAGAGACAGAAGGGGCTAAGAGCGCTACGGAGATGGCAGCAGAGCACGACGGACGCTAAACGCAGCACGAATGCAATTTTTGAGCTTGAGTGCTGAAGTATGGGGCGCGTGCGTGCGAGTGTGTAAGTGAGTGTGTTGAGTGTGGTGAGTACGTAGCATGCCTGCTGCAATTTGCGCATGTGTGTGCGATTGAGTGGTGAGAATATGAGCTTAATGGCAGTTTTACACTTGACATTAGCCAAAGTCCAAGCGAATATTCTTCTATAAATCAATATAGGAGTAAAGTATGGAGTCGTGGAGAGGAATGCATTTGTATGCCAGTGTTGCCACTGTGTTGACGTATGAACAGTGCTCTTTAAGCAAACTGCAATGTATATCACTTTAACAACATAAATCTACAAAACTGAAGGACAACCTTACCAATCTGAAAAGCGGTGATATTTTGCTATCAAAACATCAAATTATCATAACATCGTAAGAAAAATTAATAACTTCTTAGAAATATTTAGAAGTATGCCTTAATATTTTAAAGTTGTTTAATTATGTTAGAAAGCTGAGCTTAATATTAGAAATAATATATTTGTCAACAACACGAACAGTAATCGTTTATATAAAATATGTCGAAAATATTTCGTGAATATTTCGCTTTGAAACTCCAATGAATAATGTTATTGTTGAAATCTATATAGGCTTTATTTGAGTTTTCAGAAATTACCAGGAAATCCCAGCTAATATTTATTGCTTAAAAATTTGTGAAAGAGAAAAACGACCTTACGTTTTAGGGAACTGCTTCGAAAGTGGCAACCCTGATGGTTATTTATTGAAGCGCGCTTTTGGAACGCCTGCCAAGCCACCAACACAGCCACACTTCACTTCACAGCTACACTACTCAGCAGCATCTCTGTTGCTCTCCCTCTCGCGCTGTTAATCTCACTCTCTCCCTCCCGCGCGGTTACTTGTAAGATTCTGCGTTCGGCCTGTCAACTGTCAATTTGGCAATTCATAATGCAAATTCCCAAAAGCCAAAACCGCTTCTGTGCTCGGTTCAGCGCCGCCGGCTGACGGTGCCACCGCCACTGGCGCACTGCCTTAGTGCCACTGCCGTTCGGCCACTCGGCCCGCTTTGGACACCAGTCGAGGAGCCGCCATGCGCCGGTTGCATTTGGTGTCTCATTGAACTTAGCTCAGTTTGGAACGAACTTTCGACTGCAATTTAAATTTTTTCCATTCCATTTCATTCCGAGCCATTCCAATGCATTTTACATTGCCGCCGAATGCATTTTGCTTCTTGCGGAGGCATTCAAGCGCGAATTGAGAGCAAGGTTCAGTTCAAAATATTAATGCACTTTTTATTGCTGTTGTTGCTGGTTGCAGTTGCAACTGCTGCTGCTGGCTGCTTGCTTTTCGGCATATCCGAACTTTGTTATGGTTTTCTTGCATTTTTGCGTTTTGCCATTATTCGTAAATATGTTTAAAAAAATTTTGCTCAAGGTTAATTCGTAATTTTATTGGAAAATGCAATCTTTAGGCTCACGTCTGCTGGTCGAGAACTCGTATTGGAATTTCTGATCTTTTGTTCTTTGGCTTAAAATTGATGTTATGTCTCTTCGGTGGCAGACACTGACAACCCATGGACATTATTTTAAGTTCATAAGACGCGACAACGCGTTCGAGCTGTCTCGAATTGCGCAATACTTTAAAAATGTAATTTGCGCGCAAATTTAGTTGCAACATTAGTTTCGATGATTGCTTGAACTATCGTGTCAGAGATCGTCGAATCAGTTCTTAGCCCGAATCCGTTATTTGCGATTTGTTACTTGGTAAATAACTTGCTTATGCATCTGAGTTAACATAACCGAGTTATTGTCATCTGGATTCCAGGCCATTGTGATTTTGCTGGAAATGAAATTACAGATGAACTCGCTGGGAAGAGAGCTTTATTTGACAAAAACTACTCTGCGGACTGTCATGGAGCTGCATAACCCAAAGCTATGGCTAAAATGGAAAGCTTCTCATTACTGAAATAAAATGAAAGATATAAGACAGGAGAAAAGATTTATACCAGAAGAAATGATAGAACAGATGATGGGACACTGTGATGGACTAGTAAGGATCAGACTTCGCTACTAAGGCAATGTACATAAATCTACAAAAGCTAAATATTGCGAACAGCTCCCAAACGAAATAACTCCATAGGTTTTGAAGCTTCGAAAACAAAGAGAACCATCACACTTCAGGCTGCGTTCACTAGGAGGATGTATGTGATAGATCAAAATAGATCTGAGTAGATCTTGGGGCGCTAGAGATCATAGTTGTACCACTCTAACATCTACAGTTTTAAAAGAACTAAAGCGAATACGAGAGAAATCATGGTAGATAGTATATAAGATATGGCCCACAGTCTCTAATCTCCAATCTCGCTTTACAAGCCCAGAATAATTAAATCGAATTTTTGTATTTTTCGAATTTTATCGAACGTTCTGAATGATATCAAAAATCGAATTGTCTTTAAAGTATATTTTATAATCGAAATAGTAGTTCAAAATAAAACACTTAAATTTTCTAGAAATTCTGCAATGACCGATATGCATCGAAGGCGTCAGTATAAGTGATACATACTCTGCCATCAAAACTGCATAATCTTAACTGCCTGTCATATCCTGCAACTGTAGTTTCATCAATGCAAAGCTAGTTATCTGAAAACATCAGTGAAAATGCAAATGAGATATCCACAAGTTATATCAATTACTATGATTAACAAGTTGAGAGGGAACTTTGGATGGGATCGTTGCCTGACTAGAAGCAGCTGCAGCAACGGAAGCAACAGGCTACGGCAACATCCGCCGCAATAACAATTTGACAGCTCAAAATGGGTTATTTTGCCTAACTTCCGTTCCTGTCTGCGCTTAAGTGGGCCACAACAGAGCAGCAGCGCTGCCAAATGTTCCGACCAAACTTCTTTGCTCCAGCGGAAGCACACACATGCACACACAAACACACACACACACACACAAAGAGGCACAGCAGCCGCTCAGTGCTACTTACGAAATCTCACGGAGCAAGTTTTACTTCCGTTCTAATGCAAAAGTTTACAGCACGACGACAAGCAGCAGCAGCAACAGGCAGCAGAATGTTGTCGTATAGAAAGTATAGTGGCAGCAGCAGCGACAGGAACCGCAGGAAGTGTTTAAAAGCGCGCTAAACTGTTTTGTTTATTATTTCTTAGCGAGCACGCAGAAACGGAGCCGGCGGAGGCACTGCAGCAGCTGCTGTCGTAAGTGCCGCCGCAACATTATTAGGTTGGCGTGCGGAAACGGGAAATGGGCAGAGCAGTTAGGCGAGCGCGTTTAATCGATGACGAAATTGCGGATTCGCCGAGTGCACTCACAATGAGCCTGGGAAATGGCAGCGGCGACGGAAGTGAAATTATGCAAAACTGCGCTGCAAACGGGACAAAAATGTCACAAACGGGACACAACAATTGCAGTTGCTTTGCTCTGCTTTAAAGCCGTGAAGTGAAAGAATTTCACTAAATTAAAATGCGTGGGTAGTGGCGGAGTGGAGCTTGGAATTGCATCGAATTGAAAAGTGAAATAGCTGCTGGCGAAAACTCGCACATACACACAGACACATTGTGCTCAATTACTCGGTGCTAAGACCTGTTTTGATCCCAAACGCACTGCCTACCCACGGGCCATATGCACCCCAACGCCCTGCGACTCCAACCACTGCTGACACCAGCGCTCAAACGCTGACAGCTGAACTCGACAAAGTGAATTCGCTTCATCCCACATGGAAAGTGGATTATCCTAACAGTAAGCTGCTACTAAGAAGCAGCAACAGTAATATTGAAAGTACTCTAGAGTACTCCATGTTATTGTGAAGGCCATGCATTTGCACTCCCGAGCACTACGTTGATATCTACATATGTAAATGAACTAAGCAGTTGAAGCAAAAAATTAGTTTACTCTTGCCATAATTAATCGGTTCTATCAGGCATCAAGCTAGCACCTCTGACTGCAGGGACTGCACAATTATCCTTTGAGCCATATGATGTTTCTGTCCTCAAAAAAACCGTGTAATAATCCCACGTGCTCGTTCTTTTTTTTTGCACAAGTTAACGACCGTCAAAGATATTCTATAATCGTATCCGAAAGAGAATGAGAAGCTTTATTTTTATTGCAAAGAATATTCTCGGAGATTTCGAGAGACTCTTCGCAAAAGATGATACCGCACAAAGAAAGAATATGAAAATCAATCTGCTTTTTTCTTTCTTTTAAGTTATTTAGAGACTGTGTTTCGAACCAGCGATCACTTGCATAAGAGACCGAGCAATTATTCGAACCACAGTGGCGCCTGGCTTAGTACAACAAAAACAAAATTTTAATTTGCTGCGAGTGACTTTTACTGATCAAAAATTAATTCATTCATATATCTATTCTATCAAAGATATCCGTAAAATTTTCGCAAATATCTTCGATAAACTATAGACTACACAAATTACTTAATTTCCAACTGGAAGCACATTGTATAATTTCTTCTGAACTAAAGAAGCCAATGTGATCAAAAATAAAAATATAGCATCGAAATTGCTCTTAATGACTTCGAATTGTGTCGAATAGATATTGTTTAAAAAAAATCCATTGCAAGATCTATGGTACAATCCATATTGGCCTTGACAACCTTGCCAAGCAGATTCACATTCAAAGGCAACGAATTTTGAGATTCGCTCCAGCAAAGACGGTATTCGATGCATAGCTTAATCGCCGGCGCGAAAGCAGAAGATCGAGCCTCTCAGGTGAAGACACCAAGTTAAGTAAGTTCTATGATAACTTGGAATCAGTGACTAGAGAAGGCGCGCGCAAAGTTTACCAAAGGTAGTAGTGGCTCTAATTACATTTTGGTTCATCTACCAGCTCTGCGCACAAACTCTTATGGCAGCTTGACCCTCGTCTCAGTCCGGTATACCCGCAGAGTTGACTTAACCAGCTGCCGGTCAAAACCAGATTTTATAAGAAATACAGCTTCGGACCGCTTTCAGTCACATATTGGACATTTGTTTAGAAAGTTTGCAACGACTAGTCGAATTTCCTACAGGGTTGCTGCACACGAAATTCCGCCGTTGGCAAAATTTTATTAAAACGCAGTCACACAAACACACCACATTTACGCACTCGTACACACACATGCACACGCACACCATTTTTGCCTATGTCTATTGGCGGACGGGCGGGTGGCGGCTGGCGAGGTGCGTCGCTCGTATTTAGTTGCCGCAGCATTTCTTTTATTTTGTCATCACTTTTTGCCAACCCATTAAAAATTCTTTTTAGCCTTTCATTCTTCTTTTGCGCTTTTGTTTTGCCATTTTTTCATTCGCTTTTTATTATTACAATAACTTTTTTCCCTTTCTTTTTTTTTAATATATAAATCCGCGTATTTGTGCGTTGAATTAGTGCCGTCGCTTTTGTTGTTGTTGCTGCTGTTGCTGTTGTTGTTGCCACTGTCGCACATACGCCAAATGCGAGTGATAAGCATTTTTGTGCGTGGACCTCGAGCGGAGCGGGAGCTGCCGTAGTTGAGTTGTGTGCGGGCGGGCGGGCGGTCGGTTGGGTGGCGGCAGCGCTGCAGGCGTTTTGTGCTGCTAGGGCAGGGGTGCAGCGATTTATTTAATATTTTTTATGCTTGCTGTTTTTTTTAATACATGCGTTCATTATAAATGCGATCATGTGTCATCAGCTTCTTCTTTCACACATTTTAATCGCGCTGAAATTGTTGCGGCGGATTTTGTTGGATTGGCATGTATGTATGTAGGAACTTACATGCTCTTGTTGTTGTTGTTGTTTTTGTATTATTTTGTACTATTTTTCTGTTTTCATTTTTGCGAGTTTTGCGATTTGAGTCGAATTGACATTTTGGATTTATTTTTAATAACGCTGATTACTTTCTGAGCCATTGTCACACACACACACACACGCATGCACATACACATGCATACACACATAAACAATTACATTTAAATTGAACCTGCTGCGGTCGTGTCGCATTATTTTCATTTGCATTTTCAGCATTTGCCTAACAATTCTTTTTGAGATATACAAATTCGCTGTAGTTTTTTGTTTACTTTTACGTATAGCTGGCACGTAGCTTAAGTATTAATTTGACTCATTAGTAAAAATTATGCTTGATTGTTGTAGCTTGTCCGATATAATAGAAGCAGAACACTAGATTTCCAACCCTTTTACCCCTAATTGTCAGCATAATAAGTATTGTATAGCTAGGAAAATGCTGATAATCAATTTGTGTCTCCTTATAGTAATCGTTTTTACTTATATAGAATCTTATATATAATTATGTAGGTGCAAGCCAAATTTATAAGTGCACTAAGGCAAGCTGAATAGTTAATTTCTTTGCGCAAAAGCAACTTTTTTTCAGCTGCGATTTTCTCGAATAATGCATTAGATAGCAGTTTGTGTACTTCAAAATTTTTATCGGTTTTATCTAAAATTTACGTAGTCTAGTAATAATTGTTTTTATATTTAATTTACATTTTTTTTAAATGCACTACATTGCCTCAGCTACAGAAATTCAAAGGTAAACCGTAATTACCCGTAATTATATCACAAAATTTTGGTGAAAGAAAAATATTTACTACCATTTCAGATATGCAGATTCTTCTAAAGATTTCAAATTGCTCACTTAACTGTTTTTCAATTAAATTTCCATCATTGTATTTTTAAATTGAGCTCAGTTTTCATTGTGAAAATTCAATCTTTCAATTACAGATCAACTAGCATGAAAATGCATAGATTCTGTGAAATCGACCATTACATTTTTACTTTTGTAGGAACAATCATTTAAGTAAAAGTCAAAACTTTCTTGCTTTACTGATGCTTGCCGGTTTGGTGGATCACTCGGAAATGGTATGGTCGTTCCTTTCTTCCATATCTCCCCTCCCCTTCTCCTCTTATGGTCATCAAACGCTAATTTGCATATCAATTGACGAAATCATAAAATCAGGCACGAGCTCCAGATTACAAAGCGAAAGGTGAACAATGTGAATGTAAGTATATTTTTGTATGCAAGCGATAAGCTAATTTCGGAACAACTACCTTTAAACAAAAGAAACCAAATGGATTTGACAATCACTGCCAAATCGAAATCATCGCAATTATCTTGGCGCTTCATTTACGAAATCAGTTCTGCTGCAGCAGCAACCGAAAATTGCTCATAGCTCAAAAAAGAAGCAGGCTAGTAACCAGAGCAGCTGACACGAACACGTGACTTTAATTTGCCTTCAAGAAGTTTTATTGTTTTTATATTTCATTTCCTCTCTTTAATTTTCTTTTCCTTGTGATGCGAGGCAATGCAGAACAGGCCGCGTCTCGAGATCCGCTTCACTGGCAATCATTTTTATTTTTGATAATCAATTTTCTGCTGTTCAGCGCTTAATTTAAATACTCCAGTTCGATTGTTGGCAGTCAGTCGAAGCCCCAACAGCTTCCAAGCAAGTGCATGGAGCAGTCCCGTACGTCCTTCCATGCCACCACTGAGCCAATTCCTACTGTAATATGCATTTTAAATAAATAAATACTTACAATTTTTCGTTGCCGCCCTTTCACTCTCCCGGTTCCCGCGCTTCTGCATCAGTTTCGGCTGACAGACAAAAGCTGCAAGTGATCACATTGCGGCAGGCCGGCGCACAGTGGTTGAACTTGATACTTAAGGTGGGCAAAATTTTTCTATATTAGAAATTTAAGTTCCGAATGCAGAATTGTGCAGCATCTGTTCACCACCACTCCCACCTCTCATATAACATGAACATGAAAGATTTTCGTTCCGCTGCACTGTTGCAAATGAACATATATATTTAAATTTGCGTTTTGTATGCATCTTTTGTTACATCTTTCGTACAAAAATATCTAAATATTCTTTAACTGAAATATGTCATATCATATATGACGCGCCCAGAGCAAAAACGACTTTTATACCTGCACAGCGCATGTGCGCAATGAGGCGAAAATTGACACTCGAAGCGTTTTTGCTCTGGGCGCGTCATATCAAGTCCAGTTTTTTTGGCATGAGAATAAAAACCAAAGTATACAAATATAGACTTTCTCGATCTGAAAAGATTTGCTTTGTCCTTTTCTCTCTCAAAAATTTTCAACATTTGCAACAACAACATCAAACACAGAGAACAGAATTTGTCTAACTAAACTTTCCATCTGTTATCGCTTTAAGAAAGAGCAAAAGGAAATAAAGTAAAATATGCACAGAAATATTTTAATGTATGAATTTGAAAAAACGCTTTTGAAATTATGATATTTGTGGCGCTTGGTCCACCGTGCGAAGCTACGTCAATTCGCACTTTGAATGAATTGTAATGAAAGTTTCTTCTGCTCCGCTGCATTTCGTTCTTACATTCATTTTGGACTGCGCTGCCTGCCTTCGCTGCTCGGTACCCCGCCTTCAGCCGGCTGCAAGTCTGCCTGCAGTCGAGTCAAGGCCTCGCGAAATCAGACGAAGAACTTTTGCGAATTTTGGAAGCGAGGAAGCGCGCCGCTGCGAAGGCAGCCTCGACGCCTGCCAGCCACAATTCCAAGCGTAGTGGGGCAGGCTGGCGGCTGCAATGGGGAACGCGCCGTCGGACGGAGATGCAACCGCTCGAAATACTCCATTGTCAGTTGTTTACATTCAGATAATTCGTGCAGTTCAGCCTGATACGCAGTTTATGAGGACGTCTTTCTTTTTTCTTTGTTGTTGATTTTATTTTCTTGGCATTCTGTGCGTTCGTCTTTGCGTTTCGCATTTTTGGTGTCGTCTTTTTGTGCTTCGCGGATACTTCATTTTTTACAGTTCGAAAAGTTGAAGGCACTTCGAGTTTATTTACCCTGTCGACGTTGAGTTCATTCTACTCGGCAGATAAACGAGTGTACGTAATTGCCAATATTTTAACTTGTAAGTTTTTACGGTCGTCAAATTCCAAATCTGCTCTGAGTATTAAATGCGCATTTAGAGCATTCAGCTATGTATACACATTTTTTTAAGGCGTAATAGTACATACATTTCTAGCTTCTTCCAGAATGCAATCTGGAATATTTGATTTTTAATTATTTTATTTCCTATGGCTGTAGATTGGTTAAAAATTTCTTCAGCTGAAATCGGACTACTTTTGATTTTGTAGATGAATAGACTGCACTAGTTTTTGGATTTAATGTTGAATATAGAAGTGGGGGCTTTGCTTTAAATTATGTTTGAAAGTTTTCTCCACAATTAATGGAATAATAATACACAAATTTAACGAAATTTTGTGAAGAATCGTAGTATTGCTATCACATACTCAGGATCATCAAATTTAATAATAATAATAATAAAGCCAAAAATTCGTTACAATATTAGTAGAAACTTTGGGACAGCTTGCAACAGAGACCAGCCTAGATTGACGAAAGACGAAATTCTTTGCCTCTGAATAACCTGCATGTTCATTTGCTAATAAAAACCAATTTAAGATTCCCTTACAAAGAGATGATGTATGGAAAGCCTACAAAAATCACTAAAAATCAATTTATTAACCACATGATTTTCTTTTAAGTAATTTCTTTAATCATGTTGACTTTGTTTATTTGTATTTTCCCACTTTTGCCTGCCTCAAATCGAACTCTTTCTTCGTCATGCATGTATACAAATCTTTATTACTCAATTCCTGCTAAAAGCATATCGAATCGAATTAAAAAGATTGTGCATTAAAAGTATTAATAAAGCAATAAGTTGTAAATTAATGTCAACGGCAAATAAATTAACAAATAAATTAATAAAGGCGGCAAATACTCGCAAACGCGAGCGAGCGTCAAGTGAGTGCGACTGCGTTCTTGAGTGACTCCCCCAAGGAGGGGGCCGGCTACGCAGCAGCGCAACCCGACTACAGCTTGTCGCATTGAGGTAGGCAATGAATGTCTGGGCATCAAGAAGGCAACAACAATAGCACACTGAATGTGTGTGCTTTGCAAAATAAAATCGCTCATGTTAAGTAAACTTTTTGAGTAGAGGAATCAACAATTTTTTTAACAGCAAAACACGCACGCCGAGTGCAACAAACTTTCGCCGTTTTCACGTCCGGAGGAGCAGCGGCAAGCGCAAGGCTCTCAGTGGGCCTCGCGCGATAATTTCATATGAGCCATTTTTTTTGTTCGTTACAATTTCAGCAGAAATATTTTTCAAGATAAAAATGCGCTGCAAAAATGAAAAAAAAAAAAACGAAAATGCGAAAAAGTACAAAATTGCTGCATGTTTTTATCGCCACTCCTCGGCCATGGAATGCGAGCAAACAAAAATGAGTTCTCTTTATTTCAGTGCATTTTCTTGGGCAGCATAACGATGGCGTCCCTTCAACCGCGCCTTCGGCTGCTAAGCAAACTGCGTTATCGAAAAAACGGACAAGTGCCCGTAAATTATAAAGAAGTGCAGTTGCATTGTGCGGTGGGGAGAGGGGGGAAGGGGGGAGGGGGGTATTGCGTGTGGCAGGCACGCACTCACTCATATCTAAAACGAAATGCCACACCACAATTCTCTACGTCGACATGACGATCGACTTTGGCTCTTTGGCGTCGCCTCGCGTCGCCTCGCGTCGCCTCGCGTCGCCTCGCGTCGCCTCGCGTCGCCTCGCGTCGCGTCGAGGCGAATTGGTCAAAGTAAATATGTTGCAAATGGCCTAAGCCAAGGCAACACTTTTTGCTTTTCCGCAGATTTTTGTTATTTCCTTTCCTTTCATTTCGAGTCGTTATCAAGTTTGTTATCAGTCTTTCACCTATTTCGCGGCTGCAGCCTTGTTGACTCTTTCGAGTGTGAGTGGCGAAATGTAAGCAAAACTAATGGAAATTTTCAACTGCAACAGGCAATTTCTGGATTTTCTTTGAAGATAATTAAGCTGCAGGTGTTGATTGAGTTAATTTAACACAATTTTCGATAGCTTTGGCTCGAAATTTTAACTCAGTCGAAAAATGATATATGAATTACTAATTTTTTTAAATTTTTTTACATATTCGACGACATCTGTACGTCTGTCATAGTTACATTTGTATAAAAAAGTATCTGCCATTATAAACTGAACTGAACTGTTGTGTCAAATTAATGCATGAGCTATTAAGACGTTCGAAAATATCACATACGCACCGAAGTACGTCGTATGGTCGCTAGCATCGATTTAATTATATTTTTTTGATCGATATTAGTACTTTTAACACTCAGTCTCAATGTTCAAGTTTTACTTCCATAAAACTCACTGAATGCAATTTTATGCACATCACTTTCAAAGCTTTCGTAAAATTTCTTCTGCACGTAGAGACGTCAAAAAAGTATCAATAATTGATATATAGTGGCTCATTAAAGAATTCCGCATATTAATATTACTCAAAGAATTTCAAAACCTGTTTTATTATGCACAAGAGCTCTTAATTGAGTGATCAAGTGTATCCTACATACAATGATTTAATTAATTTAGCTAATTAATAATTTTTGATCTTCTTTTTTCGGAAATTTAATTCCGAATTCTTTGAGGTACCTTAGTATATACATATGTAACAACTTTGAAAGAAAAAATGTTTCGAATATTTGCAGTAGTCTAATATTAAGCAGAATATACAGGCATGTGATGTAAATCGAAATCGTACGAAAAGGCGAGTGAAATCGATTTGCCTTGTGATATGTTTCATTTTCAAAATCGAGCAAGTCGTTCGGTGCAATTTCAAATCGAAGTGAAATCGTAAAAACCAAATTTCATCACAGGGCATTGTATTGTTTCGAATTGCTCATGTTGAATATACATAAATGCCGAAATTTGAAATAAAATCGTTCGATTTCGAATTCGTACGATTTGAAATTTCATTCTCGTTTTGAATTCAAACAATTTGAAATTTCGTTTTCGTTTTGAATTCGTACGATTTCCATCACATGCCTGATTATTACATATTTGGTTTTGATTTGATTACATGGTCACTATATCTTCTTACAGGTTTCGGATCTGATCACCGAAGCCTTTTTTGGTAGAGTATTGATGGTTATTCCTTCGCCATGACCGATACATATCGGCGTAAAACTCATACAACTCGTGGTTCGTTCTGATACAATTGTCATGGCCAACGAGAATTGGTTCATAGATCTTATGAAGTGCTTTACTTTCAAAAATCGCAAGAGCATGCCAAATTTGGGGATTTTAATAAATACTACTCTCGTTTCACAAGCTGCAGCGCTGCTTATTGCATATCCTTAAGGTATGGCAAAAATTGGTGCCAACACTGGAAGACAACATCAACGGCGACTTCAGTTGAATTCAGGCATGACGACGCCGGCGACTTAACAAAATTCAGTCAAGCAGCACGAAGCAAGTCAACAAAATATTTCGCACATTCGAATTTACCAAATCAATTTCAGCTGTTGTAAATATTTTTTTAATAAAACTAAAACCACAACAACAACAAAAAATGCAAAGAGGTGAGAAGGCTCAAATCGAGTATGCCAAAAAAATGTGCGCAACTTCAATGGCCAGCAGTAGGAGCAACAACGACGGCCGCAGCAGTTTCTGCTGCTTGCAGCCGGCAAATGTTGTTGCATGCTTGTTGCTATTTGTTCTTGTTTTTTGTTGTTGTTCGTTGTTATTTTTATTATGCATGGAGCCCATCAAAATACGCCAGCAAAGACGCACGAGCGACAGCGACGACGCAAATTTTTGCTTTTAAATGAGCTCCAAATGCGCAATTCATACGCATGCCTGCTGCCCTCTCCCCCCTCCACCATCTTCTTTGCCGGTCAAAGTCGCTGTAACGCATTCGCAGCCTTTCTTTGCGTCTTTCGCTTTCGTTGCGCCTTTTTTCGGTTTCAGTTTCGGTTATGGTCTTCAGCATTATCGCTATTGTTGCTGCTGTTGTTTTTGTTGTTATTGTATGCTTTGCGTCTGCACTTGTTCCCTACCCATTCTCTGGCACACTCAACTCCCTGCGCTCTCCGCTGCTGCATGCGCAGCACAGCAGAGGCAGTGGCCAGCAGCGGCGCAGCCGTCTTTATCGATGGTTCAATGAACGCCGTCTGGACAGCGCCGCCGCCTGCTGCTGCTCCGCGATCACCGCCTGCTCCATTGTCGTTGTCGTCGTCGTCGGCCTACCCACAGCCGCATTCGCTATCGTTGCGTTCAAGTCGATGAATGACGGAGTTGCCTCTGTGTGCGCAGCCACGACCGCCGCCGCCGCCACTGCCGTTGCCGCTTGTTGTCATAAGAAACAAACCAAGCGCACCGAAATCGCAACTCAGCTCATTGCTCGTTCGCACATGCACAATCGCATGTGTATGTGTGCATGTGTGTGGCAGCGACGGCAGTGCGAATGACCAGGACCAGTGCACATGAAGGACCTGCCTCAGCCGAAAATTGTTTGGCCTTGGTCAGGGATTTGCGAGATATTTTTAATTTGCCTGCTTTTTTGTGTGTATTTTGCTTTGTTGTTTTTGTGCAACTTTTTATATTTTTGCGCACTTTGTGTGTGTGTGTTGGTGTATCTTTATGTGTTTTTGCGCATTTACTTGAGTTGTTCAAGCTGCGTCAGATTCAAATAACATTGAGCAGCCCAACAAAAAAGAGTGCACTGAAAGAATTTTGCCAACTTTAAGTGGCTATTTGCCATTTACAAAAACTATAGTAATTTTAACTAAATTATTTGTAGTTGTTTACTAATTTGTTGCTGCCGCTCTAAATTATTTTATTTTCAGCAAGACATTCTTTTCAGTGTACGCACATCAATTGAAGAGAGCACATTCAGAAGTGATTGCAAGCAAAGGAGCAGCATGAAATATTTAAGGTTTCCTTCCAATCGATCTCCCCCTTCCCCCTTTGCAAAATGAACGCAATTAAACATTAATTAAAATTCTGTTGTAATGTGAATTGAATTGGGTAGCATTGACCCAAAAGTTGTCAAGGGCTTGTGTAACTGCTCTCTGTTTCTCACGCAAGTGAATATTAAAAACGCATCGTTGGAGCTCGATAACGGGTTCAATGTTTCAATTGTAAATCTTTTTCTGTGGGAAAAAGAGCATGTAGCCTCATTCATTCAAGTGTACGATTAACTGTAGCAAATTGTTTTAACATTATAATACATCTGCTATGTCTTTGGTCACAAGTCATAACCGCCTAAGTCTGTTTTTCAAATTTTTCAGGAGATCAATTTAAAGTTTCAAATTCTCATAGCAGCATATGGGAATACTCCCGGGTTTTTGATTGATAATTGCCGTGCTAAAGAAGATAAAAACATGAAAGTTTTATGGCATATAGATTAAAACACGCTGAACACGATGGCATTAATAACTCAATTTCGTCATAACTCGACTTAGGCGGTTATGGTTGTGGTATGTATATATTTGGAATTTACCATCGTTTTTGGCAGAGATAAGTTTCAGCGCATTTATAGCATTTAACATATTTTGCGGAGAGAAGAAGCAACAAATTAAGTAAAGGAAATTTCGATTCTTATATTACTTATGTACTATATGGATGGGTTATATAATGTGAGTCTACCAGCATTTTTGGAAGAGTTAAGCTTTGACACATTTTTTTTTTAACAAAAGGTAATAGATATCAGTATCTAAAAAAAGAATCAAATCTATACAAGTAAAACTAATGTCTATTTATCGTGAAGTAGCACAACATGTTTGAAATACATCTTTCAGCCACAGAAATACCACAATATCTGTGACGGAAAGATGCATTTCAATCAAATTAGCCCTATTCACAAACTTGTGCAAATGGTCTTGCATCGTAGCATTTGCAAAATGTTATAATATATTGGCAGCTGTAAACAGACAACTGATGGAAAAAGAAGAAGAAGAACGAACCGAAATGATTGAAATTATACTAGAATGGGAAAAGGATAACAATCCTCGTCTATTTAAGAGTTCACTTATTGTCCTTTAAAAATTTCTTTCCACATAATCTCTATAGAAGCCGAAATTCTTGTGAAAAATAACTTTAAATTTTTTTCAATAGCAGATGATTTCAAAATATGCATAAAATTGTGCCATATATAAGAATATTGTAAATTTGTTGTTGTTCTTTATAACTTTTTCACGTATTGTACCTATATGAAAGGCATGTGTTCACGATCATCCAATAAGTGAATAAGTGCTGCGATTTCGAAAACTTTTGTCGTCGAAAGATTTGTATGCATTTCGTGCTACTAACCTTGAACGCAGAAATTCTGCTAGACATGTTCTTCATGTCCACTGGTTTATGCCAAAGCACTGCTCATTTGGTTGAAATTCTCCACACATTTCAGCCGCGCTCAATGAACATTTAGCACACCATTAAAGCACCGACTCCTTCCCCGCCTCCACTGATCCCTTTCTGTGTCTGTGCCTGTTGTTGTTTACACCAACAGAATTTTCGCCATCAGCAGCAACTTTTTCGATCCCTTACTCGCCGCGCGTGTTGATTCAAGGCATATTTTAGAGGTTTCTGCAGAATACCACTTCTTCTTTTCTTTTCATTTTCGAAAAGTGTAAATTTTTTAAATAAACATGAAGACGCTGGCAATTCCAGCACTACACTACTACATGTGCAAATGGCGGCTGCAATGATCGAAGAACTGCAAATTAATTTTTTGCTGAGCTGGAGCAAACTTGTTTTGCGCATAAATTAATTGAAAATGCATATTTTTGTGTCAGTATTCAGTATTAAAGCTATAAATATTTAAAATTATGCATTTCGAAATAGTTATAGAAAAAAAACAGAAAGAGCATATAGAGAGAAACTGAAGGTATAGAAAAGGCAAAAAATAATTTAGTTTAATTCAAAGATATTCACAATTAGAGAATCTAACATCGGAACATTCGGATTGCATTACGAGAATAAATACGAGTAGAGTGTTAATGCGTTAATTGAAAATCGACTTATAATAATTTAGAAAAATCAAAATTAATTCCTTTACCAATTATTCGCACTTTAATTGCCCGCCAAAATGCCTACAAAAAGTTCAATGAACTTGGCAGCCAAAAAAGCGCAAAATATGTGGGAAAAAATGAGAGACGAAAAAACGCGACGCGCTGTCAAGCCGCAAAAGCTTCACATACGTGCGAGCTAAAAATAAATTTTTGCCAAAAAAACAACAGAAATTTTGATAAGCAGCAGACGAGCAATTTTTAGCATACAAACAACAACTACAAAGTAGCAACAACAAAACGGCAGTTGTCTCGAGTATGCGCGATGGCAATTAAGCTGCGCCCCCACATTGTCCAAAAGCAGCTTGGAAACATTTTGTATCGCTGCCAACTGCGGCGGCAGCAGCATAGGGTCTTCTTCTTCTTGTTGCCGTCTGAAATTCAAGCGCGCCATTAGCACTGAACATTTTTTTTATTTCTGACGACGCGTCAACGTAATCAACTTTGGTCTAGGTCAGGCACACACACACACACACACACACACACACACACACACACACACACACACACACACGTGGACACATACAAATACACGTGCACATGCCAGCACATGCACACACATACGTAGATACAAGCGCGACATGCCACACTCGACTCGACTTTCGACACCAGGCAGCCCTCCGCTCAGCCAGCAGTCAACAAGGATACACACATGCAAGCTCTCGCGGAGAGATGCCACTTCGTGTGGCATGTGCGGCAAGTACACATGTTCGGCTTGTAATACGAAATGAGAATATGTAGACGACAACGACGACGACAGGCTGCAAATTTGTAATCTAACGACAGCGGCTGAAGATGTTGCCAGCAATGACGGCTGCTGCGGTGACGCGGGGCAGCCCCAACTGCCACATAACGAAATGCCGTGGCAGACAGTCTGCGTGTTTTTTTTAGCAACAGCAGGCTCAGCTGCAGCCGCTGTCATTGCTGCTGTTGTTGCGTCATTGCTGCCAACGTGCCTCAGGGGCACACACACACAGCAACAGCATCACGTCCAAAACACTTTCGTCATATTTGAACGTGATTTTTTTTAAAGCGGGAAGGCAGGTGAAAAGCAGGCTAAAATGGAAGACATGTGTGATTCGTTCTGATTTGTGGCAAGCGATCAGGACTGCTGCAGCCTATTGCAACCCTGTCGAACTCAATATTATTTCGCTCTTTATGATGATATATATGTACATATGTAAGCATATACTAATGTACATATATCATTTTCGATAGAATTAATCATATTTTCGTCATTATTTCGAATTTGAAACAGTATGTTTCAGTTTGCTGGCACCTTCGAACACTCATACATACATATGTATGTAAATTGAATGTGATGCAGGTAGACACACTTTGCCTATGTTCAAGCCAATCTTCGAATTGGTTTCAAACAGAAGTTCATAATTTCATGAAGTACGCCAGCACAAGTTCAATTTCCTACAGGTAATATGCCACATAAACACACGTATGTGCCCAATAATCGTCGGAAGCCATCCACTCCCCCCTTGAATCGCAGTCTTCATTCGGTTGGCAACAACATCGTGGGCTGCCAGCCAGCCAGCCAAAATAGAACAAAGCCCCATGCGAATGCTCCAACTTGCAACATGGTACTCCCAAATGCCTTCCCAAATGGCTCAAAATTATTTGAAAGCGTTAAACACGAACACATGCACACACGCACACACGCATGTGCAGCTTGCACTTATGCATGTGCGCTTCAAAGTGCAACATGCAAGCGTGCAACTGCTTCAGCTAGCTGCCTTGGCTGCCACACTGCAGCAGCGACAACAGTGGCAACAGCGGCAGCGGAAGCGTCAAGTGGTTGTGTCGGCTCTGCGCCATTGTTGCAACTTGTCGTCGTCGTCATCGTCGTCAGTCGTCAACATGGTCGACGTCGTCAGCCCAAAAGGTGTCACACACACGCACACATAAGCGTCCCACGTACGGCGTATCTTTACCCAAGGCGCCTGCCTTCCCCTGGCACGTTTGACGTGCGTCCCCTATTCTCCGTTCCGTCCCGTCGTCTGCCACCCCGTCTGCTGTCTGGCTCCGACTCTGCCGAGTGCCGAGTGAAGTGCTGAGCTTTTCCACTTTTCCATTTTTTCGTTACATTATGTTTTGGAGGACATTAACCTTATTGAAGTCGCAAATTTCAACAATTTTTCGTGAAAGTGCTGCACTGCGTATGTTAGAATTCTGTGCACACACCCCCACAGCACAGCACCTCGCACAGGTCCCCACTGCTGTCAGTGCTTCCTGCTTGAGCAATTAAAAGGCTGGGAACGAGGGAGTCATGCAGATCAGCAGAGAGGGCAGTTGCGGAGTGTCTGCCTGCGTGAGTGGGTGTGGTTTTTTTATGAATATGAGTGCATGCTTGCATTTGTGTGTGTGTGTGTGCGTGTGTTTGTGTGCGAGTTAGCGACATGTTCTCATGTTGTCGCTTGTGGGTTTTGGGTCTCTTCTTTCTTTTTTCGCAAGTTTCTGCTTTTTTCGTCGCATTCGCATTCACACTCTTCTGCACTCCAATGAAGCTCATGAAGTGTTCAGCTGCCGCCGCCACCGCGCCACACCCACCATTCCTGCTGACGCTTGACAGTTGGGCCTTCTCGTCGTCTGTGGTGTCTATGTCGCCTTTTGAAGCTTTTAATTGTTTGTGCAGGTACAAGCACATGCTAACCCCCCGCTTTCTGCCCCGTCGCTCCAGACCTTTTCGTCTATCCCACACGCCCGCATATTTGTTAATTGCTGAAGTATTAAAATGCGCCATTGAAAGTTTTGAAGTTGTTCACTCGTGCAATTGATTACATTCACATGCATGTGAATATGTGTGTGTGTGTGTGTATTGAGGTAAGTATGCGTCTGTGTCTGTTTCTGTGTCTCTGAAACTGTAAAGCGACACTTTATTAGTTAATGTACTTATTTTAATGTAATCGCTACATTTCTTTATGTATGCTTATAAAGAATGAGTGGAAATCCAGCTTGAATATTCAGTCGAGCTTGCTAATTCGCGCAAACCTCGGAACCATCATCAGAGAACTTTTAAATAAGTACCATCTGGGCGAAATTGCGGTTCATCCTGCCACCGATTTCAGATTCTGTCATGCTAAATTTATTACTGCGGAACTCTATTCAAAGAGCAGCACGGCCATTACAGCGTAACAGGCCCCCAGAAACTAGACCTACACGCCTTTATTTGTCAAAAATATCATATTTGATGATTCAATAATATAGAAATAATTTCTAAAATGTCTGAAGTGAATATTTATTATTTGCATTAAGGAACAAATTTGCAAAACTGAGCATAAAGAAAGTTCTCCATCACAAATCTCAAATTGGAAATATCTTTTGACTATTTTTTTAAAGCCATTTAATGAGATTTAGTTTAGTTTAGTTAAGTTTATTCAAAATTAAGTCTATGGACAATTTAAATTCAAGTCAAACCAAATTGTATATTATAAGTAGTGTAAATGACATATGATTTTATATCGAAAACTGCAGAATCAACCAAATCATATTATAAAATGAAAAAATTTTCTGAAAATATAAAAGTTGTCTGCAAAATTCACATGTTTTTTTAAAAAAATATATATTTTCAAGAAACTTACGTCAAAATGGAAGACCGAAAACCCAATGTTGGCATATAGTATTTATAACCAGCTGATCGACTTCGGCTCTAACTTCAACATATTCATTTTTGTTTCTTTATTTATCCTACTCCGAACTAACTCACTTCCATTATCTAGCCTTCCATAATTTATGCGAAATAAATAGAGAAACAAAGGCTGGCTGTCAGTCAGACAGGAAGAGACAACCAGTAAATTAACGAAGCCAAAGCTGCCACAAAATGTGTGCCTTAACTAAGTCGTCAATTAAAATTGCAATGCTCCGATTGTAGCACACACTAAGCCAAATACACACACACACACACGCACACAATACTCCAGGCCGAGCAGGACAGGCAAATGGAGCCCAAGTGCCGACATTGACCGCCAAATTTACGAGTTCCCATGCGGCGCGTGAAATGGGCGAACTGCCAAAAATAAATTGCCCACAGCGCGCAGACAGACACACACACACACACGGACGCCCTAAAGAGCCGCATGCTGCCTGCCACAAGCCGCATGAGGCTGGCACACAAGAACTTGCGCCAAAAATACGAAATGCGCGCGCGAAAGAGGCGAAGCTACAATTTCCCATTGAGTGGCAGCGGGGCTGGAGGAGCATGAGACGAAGTGGGCGATTTGTTGCGGCCGCAATCCGAGACTGCCTCTGCGCTGCGCTGCCGTTGATGATGATGATTCAGTTTGTGCCGGCAACTTTCGCTTTCGTTCGACCAACTTTGACCACACCACGGCGCACACACACACACACACAAACACATACAAATATATATACCGACATAAACATGCACCCACTGGCATCGCAATGCGCCACAAAGGATGCTGCCTGCCTGCTGGCGGCACCGCGCATTTGCATGATGCGGCATGTGGCAAGTCTCTCTGTGCAGCTGTCAGCCCACAGTTCGTCCGCACGTCTGTCCGTCCGTCCGTCCCTCCGTCTGCCTGTTGCTGGCCCACGCCTCTGCTGGCTGCATTCGCCGTTTGTTGCACACGTTTTTTTTGGGCTGGCAGGCAGCCAAATAAAATTCAACACGCTGCAGCGATGGAAGTGGCGGCAGCAGCAGCAGTGACCAAGGCAGAGACAGAGCCAACAACAACGCGGGCAGCAGCTGAAGTGGGCTGCCGATGCCGACCTTCGTTTCGGTTAGTTGCACTTTTGGCCATATCCGCGCGGCACCAGCAACAAAAGCAACAACAACATGCGATTGCCGACTGCTGTTGTTGTTGATGATGTTGTTGTTGGTGGCGTGCCTGAAAATATGTTCATCTATGCGTGTTGTTGTTGTTTTTGTTGCACTTGTTGCCAGTACATCTGCTGCTATTTTGGACTGCGAATGGCAATGTTGCTGCTGCTGCTGCTTCCTTCCATGTTGTTGTTATTGTTGTTGTTGTTGTTTTGGTTGCTGGCATTGAAATTGCATTCGCGCATTTGCAGGCAGGCATTTTCAGCTGCTGGCATTGGCATTGGCAATTGCGGAAAGTGTGGCAGTGGCAACGGCAGCAACGGCGGCGGCGGCAGCAGTTGGTGCCGCCACGCCGCGGGGGCACACATAAATATTTTTAGATGCAAATTCCCAACCGCTGCCGCTATCGCGCGCTCGTTACCCAGTCACACACTCGCACGCGGCTTTTCTAATGCAAATTGCTGCTGCCGCCGTCGACGACTGCTGCTGCCCCTCCCGCTGCCGCTGCTATGGGCGCGAACGCGTGTTAGAAATGTGTTTCATTGGACCAAAGTGGCAAAGTGGCGGTGCGCGTGGCTGGCAGCGAGTTTGGCGTGGTCTCGCTGTGCGCTGCTGCCAAATGGAGTCGCGGCATGTGGCACGGCTGCCGACAACATGTGCAGCAGCAGCAGCAGAACGGCAGCAGCGCAGCTTGTTAGATCGCTTGTTTATTTGTGTCTAATTTAATGGCTTGCATGCATGTGTCCGTGTGTGTGTACCTGCCCTCATGATGTGGCCTGCATGTGTGTGTGGAGTTTGTGTGTGCGTGTGTGTGCGCGCACAAGTGCCAGTTCAGCTGAGTCAGTGGGTCAGAAGGTGTTCCCCGCATGTCGCAAATCGAAATCGTTACGTGGCTCGGCTCACATTTACAACATTTTGTGTTAATTTAGTGGCTAATGCAGCTGCTGATTTTGAATAATTAATATGAATAATTTGAAATGATTTTAAATTTTAATTCAATTTGCAATTTTATTACTCGAATTGATTTTTACTGGCAAAAATATGTAGGTATATCTCTTTAGAGACAAATCAAGTTTTACTTTTACATTCACAACATTCGAGTCAGTGAA
Source organism: Neria commutata (assembly GCA_963457695.1). NCBI lineage: Eukaryota > Metazoa > Arthropoda > Insecta > Diptera > Micropezidae > Neria > Neria commutata. The sequence goes on along the minus strand of OY735245.1, from coordinate 13,874,572 downwards.
TTCAATTGGTATAATATGACTATAAGCCATATTTGATGTATATATAGATACATAAATATATATATATACACATATATATAATTGGCGCCCATATAGCTGAGGCTTAGGCATAGCTTCCCGCCATTAACCTGTGTGCCCATTATATTTTAGCACAAATTAACCAGTCCTACAATTATATTCTATAGCCGCATCTGATTAGAATTGAAAAGCTTTATTTTCAGTGTAATAAAACTCTTGGAGAGTTAGAGCAAACTCGTCGTGAGAATGGGCGCCACACAAAGAAATAACTTGAAAACAAATTTTGTCTCTTAAAGATCATATGAATCGGCTAGGGATCGATCCAGCGACCTATCGCTTCAGAGACCAAAGACTTATTCACTGTGCCATTGCGGCATAAATCGACATTACAACTTTCAGGTTCTCTAAAATATGAATTTCTTGCGGAAAGAGTCAAGATAAAATTATGTTTGAGAGTTTTTTTGTATCGGACTGGAATTGTCCGCTGTACTTAAAACTAAATTCACTTTTACTGAAATCTTTCAGGTCTGTTTGTAAAGCGAGGAGTTTTCGAATAAACCACGTATAATAATTATATTCCAATTAAGCTTTTACAAGTGAGTGAGAAAGAATTGAAGTTTTGTCTTTTTAATTTTCTATCGAAAAATCTAGCATACTTTTACTCACGGCCTCTTCCAGTAAGTCGAAATCGTCTGCAATACGAATGAGTCTCGCTTGATGTGAAATCCGCACAGAAATGATGGAACGATTTTTTCCATCCATATTATAGAATTTCAGAAGGAGTCTGCAAGAATCTCAATGAGAAGTAGTGCGCGAATCTGCCTCCCAACAATTTTATTAGGTGGTCCATGTATCTCAAAGGTTCGGTTATTACTCTTCCAGCAACGTGTGCTGAATGCAACTAACAACAAATTATTGCTGAGAAACTTTTGCAATTTATAAAAGAATCATGTTAAGTGAAAACTACAGTCACCATCAATTTCAATCAATAATTTCTTTTTGCACATTATTTTTTAGCAGCAAATTCCAAATCAACTCAATTGCGGATAAATCTAAAAAAAGAAGTGCACACACAGATGCACATACATGCATACATACAAATGTTGGTAAAGCATCGGCTAGGGCATACTTGCAACATGTTCTGTACACCTCTAAGGCTTCTTCAATTAATAACAGCCGAATGCATGCGACAACATCAAGTGACAATTTAATGACAAGCAATTTGACAGCATCCAGAGTTCAAGCGTACGAGCATGCAACCATGCAATGTAGTTACTTGCAACGGCGTAGCAGACTGGCGGCAGCCACCAATACGAGTACTCGTAGATGTAGCAAATACATGTTTTTGCATGTGTGTGTGTCTGTGTGGCAAGCTAACGCAAAACCGTGTGCTCTGCATAATTTCATTATTTTCAGCTTGCTTCTTGCAGCTTGTTGCATGCCACACAAGCAGCCAAAAACGGAATGCATGAAACGACAGCCGAACAGACTGATAGACGGACGCGCAAGCCAAGTCAAAGTGTATGGCAAACATCGTACGCTCTAAACTTATTACAATTAGTATACATATGCGCACACATACACGCACATGCATCTTCAGCGCACATACATATATACATATATGTATATAGATATGCCACTCATCATTATCTTCATCATCAGCATCATCACGAGCCATCATCATTCCATAACACTATCGCCATTTTCATTTTATTAGCATTAATTCTCTTCTTTTTTTTACAATTTTTGCTATTTTTGCAATTTGACTTTTGAAGTTTCTGATTTCCAGATCAGCGCAGTGCAACACAAAAGTGCGTTTTGTGGCACATGCAACGAGCGGCCAAAAAAACGTACACAAATATAAAGCACAATGCTCTAAACACACACTCACACACACTCATGCAAAATTATTCGATTATAAAATTGGCAATTATCAATTTACTTGGAAATTTTTTGATTGAGCGGCAATTCTCTGGAAAAAGTGGCCGTGTTTAGAACACCAAATGCTTTCTAAACAGTACTCGAATGAGGCAGAAAGTAAAGTTTTTAGAAAAGTCGCAATAAATAGTAAACATTTTAAATCTTTATCCAAAAAGGAAAAAAACAACGATAGCCAAAGATTGTGATGATTTGCATCAAATGTACGTATGAAAGATTTTTCGCTTTTTTATTTTTGTTTATATAAACCAATACTCAAAGGATTCCACGTACCTATACGTGCACAGCACTTGTTAGTTAGCAAAGGAATATAGGTAAGTGGGTGGGGGGAAATTGGAGCAGTGGTGGTGGTTCTCATCAAAAGTACTTTGGTTTAAAAACGTTCTATAGTACCTTTTACCTTTTTAAAAAGCTATTAAATAATAAAGTGCAAAAATTACTTCATTATTTAATCAATGAAAATACTTTAAGCACCTACTTTTATATAAAAAGCTCTCTGAAATCAATAAAAAAAAGCTGTCAAAACATTTTAAGATAAAATTACCAACATTATAACATTTTAACATCTATACATCAGTTGCAATTTAGAGCAATCAATTTTGATCAAAATAATTTGTAACATTTACCACTAAAATATAAAAGCGTGATGTTTATAAATTTTTTACTAATTAATTAGTTATGGGTACTAACTTTTTGTTGCCATCACAAATTACAAAACATGTCTAACATGTTTCCTTTTAATGTATTTGTGGCTATATACATATGTATGTGTGTGTTCCTAGCAAGCCAAGTAGTACCAAAAAGAGAGCATAGCACTTCCCTCGACCACTGTAACTCGCTTCCAACATTGCCGCTGCCAGCAAGCAGCTTGCCTACAAGTCATCGCTCATCGCTCATATTTCATTTGAATTTTTTGCATCGTATCGACTGCGCTCGATAAAGTATCTGCATAGCTGCGTATCTGAATATTTTGCAGATACATATCTACAATTTGCAACTGCAGAAATGTTACTACTTTACGGCAGCATGCAACTGCTGCCGCTGCTGTTGTTTGTTGTTGTTGTTGTTGCTTGTTGCTTGTTGCTCATATTTTCCCCCCATTTTGATTTTCTCATTACGTGCGCGTATGAATTTCGTAGACTGCCAGCGTCATGGCTGCTCCTCTGCCACGGCCAATGCTGCTGCACTATTGACTTTTGGTTTCGGTTGCACTGCGTTGCTGCTCTGCCCCTGCCGCTGTTGCTGCACTTTGGCTGCCGCCACTGCCACTTCACTCCGCTTGGCTGCGGCCACCATGCCACATGCCGCATGCAAGAGTGTGCGTGGCGGCGGCATGATCTGCTTAATTTTTACTACTTGCCGCTATCCCTCCTCCCTCCTTGCTGCCGCTCGCTGCTCATTGCTCATTGCCGGCTGCCGTCAATGTGCGTTTCATGTTCACATGTCTATTTTGCATGGTGGCTTGTAATTCTTTGGCTTCGGCTTGCCATTTTCGAGACCTTAAACTTGTGTGTGCTGCTGCTTAATGCGTTCGCTGGCTCCCCTCATGCTCCACTGGCATGCCGGCCGTCCCGCTATATACTCCGCTGTCCCTAGTTTGCCTGCATTCGGTCTCATTTTTCAAGCCACGCCAAGTCAATGTCGAGATTTGTGAAACGCTTCGATACTTTTTCGCTGGCATTGCGTTCCGTCGTTCGATTCGGTTCGGTTTGGTTTGCACTCGTCTTGCACAAATTCGATCTGAAATTCTTCTCATTTCGTTGGTTTGTGATGTGTTGAATTTTTTTTATTTCTTCATTCCAACTGCTTTATTAATATTTTTGCTTGCTCTTGTTGCTGTTTTTATTATGCTGCTATACTCTTGCTGCCCTATGACAACGTCGTCAACTTCCGTCCCGCGCGTCTGTGGTTCCTAGCGTTCTGAGTGACTGTGGCACAGGCAAATAATCTTTTTTCCATATGCTTTGCAGATTTTTTTTCTTCTTATTCTTGTTTTTTGCATATGAGCTCAGCAGCAAAAATATAATAGAGCAGAATTGAATTATTCTGCGCGCAGATTGGATTTCGTCTTTCGTGCTGCAGCTGCAGGCTGTCCCATTCTAATTGCATTTGCGCTATTTTTATAACATTAGCACGAAAATATTCTAACTTTTAAATGCACTTGATATTTTTATATGGTTTTCCAATGTGCGCAGCGGTTCTTAAGCGGGAGGTTTGGACAACCAAGACACTTCACAAAAATATTCCAATTTTGTGCCAGAGAATCAGTGTTATCACTGTACAAGATATACAGATAGTTCTATATTGCTTAATTGTTCTAAATCGAATTCGATTCTTGTTTTTTGAAATTTTATATAAAATCATAGTAATAATCATTTATAAAAATTTCAGACCCGACTTCGAAGAGTTCGAGTAAGAGTTCATCTCATACTTTTTAAGCTACCGGCAACCCAGGATACACTGACAAAAACTACTTTTCGGACTACCTTAGCGAATAAGAGTAGACTCATAAACTTTCCTTTATCATATCTTATACATATTATATTTTAAACAATAATTGTTTCATCATGTTTCAACATGCCGGGTTTCTTGGCAATATTCCCTAAAAAATGCATAGCATTATGCAAGATAGCTATGCTTAAGCTTCGTTCTACGCGCCATGACGCCAATTATATATGTATATGAATATAATAAAACAAGATATGACAGATAGTTGTATTTTAAAATTTTAAATTCGGGAATTTAAGAATTTCAAACGGAGTTGGAACCCCAAACCTAGCATATTTAATACAGAGTCATGCGCTAAGAACAAGTTAGGGAGCCGCTGCACGCACTAATGAGCAAATATTGGCAATCTTTACCTGCATAAGCACTGTTTTTAATTAAAGCTGTATTGGGATAAGCAATTACTAGCGTACAGACGCAAACGCACACTCGCTCACACATGCACTTCTCCATTTCTACACATGTACGCACACACTCGCTCACTCATTAACTCACTTAACCCCGGCGTGAGGTAGTCCCGGGCCGGAAACCGAAAAATACACAAACTTCGCGTATTCCGCTTTTGTTATGCCCAAAACGGCGAAAGGGAAACAAGTGGGGGACGGCATGGACAACAACAATGAAAGTGGAGTAGCGTTTACAAAGAGGCGGTGGAGGGGAAGTCAGGCGACGCAACGAATTTTGTGCCTTGGAATGAGTCAAATTGAAATTTCAAATAAGCATGACAAAAATGAAATAAAGAAGCCAAAGCAAACAAAACAGCACTCGCACACACACACACACACACATTCAGGCGCGCAATTTGTGCAAACACACCAACACACACTCACACACTACTACCGCAAAGTGAGAGGGGCACATACACACATGCAATGCTAAAAATGGTGTGCGCAACAAAAGCGAAACGAGCGAATGAGCGACACAGAGCGGCACGCAAGGTCAATGAACCTGGCCCAATGCAATTTCGGTTGTCGTAGGTTAGCGACGGACGGACGCACGCAGGGACGGGCTGACACATGAGCGGGCGCATGCAGCGGAGCGGACGCTCGAATTGACGACAAGCCGGCAAAGACACCAACACCAACACCAACACACACACACACACACACACACTCATGCGCACATGTAAAATGGGCAGCGTTTAAAATAATAAAAGCCTGTATTCATATCTATTTGTATTGTATGGTATTGTATGTATATTGTGTGTTAGTGTTTGTGTCAGTGGCAGTGTGTGGCATGGACAAAGAACTTGGTGTGTCACACAATGATGACGACGATGATGATAAAAGCACTTCAAGCAGCTCAAAAATCACAAATTGCAAATAATAACTGTCAACTTTTGAGTAATGAGAGTTTCGAATTTCCAACCAGAAGTCTTCAGTCAGTCGCTCGCTCGTTCTGTCTGTCTGTCCTACTCCAGTGCAATAACAACAGCAATGACAGATATTGAAAAAACACAACAACATCGGGGAAAAACAGCGAACCAACAAGAGTTGAAAAACGGCTTAGACAAAACAACAACAAAGAAGCATGGCTGCATAAAAATATGAGCATATGTCGGAGTCGAACTTGTTGAAAATAATACTGAAACCGCAGTGGAACAGACGTACTGACAGACCAAAAGTCACATTAGCGAAAACACAGACAGACGGACAAACAGACGGACAGACAAACCAAGTAATAAGCACGTTTGTCGAACTGCAGTTGCAGGACAAAAGAAGTTAAGAATTTTAAGAAGATATTTAGCAGAGTACACTTTAAGCTACGTCCATGCTGAGCCTTAGCATAAAGCTCTTGCTCAGAAAATTGTTTTTAATTGTGCTGGAAATGTGATTAAAATTTTGCGGGAATTGTCGTATTTATGAAATTGATCAACGGCCACAATCACTTGCCAACTTTCCCTCATGGAAGGAACATTTTATTCTGTTGAACAGTTGAAATTCATTTGGAAGAACCGCAGAGATGTCATTCTAATGAAATGTAGTTGCCACTCCAATAAAAGTTACAGACGAGGTATCAAAAAATGTGGTTCTTATATTGAATTGGGCTATCCAGCGATCCAAGCTGGACATCGAAAAACATTCAGTTATGCTCTGAGTAAATAACCAAAAATTTAATATGTCCCATCAATTAACAATTTTCATTCAATTATCAATCGTGCGGAAGAGTCGCAAAGCAAATTTCATTTTTATCAGCAAAATTATTTGATAATAATGAATTAAATATTAAATGGCCCAATAATATGCATATCCCAAATATTCACAGGATTAGAATCTATAATACAAGTTATGAAGATAAACTAATACCAGCATGGGAACTATATGTTATCCATCATTTTCATTATTTCTTCTTTGCGATAACACTTCTATAAAATCCTATGCATTTTAAGATACTTGTCAACGCTTTTATTAGTCAGTCTTTACAAGATAAATATTCATGTTAACTCAAACCAATGAAATAAGATAAATATTGTTCAAAAAGTTGAAATTCCAAATTATTTAAGTATACTACAGCATTTAAATTTTAAAAAAGCATTTCATATATTACTTGAGATTAAAATAAAAAAGTAATATAATTTTCGATAAAGAATAAAGATACATAATTAAAGTCATTTTATAATCTGCTCAGATTTAGATCAAATAAACAGTTAGTGTACTTATTAAATAAATTTTTAACAGCTGCCAAGCTGCTGGTAGATTCGAAAGTAAATTCAAAGAGTTCAATTTTAATAGATAAATTATTCAGCTCTTGAGTAGCGCATTGTAATCAAATCGGATTAGCTTTCAATTCGGAAGACAGAGTACTCTCACTGATCATATTTTTAAGAAAATTCAGCTTTTCTGATTTATACTCGAAAAATTCGGCAGTCACTTAAGCTGAAAAGAAAATGGACTTGATGTAACTTGCATGATATCAGTCAAATTCAAAGCAGAGATAATGACGTCAGCAGACTACACTCTGCCGCAGGCCACTACACACACTCAAAGCACACACACACACACACATACAGCGAGGATGCTGGCTGCAGCATAACTCAAAAACTTTTGAATTTTTACAAAGCGGAGCAGCAGTGCGCCCCGCCTTGCCCCGCAACCGCAGTCGCAGGCGACTCAACAACTTGTCAGACATTATTGTCAAACACTTCACTCACAACTCAAGTGACATTGAAAAGCCAGCGGAGAACATGTCGCTTAAAAGCAGCAGCGTTTTTGAAGCTAACAAAAAGGCACAAAAAGAGGCGACGAAAAAAGAAAGAAAGAAAGCTGAAAGGAAGAAATGCATTTGCACGAGCAGAATACAGACGCAGGCTAATATGTGAGACAAACTGTCCGTGTGTGTGTGTGTGTGTGAGACTGGAAATACTAAAGAACGTGCCGGAAAAAAGTTCACTTCAAATTCTTCATTAGAAAAGCAAGCGGAAAGAGTTTGAAGCAGCTCGAGCAACAACAACATGCTGCTAGGCACTTTGGCCAGGCGACACATGCACACGCCGACAGCCTGAGCATGAGCATGAGCCTGCTCCAACTGCACAGAAATTTGTGTAATCACATACCCGACGACTGCAGACGGCGCTGAGTACTTTTTGGCTTGACATGGAATTTGAAGCTACCGGCTGACAACTGCCCCACCTACAACGCCTACACTGACTGTCAAACAGGCAAAAGAAAGCGTCAAGTGAAAGGCTTTTGTGGATAGAGCAAAAACAAAAACAAAAATGAAACTCCAACACGGCCGCAGCCGAGCCGTACCATTGGCAATGGCAAGTAGAAGTGGCCAAAAGCCAGAAGCAGCCAGCGACGAGCACGCCTCTCGAGTGCGCGGCACATGTCTAGCAGTGTTCTGCTTCTGCTTCGGCTGCGGGGGCTTTGGCTTTTTGATGGGCACACCAAAGTCGACAGTTGACAAGTTGAAGTTAATGACCGATTTTCAAATTATGGCTTCAAATAGGAGCGCTGGAAGCCTTGCAAGGAATAAACGAAAAAGATGGCAAAACAGACACAAAAACGAACAAAAAAACACAAAATACGAAATAGTAGACAAAGAAAAACAGCCACGTCCAAACTCAGTCCAATTGCAGTCCTTTTTGACCTATCTCACGGCAGCAATTGTTAGCCGCTTCAGCAAACTCACTCTGTTCCACTCCACTTGCCTGTCTCATAAAGCGCATATAAAGCACTCCTGTCGCTTGCCACTTTGAGCAAATGTCAAACACCTGCTCAAACCGCTCGAACGCGCAAAAGGAGCCAACAAATAAATTCCTTTCGTGTCTCTGCAAGCGAGCGTATGTGGTCGATGGCAAAGAGACACATGCACTCAACACATGCATACACACATTATTAGCCAAAAGCGTTGCTGAATTGTAGCAGCGGAAGGTGCAACGACCAGCTTGGCACACATAAACACACACACACATTAATATATGCACACATGCAGGCCTCCAAAAAAATTAAGACACAAAACAAAAACAATAATGACAAAAGCGTCGGTTCGGCACTCAAGCAAAGCATTTTTGCATTCGCACTGAGATATCAAATGCCAAAAAAAGAGAGAAAAGGGGCAACATAAAAATCCAAGAGATACTGCCAAGTGCTGAGCACGGTGCTGTGCACGGTGCTGGACTGCGGTAGCTCAATTACCAAGACAGTTCCAAGCAATGTGAATTTTTTTAAATCTTTATAGGCAGAATAAAAATAAGAGTTAAAAGTCAAAATCATAATCCAGCAGTCGAAGACCGCTGAGCTGATATTAAAAATATATTGGATAGTTGCCAAAGTAAATAAAATACCAGAGCCAAACTCCAGAGAAACTCTCAAAGAAATCATTGGGGTCAGTTTGTTTCAGTGTTGTTGCGTCTTTATGTTAGAATTTCTTTCTTTCAGAATTTCCCGATTCACTTTCAAAGTTGAACCACCAAGTTGCATGAATATCTCTTTATAAGAGCTAATATCTACATATAAGAAAATTTTAACTCAGCAGAAGGCGCCTTCGGCCGACACATTGTCCGAAACGACTCTGTCACGGTGCATCATAATTTGCACGTTTGGGGGTTCTTTGTCGGCAACTACATTTCCTTTGCACTACCTAGCCAATTCTCCACTTCGTCCCTAAAGAATCCACATATTTCAGCCATGACTTCGTCAGTTGTCATTGAGCGTTTTTATGCATACCGCTGTCGCACTCTTCGGCTCTGCTGCCACTTTTTTGTTGTTTTTTGTTTCATATATCTTTCCGTAAGCCTATTTTAGTGTACTATGTTTACTTTAGCATTAAAACGATGTCAAAGGAATTAATTCACCATTCATCAAGCTTCGTTGTGTTCGGCACAACCCAAAACAGGGAACGAGAAAGGCAGCAGCGAAGAAGGAATACCGAAGAATGCAGAAATGTAGAAAAACTGGTGAAGTGCAAAATTCAGATGAATTTAAAAGAAGTTGGTTAACAAAAATTTTGTCGGCTCTAGCGACTGTTACGAATTAAGTTTATGGAATAAATCGTTTGAAAAGGAAGTAGCTTAAGTCATTACAAAAAAATATATATAATATATAATAAATATTTAGCTTTTTTTGCGAAATTTCTCAAAACATAAAATCAAAAAATATTTTTGGAACTTACTTTTATGATACCTGAAAATCCTAAAAATTCCGAAGACTAATTCTGAGCGAAAGTGTCAGTGTTGTTATAAATTAGGCACGCCTTCTTTTCGTCGTTACAAACAACTGTCAAAATGGAACTAACCATTCACCTTGAAGTAGAGCAAACACATGTAATGAGCCGCTTCTCTTTTGTTTTGGAGTGCTCGTTCTTCTTCTTCTTGTACAGTTGCACCGAACCTACCTTAATGAAGGCAAAGACGATGCAGAAGCAACAACAGCAGCAGCAGCGGCGGCAGCACAAGAAGGAAGCCCCCAAAGTCGGCCTGGTTTGGTGTGGCTTGGTGTGGCTTGACTTGACTTGGCTGGTCGGTTTAGGCTTTTGAGTTTTTTGCCATGTTGTTTTGTATGCAAAGCCAAAAGGTTCTCAAATTACTTGCATACATGCACATCACACATTGTCATGCAGAATTGCTGCACACACACGCACACACACATTTCACATGTGCATCAATACATATTAAATTTACATACAGATGTAAATACAGACGAGCATGCGATCGTGTGTAGGAACAGGCAGCCTGGCAGAGGGTTGAGTTGAGCTTATGCGAAAAAAAATGCACGAAAGTGCAATGCAGAATTATAATTAAGCACATAGCTTACATTATTCTTAAAAATGCATGCTAATATTAATCTCTGTAGAGTACACTCGCAAATACTCGTAAACTGAAATGCAGAGAAAAAGCTTTCTTTACTTTTTGAGATTTGCAGGCCCGATATCGAATTGATCTTTAAAGCTATAAAAATATTAAAATGTCCTTGTCAAATATTTCTATGATTGATACGAAAAGCGTTTTCAACTTTCAAAAAGAGAAATGCATATATAGATGCAGCAATATCTGAGATATTTAATTATCTTTTTGTTGGATAGCAACATAGATTGTGTTTGAAAGAAATATTTAAGCATAATCCATTAATGATTACAGCTGCTCGCTATTTCGTTTCAACTTACACATATTCCAAATGGTTCTTCAAATTTCGCAGTTATTTGAACTCTTCAATTTTATATTACAGCTTGAAACCAGACATTCTATTTTGATGTATTGATGTGTCTTCTCCCGTCATGGCATAAGAAATAAACACTCAAAATGTAAACAATCAAATTTAAAATCAATACTCAAAATTGTAATTTCATCTTCGTTTCGCCCTCTCCTCTGCAGAATCAAGTTTAATTGACCGTGCAGGCACACAAGAGCACACACACATACACACATGCATATTCATCTAATGCACTTTACACGCATGCCTCATTTCGCACACATGCACTTTCATACTCACACATGTGTACCTACACACGAATATGCGAACGTGCATGTAGAGAAATGCAAACTTTGTGAATTGCCTGAAAAATGCGTAACTGGAGTACGAAAATTGCTAAAACGTCAAAAGTTATTTTGTGTGCAAGTGAGAAAGCAACAACAATGTCCAACAACGCCAGCAACAACAACACTAACAGCTCAAGGCAAGGGAAAAATTAAAATGCAGCTGCAGCGTTGATTGGGTAAAATAGTTGCAACGCAGGCAGGCCATGGTGCAACAAGCCGGTAGCTGAGGGGCGGAGGTTGTTTGAAGCAGCCAATGCCAGCGCCCATTGCACGCAATAAACCAAATGGGGCTACTACTCTTTATTTAGAAGCAGTGCGTAGCTGTACTTACGCAGGATATTAAAATGATTAAAAAACTGAAAACGGTGGGTGGGGACTGAAGTCAAGGGATTGCAAGAAGCTTTAATGCTAAGTGAATATATATAATCGATGTGATATTCAAAAAGCTTGGCGGTATTTGTTCAAGCCTTTTATATTTTTTTAAAAGCAAAATTTTGAATATGTAGCCCAGATATGATGAAAATGGTTTTGCACAATTCTCGGATACTGACTACTCCTATGCAAATAGATTTTTCTAGCACTCTTCATCTTCGCAAAAAAATTAATGTCAAATTATGTATTTTATTTACACGAAAGATATTACCCTAGCATGTTATAAAAGTACATCAATTCGTGGTATGTCGTATAATTGTTGTTGAATAAGCCAGAATTGATCTGGCTTCAAGAATTTTTAAATATGAAATTTTCTAACATGGAAAATATGCCAAGATTTAAATTTCTATTTATAGCACTCTTATAATTTCAATTTCTTATTTCAAAAACTGTATGTTTTTTAGAGGCCATAATTGTAACTAAGAAGAGGCAAACAATTTTGACGAAGCAGAAGTTAATGTGTGAGCTAGAGCTACTCGAATTTTTCCATCGTTGTATGGGATCGAATCTGACCGCTAATCCGTTTAGACAAAAATATTGACAAAAATATAAAAATCAGCTTTCATCACTATTAGTGATTCACTTTAAGTATGGCTGTAAGCAACTAATCGAAACAAATTACCTTTGGAAAAAACTTTACGATAAAAATGTTTCCCAATGGCGTTACGCTGGATTCAAAGGGTGCAATCGAACTAGAATACATATACAAATGCACTATAAAAAGTAATAAGTCAGTGAACACGCTACGTATAACAACAACAACAGCAACAACAACACGAATCAAAAGTGCGTTAAGGCATATTGTGAAAAAACAAACAGAGCAGAAAAAGAAGTAAAAAGTGTGCATTGAAGGAAATTTAAATAAAGCAATTTCTTATTAAAATCAAAAGCGGAAAACACGAAGAAGCAGCAAGAAAAAACTGCCCCTAATCAGCGGCAAAAATGGCAGCGCAGCAAGCGCAAGAGAGAGAGAGAGGTCAATAACCGGCGGCGGCGAGCAAGCCACAAAAGCCAGCAGCGAAAATATCGAAACGAAAAGGGGCAAAATGCGTGCGCATTGCAGGGGGCGCAACGTTGGTGGAGAGGCAGTTGCAGTGGCATATGTGAGCCGAAAGTGAGTGCAGAACTCACACATACAAACACTCACACTCATGCATATGCCGTGCTATTGCTGCAAACAGCTATTGAAGTGGCAAATCGACGAATCCAAGTGCCGGCGCAGCGGCCAAGAGGGGCAGCGGTCTGCACGCAACTGGCTATGAGCAGCACCAATGTTCCATATCCTATTGATCCTGCTTCAAATGGTGTGTGTGTGTGAGTGATTGCTGCTTCATTTTTTCGCATTTTTCAAAACAACTTTTTTACGCATTCGCTGACCAGCGGCGCATACCACATACATACACACACAAATATATGTGTGTGTGTGTTCTATATACATATATATGTACATATGTGTTTATGTTGGTATGCATGCATGCATGCATAAGTAGCGCACTTACGCACTTTTCAGCTATTTGAAGAGCTGCGCCGCTGCTGCCCACCAACCCATATTTTTTTCTAAATACAAATGGCTCCTTCTATTTGTTGTTGTTGTTGTTGTTGCTAGCACAGCAAGATAGCAACGCAACGCAACGCACCGCACCGTATACACACACACACACACACACACTTCTGCACGTACGCAATTTTTGCATTAGAATATAAAAGGATATTGATCTACCCCTACCCGCGATGGTGCAAGGCGCAACCCACATCAGCTCAGCTCAGCTCGGCTCGGTTTGGCGCTCAGCCCAAGCAATGCAATTTGCTAGCCATGCCACACATACACAAACACACACAGGCACAGGCTAACCCTAACTTTAGTTTGTATGTATAATGCGTGTGTGTGAGTGTTTGTGCGTGTATTTGTTTGCATTCTGAGCTGGATCTGTTTGCCTGTGAATATCTGCCTATTATCCATAATACAGTTCAGCTCGCATCTAAAGCAACTTTCTTGTATAAAGTCAAAGACTCAACTTCATTTATTGCCAAATTTTAAATGGCTTTTCAAGAAAATAATTGTCAATTTGAATGTATCAAGGGAAGGAATCATCAATATGTAAAAATCAGAACATTTTTCAATGAAACTTTCCCAAAATTAATCGCCAATTTGAATATATCAACTAAACATGTCGTCGATATGTGAAAATCAGTAGTTTTTCTACGAAATAGGTCTCTTGCCTTCAAAGAACATTCCGGTTTGTTTCATGAAACGAATATTTTTCGCTAAGGAACATTTTGATCAAGCCGCATACTTCGCATGTTTCTAAAAGCAAATAGTATTGAGAGCATTAATTTCATGTATAATTTATAAAAACATTCGTAATATCCTAACTAACATATCATCCTTAATTTAGTTTCTTGCTTATTCTGATGGATCACACTCAACTAAACTCTTAGTTTTTGTTTGCTACTTTTTTCAGATGATAAAAAATATTTAGTTAGGGCCTTTCTACTTAAACGCATTGATCCTGGTATTATATCTTGATAGGATTGACACTGCCATACGTTAGCTTGCTATCCTAAATAATTAGCTTGCGCCTCGACTATTTTAATGAACTCTTCAAAATGATGCTTTATATATCAGTTAAACTGTTCTTGTGCATGTGTGAGTATGAGTGCACTCTCTAGGTATGTGTTCGGGTGATATGGCCCCTGGGCTGTTTTGGGCCGTTGTTGGTGGCAAGGGGCCGGCCGTTCTTCCTTTTTTTTCAAATTATAACACATGCCGTGCTTCCTTTTGATACCTACGCTTCATTTTATTTACGCATTTTATTGTATACAACTACGCAATAGGTCTGTATGTGTGCGTGCATATCCTTGATGCGTTCATTTGCGTATCTATGTATGTGCACGATTGTGTGTGCGTGTGTGCATTTAATTTGTATCGAAGCGGCCGACCCCCTTTTTCTAACGCATTCAAAAGTTTTTCCGCTTTAATTACGGCAAATTTATGGATGTACTTTTCAGCGTTGCTAAACCGGCAGATGGAGCAGCGTCGAGTGGAGGGGAAAGGGGGCAGTAGCTGCTATGGAATGGGCTATGAAAGGAACTGAGCTGCTGCTTGGCTGCTTTTGGGGGCATGCGTTGATTTGGTTTGGCAACAAACAAACGCTTTGCAAGCTAAGCCAAAGTCACAGACACACGCACACACACACACACACACGCATACACGCCTTCAAAAAAAGTGCTACAATTGTTGAGCATAATTACCTGCGCTGCCAAAGCGGAAGTGCAGCAGCAGCGGCGCTGAAATTTAAGCCGCCATCAAAAAGCGATTTTCTCATGCATTTAAATTCAAAACAAATTCCTCAAGCACATCAAAACGCAAACACACAAACACACGCACGCGCAAAAAGTGGTAAGAGGCAAAAAGGCAAAAAAGCGGCAGCAACAACAACAACGGCCGCTGGCTGGCTGGCTGGCTTCTCTGAAGCACAGCAGCAAAAACACACAAAAATGCAGCGCCTGTTGTCTTTGCTGCTGCTGCTCTGGCAGTTGCCGTAGGTCGGCAACACAGTCAACGGCAAGCTATGTTGCAATAACAACAACAACAGCAACAACAAGGGGAGCAACAAAGCACGCACATGCGGCAGCAAACACTGCCGCTGAAGTTGAAGTTCATGTCGCATCGCATCAAGCGTCGTTGCAGTGCGTCGGCTCCGTCAGGGGGCAGACCTTCCTTGCGCTTCCCTGCTGGCCGTCATCGTCGTTGCGCTTTGTCAACGCCAACAGCCGGCAGGCAGCAACGTCGCGGTTGCGGTTGTCATACGCCGGCACTCAGCAGCAGCAGCCTTCTCATCGATCTGCAATAGAGCTCAAATTTACGCACAATGAACGCAACTCACGAAAAAAGCCGCAGCCTTCCACCCGCCCATGCCGCTGCAAAAGTGGAAGAGGGGGCAGCAACAACTCAACAGCGTTTGCATTGTGGCAGCAACAGCAGAAATGGCTTAGTAATTCAGCATGCTTTAAAGTGAATAGCCTAAGACCCAGAACCCAACCGAAACCCAGTTCCAAGGGAGAGCGACAGAGAGAGCGATAGAGAGAGAAAAGCCAACGACGTAGAGCAGCAAGAAAAACAGTAGGCAAGAGAGCGGGCAAAAATAGTTTACGACCAAGTTACCGAGGAATAATGACTGGTTTGAAAGTAACATAATCGGTCAGTGACTTGCCTCGCACCAACCGCCGACCGAGGACCGTCGACTGGAATTTGAGTAGCTGCAGCAGAACCCCGAAACCCGTGTGCCTGCCAAGCCCCAGCAAGCCGTAGCCGAAACCGTACTCCTCAGCAGCATCATCGTCGTCATCTTTGCCATCATCATCAACAATATTATAGCGCTGCGAAAACATAATCAGAATGGCAGCCGGGCCAGAGCAAGGAGGCAATGCAGCAAAAAGGGCTGCCTGCCAGGCAAACTGGACTGCGCTGGGTGAAGGGCATATTGAGCCGTTCGCCATGCCATGACGACGCTTTCAAGCGATGAATGTCATGTGATGCGTTCAGATGCGTTTCGGTAGAATGCGATTGAAAATCTATCTGCTACGATCGTGGCCAACAGCAGCTGTTGTTGTTGTTGTTGTTGTTGTTAATGACCAGCAACTGGAGCACTTTGGCACAATGTAAATATGCATATACATATGAGAGAATGTGGACAGAAAGAACAGAATAATAAGAGTAGTTTGTAGCTATGTACTATATTAATGCGAGTAGGTCCCATCAGCGTTATAGACATACCTAATTGTAGAATTGGCTACCACTTTGAATATGTGACAATTTTTCTGAATGCAACGACTACACCTACACCGAGCTGTAAATTCTTTAGAAATTTCAAACATATTTCAGATTTTCGATGGTTCTTTTGAAAATTTCAATTCGATTTCAGAAAACTTCAATGTATTTAAAATTTAATAATTTGAGTTTTATGAAATCGAATTGAAATTATGCACTGTAAACTTGAAAAATGTGTAGTCGAAGCGCTCGAAACTTTATCACCAAAGTCTAGTTTGCTATTATATAGTCTACATTAACAAGAATTATACACCCATATTTAGAATCATTATCTAACAGGCTCTGTATAAGCTTCTACACATTTCAGCAAAGCATGGTGGGGCTTCCAATCGTTCTTTTAGTACTTACGAATAAATACGATACGTCATCACTAACTGAGCCTTTAAGCGCTGATCAGTCACCGCGTATCTTTTGTGAGCGGAATTAATCGCAACGGCGAAATTCGGGCCGTTCAGTGAAAATCGTATCGCAGCTGTGGCTCTTTTGCAGGTTTCTGTCTTGGTTATTACTGCCGTGCTGCCATATAGTTTCGTGCACAAAGTAAGCACGCTGTTCATTTTGCTTTTGAGGTTAAATTTTAAATTTTTTATAAAATCTATGACACAGGATTATCTAAATTTTTAGATATATTTATTGTGGTCTACTTTTAAGAATTTATTATAGCAATAATAATCCGGTTTTAGTTCTAAATTAAAATCGAAGAGCAGTGGCAGCACTGTTTTTAGTACAAAGCAATGTCATTCTCTCATCCTCTCTGAGCATCAGAGCAGACGTAAACGTGTGAGAAAAACCAATTTGGATTATAATTTCTGCGTTACGCGCCGATTAAATACGCAATGAGCGAACGCATGTATGAGCTCGGGTAGGGTAGGTTTTGTCTGCGCTCCGATTAAATACGATACGCGGTGGCTGATCAGCGCTTTAGCCATAAGTAAGTACTTTTTGTGATAAATTTTACAATGCAAAATATGAAAGAGAAAAGCGTAAATATCTCAGAGTGATCGCTTTGTTATTGACCAAGAAGAAGAAGAAGATTTCGTGGAAAAGCTGAGTCTTTTACTTGAGTCTACAATTTGTATAGGTCAAAAAATTTTCATATATACATATATACGATTATTTTACTCGATTTTGAGACAATATGGCATATGGTAATAAACACACAACAATTTGTTTACAAAATTTTTCACTTAAAACAAGCTTTTAACATTTTTGTTCAATTCGGCAATTTTCGAAACAAGTTTGCATATTAATATATTTATGAAATGTTCTTATTATATCATATTCTCTCATCTCAGGTGAAAATACTACATATGTACATATGTATTTAAAAAAAGAAGTTAATAAAAAATGTGTGCGCAAAAATGTTAATAAAAAATTGAAGCCTAATTGAGCGCTTAAATGCGTGCTACCAAGCCAAATTAAATTCCATATATGTATGTATAACAATGGACACGTATGCTTCATCCAACTACACTTGAGCCAATTCCGCAGCAAATCATGCTGAAAATGGCTGTTGGCCACAAGCAGACAGGCAAACAATAAGCCACTCGGCCTGATCTGGCCTGAACCGGCAATAATTTGGTACTTATAATTCACGCACTTTACGCAACCCTCGAGCAACTCGCACACACACACACACACACACGCACTAATAAGCACATTTGCCACTTGCAGTCCAATCGAAGCATTACTAATACAATTAAAAATTTGTTTGTGTTGGTTATTGTATGGCAACTGCTCGAGTCCAGGCGCTGCAGAATTATGCATTTACACATTTTTCAGAAAAACAAATAACAACAGCAACAACAACTACTAAAACAAACCTCAAGCATGCAGCAACAACAAGAACCTTTAACAACAAAGTTTATATGAAAACAGCAAAAATTACGAAAAATTATTTTGCAGTCCTTGTTTTGTTTTGTTGCTGTTTTTTGCGCGCGAAATGTGCAATGTGAAATCCGGCTGCGGGTGTAAAGGGAGCCTACGCACACATGTGCCAATTCACATGAGAACTCCGCAAATTGGCCTAAAGTGCTTTCGAGGCTGTTTGCTGCTGCCATCATTTTCATAAATTTACATTTTTTTTCTTCATTTATATTTTTCATTTGCATTAAAAATTCTCTTTTTACTTTTCTACAACGTTTGGATGGCGAAGGTGCCCCACAGACCACTTTGGTCGCAGCATATTATTTTCTGCTTTGTAATTTTTTAACAACTTTTTTGCCGTTTATTTGTTGTTATATTTTGCATTTTCTATTTTTGCAGGTTTTTTTAATTGAGTCAAGATGCCTGCGTGTTGCATGCCGCATGTTGCAACTCCATGCCTATTTGCCACGTAATGCATTAGTACAAATAAACACTACAAAATTGCAATAATTTCCAATGGAAATTGTATTCATATTACTCATACGACCGCTCGCACTCGATTCTCGACCAATCCCCACACCCCCATTTCGATTAAGTGTTGCACTTATGAAATGTGTAGTGCCACTTTGATTTGATATGTTTTATATAATTATGCTATTTTTTATTATAATTATTTTATAAGCATTTTTCAAGTAGTGTTGCCGGCTTTTTCGCCCACTTATTAGAAATTCAATAGGGAGGAGCTGCACGCTTTGCGAACTGTTCCGGTCAAGTAAAGTTCCAGTGCATACCGGCAGATGAGCATGTAAAAATGTTTTGCGAATTTTTCAACATAAATTGAGTCGCCGATTAAAGTACGGCATTTAAAATATATGCTAGCTCTTGGGACGATTAGCATTTCATTGAGGATTCCACAATTTGAAACCATACCAGACAATGGCCTAGAGCTTGCCCTTGGACTGCCATCATTCACGATCAATGTGTCTTTTAACGACTGCTTGCTTTCTGAACACGATCTGAGATGATTTAGGCCCGCTCGATGTAGACAGATAAAGCTTCTGCTTCCAACCTTTAACAAAAGTAGTAAAGTTCGAAATTACATTTATTCTGATAAATTTAAATAGTGGCATGGCTTGATTAAAAGCTTAGGCAGGCACATAGAAATATTTTCTGTAGAGCTTCTTTGATTTGGAGATTAGCCAAATCGGTTGAAGTACATGCCTGTAAGTCCCACTACCTCGAAACTTTTGCAGTGAAATGGCTGTAATTTCTTTAATTACTCATTTAAAGGAAGGGTTTTTGGTATTTAGGGCAAGGTTTGGGCCGTGTACGTCATATGAAAATATGAGCGTGGTCCGCCCACTATACAGGCGGCTAAATTTTTTCCGGTAAAATGGCTCTCAATTGAAAAATAACGAATTTAAGCAGATGAAATTTAGTATTAAAGTACAGATATCGGGCTTACATGCCATACGAACAAATGGATGTGGAAATATTTTGCTCAGCTTTTGGAATGTTGGTTTTTCCATGCTTCTAGGTATTTAATTTTCTGTCGAAAACATTTAAATGAAAGCAGCATGAGCATGTATTTTTAAATTTATAAATAAGATTTCGACTTGTATGCAAACATATTCACTACTAACTAATTCCACTGGCACTCACCTGGAGCGCACACCTCAGGGCAAACATTAATGACCAGCAACAGTCCAATGTCCAAACTGTGTGACAAATTAACACAAAACACTTTAATTATACGAGCACTTTTTAAAAGAAATGCTGCACTCCAAAATTTGCTCAACTCGTTGTGCACAGCAACCCAGCCCCTCCTCCACTTCCTCTCTCAGGCACCCGCACTCGCTGCACTGCAGCGCATACAATTAGTGAGAGACCATTTTGAAAGAGTTCCTACTGCAAATCGTCAAAGAGGGCCTCTTTGTTTTGGACAATAGTCACGAATATTCAGCGTGAACTTTTTTTTTCCCCCTTTTGGCAGCCAAGCGGGGCGCGACCAAAATGGCTAAAGTGCAAATTTGCGCCGGCGTGCTGCAGTCGCCGCTGCTTTTGTTGCCGTACTTTTACAAAATGCTAAATTCCGAATTTTATGATGGTTTCAAAGAATTTTTCGCTATTTCAGTTTTGTCCCTTTTTGCTAGTTTCTTCTATTTGTGCGGAATTTTTTTTGTTGCTGTTCCGCCGAGTTTTAGAATTTTTAGTTGAAAATTAAAATGAACTGGCACTTTTTCGTTGTTGTTATTGTTGTTGTGGGGTCGGGGTCGTTTAGTGCCTTTCTTTGCTTTGTTTGCTTTGGCATTTGCTGCTTTTTGTTGTTGTTGTTGTTGTTTTGTTTTTTGATTAATGAAAAGTTTCGGTCTTGCGGCACGGAAGCGAAGACATTCATTCGCCTAAATGCGGACGACATTAATGCAATGAATTGATAATTAACCCGAAGCGCCAAGAGTGAAGTTGGAGTCGTTGGCAAGTTGGGCGATGTTGGAGTCGGTGCCTGGGGTTGGCAAGTCTAACTGAAGTCGCAGTTGACAACGACAGCGAGTGAGCAGCAGAGCAGCAGAGTGACAGAGCAGCAGAGCAGCAGAGTGACAGAGCAGCACTTTGAAAGGAAGTTGGGTTAGGTCAGCATGTGACAGAGTTGCATTTTAGAACGTTTTGCTAATTTTTTTTCGTTTTTTACCGGCGAGTGTGTTGTATTTGCAAATAATTTGTTTGGACTTTGCTGCTGCTGCTTGTGGCTGTTTAACTTTGCTGCAGCAACTAAACATGCAGCCCACAACAACAACGAACACTGCACAACAATGAATTTATGACAATTGCTAACTAAAAATGCCGCAGAAAAACACTAAAAAGTGGCATTAGCGCCAAGTATTATTGCCAGAGGACATGCTCCTTTGCTGTGGTGACTTTCCACTCCACTCCTTCCGTACAACACGTGGCACGCCCACCACATTTTTCGACTTTTGTTCTTTTCGTGCACATACACACACACACACATATACATGCAGGTATATATGCACGTGTAATTCGTAAAGCAGTTTAGCCGCAGAATAAAAAAAATCGTTTCAGTTGCATTTTTGCATTTTTTTAAATGGCCGCTAGCTAATTGTAAATCATATTTAATTAGTGTTGCTGTGCTGCTGTACATGTGCCTATGTGTGTATGTATATGTGATTTGCCAATATATGTGTGCGAATGTGTGTGCTGGCTATACATACTTTAAATGTCGCAGCGCGACAGCAGGAAAAGCAAACCTTTTTAATTACCTTTTTTGTCGTCGGCGTCGTTGTCGTTATTGCTGTTGCTGTTGTTGTTGCTGCTGCTGCTGTCGTTGCTGTTTGGCATTCGTGCTGACAAAGCTGTATATGATTTTTATGTTAATTGGGTTTCGCGCCAGCAATACGAGAACAGTTATGCGGCTCTGACTATTTTTAAAGTGTTCACATTGGCAGCACTGAAATGAGGTCCTTTGGCAAAACCTTGAGACAAAAATTCAGCAAAAATGTGCGTCAAATTTAATGTTTATTAATTTGTATAGTTTGTTAGAATTTTGTAGTTGTTGTTGCATAAATGGCAGAAATTTGTTAGCTGGAGTTTTTTGATGCAGATCCTCCTTTGCTATGGACAAGGCAACAATTGGCTATTTCTCTAATGAAAACCATGAAATGAGGTGTACAAATGTGCAACAACAAAAGTTATAATTATTTACCCACATATACATATGTCCATATGTATGTATGTACAGTCATATGGCTATTTTGGTTTTTGCCGAAAAATCAAATCAGTTCAGTTTACTTGTTAATTAAAATAATTTTTTACAACTAAATTTTCAAAGTAGAAGCATTCTTTGTAAAGTCCGCGAGCGCAGGATTTGATGCGTAAGGCGTCGTAGCCTGGTATGTGTGAAAATATTCGAAACTTAACAGATTTAAGTGTAGATAAAAAATTATATTGTTTAGACCTCGATCAAAGACGAAACGAAAGGTGCTTGGTTTTTTAATAAAAAATTATTTTCTCTAACTTTCTAAATACCACGAATCAAAAACTAAAAGAATCAAGCTAAAAGCTAATATTAATCTTCAGGCTCGGCCGGCTGATTTTGGACCGACCACCAGAGTCCAAGCCTTCGGTTGTAAATACATTAATCAAAATGCACCTACAACACCCACAAAACATTTTTGCATTCCTCTTCGAGCAAATTCCATTAAAGCTGCACTGCAACAAAGTTATGAGATTAATTAAGTATGCCAAGCAACTGGCAACTACGGCAATTTAGTATGCTAAACTATTTTTCCCCAATGCGAGATTTTTGCAGCTGCCGCGGCATCTTGCGGCATGGCAAGTTGCAAGTGACTCGAGCATCTTATGCCCAACAAGCTGTTGGGGGTGGCAACTGCTCGTGGCACCTGATGTAAGGTTCTAACATTTCTTTTTGCGTTTTCGCAATTTTTCAATTTTATCGTTTAATTTTGTATTTTAATTGGTGGCACGATAGCTGTATTTGTAATAAAATTTCTGTCTGTTGCTAACATAAATCCAATTTAAAACTTTTCTGCAATCGTTAGCACTATGGAAAACTAAAGATGTATTTAACACATCTAAATATTTGAAAAAAATTAATAATGACAGCCGAAATTTTAAGAAATTTACAAAGCGACATTAAAACCAATTGGCCATTTTAAGTACTCCGAAAGTCGAATATGTAGAATCGAAAGAGGTACTATAAGTGTGAAATAATCGAAAGAAGAAAAACAACTCTTTCACCAAAATATTCTATAATTTATAATTTATATGAAATCGGATTCAGAACACATATACCTATAGTGCATATATGTATTTCTGAATGAATACTCAGCTGAATATTTACAAGTTTTAGTAGATAAGATATGGAGCAATGTTTTAGGTTTCGAAGGATTAAAATAAATGGCATATTTATTCAAAACTGTTTCCGAGCTCCAAAAACTTGCAACAAATCCATTTTTTTCAGCTGTTTTTCTTTCTGAGATCAGCTTCTTAGCGTCCGCGTATCTGCCAGTTTTCCAATTTCCACTGCCACGCGCCTTTTGGAGCGCATTGCCAACACGTAGTCCACCAAGCTCAAGTCTTCATTTAGGTTTTCATTAACCTCGCTCGTTACGCTTCAATAACGATTCTGCTCAGAGTGCGCCTGGCCGGCGAGCACACCGAACCCAGCCACCAAGAAGACATCAACAAATTTAGCTGTGATCTGATTTTCCAGCGCATGGCGTTTGGTCTTGTTCTGTGGCGTGTTCTTTGTAATTGTTGCCTTTGCTTTGCTTTGGCCAAGCTGCATTTTAGCCATATATTTTCTCAATTTTATCCACTCTCGGCGCGACAACATTGTGTTCGCAGAGCAGCACAAATTCGAGGCGCAGCGAGAAATGAACAGAAGCGAAAGAAAAGAATTCTGGGCGTTTTTCAAGCCGAAGGCATAATGGCTTCTGCATTGCTGCTGCCGCCACGGCCACTCCGCCACTTGTGCCTGTTGCCTTGTGGCTTGCTATCAGCGCAACTTGTTGCTACTGTTTCTGGTGATGGCTACTGTTGCTGCTGCCACTGCCACTGTTGCCGTTGTTGCGCTGGTAGCTTGTTGCTCTGCTACAGATTTGCCCAGTTTGATCTTCTAATAAATTCTGATAACAAAAAACACTTTGTTAAAAAATTCTCAGCAGCAGCAACAACTGCAGCAGCAACGCACGGAATGTTGTCGCACATATTTTTGCCAACTTTAAAATATGTTGTCATTTCCTCTTGCTGTTGCTGGTTGTGGTTGCAACGGAAATATGCACAGTTTGCAAAAAGTCTGCGCGTCGCTTCCCTTCTACTGCCCTGCTCCTGTACAGTTCGCGGTACTGTCTTCTTCTTCTTCTATGCGCTTTCAAAGCCAAATTGTGTCCAGTTTTTGCTCATCAACGCGTTTTGCGAAAGTCGCCGTCGCCGTCATTGGCGCTTTTCGTTGTTGCTGCTGCGGCAAATCTTGTTGTTGTTGTTGTTGTAGCAGCCTATGTTGTCTGCGCCTTTGGATTGTCATGAGGAGGCGCTCGGCCGTTCATGCACCGCAGCCAAATGACATTGCAACACGCTCATCTATTTAATCTTTTAGGTTCTCTGCTGTATAAATTAATTTTTTGTTGTTGTACTTGATCTATTGCAAAAAGTATTTAAATACAAGAAAACAGAAAAATGAAATGCTGCAACAACTTTGGGCCGAATTGCATAAACTTCAACTTGTATTGCAGGCAGTTGCCCATGGGGCATTGCCGTAATCCATACGCTTGAAGTCATAGCTACGCCACGCGGATACAGCTGTGAGCAAAATAATAGCAGTTTATGTATTCGTATATAATAAAGTGAAAAATATTTAATTTGGATATACATACTCTTTTCTACAAAGATACATATACATATGAACATATACCTTAATACATTTAAGTTGCATAATCGTGAAGCTGCTTTTGATATTATGCAAGGAGCTGAATGACGATGACTGTGTGTGTGTATGTATTTGGCGACCTACAACTATAAAAGTTGAAATAAATTATTTTGCAAAACTAAAAACTGCAAAAAATAAGAGTCAAAATAAAATACTAAGCGTTAAAATTAAGCGCAATGAATCGAAATCTTGAGACAAATTCTTAAAATGTTCATACTTTTGAACTGCACCGAAATGGAATGCTGTATACTATCTGGTGTTTGAGCTATGGATCTTTGAAATATTTGTACTAGAAATGAAACTGAAAGAACTCTTTTTGAACTCTCTATCACTAAATCGCATGCGGATACATGTTAACCACACCCCATGCCCAACCGCCTCCTAACCAACCAATAAACCGAAGAGAATAAACAATGTATGGTATAGGTAACATAAAATTGAGAGTGAGAGGATGGAAGTGTTTTTCGAAAAGGTGTATTTCTTTAATTTATATAATGTTTCCAAACTTGTTGTTCTTCGGTTGAATAATAATCAAAGAAACTAATTTAAGATTATAAATTTTTATGTCGAAAAAGTAAGCAAAGGAAGAAAGAAACCAAAAATCTGCTTAAGAGATCAGCATACAGGACGAACATGCGAATGTGAAAAGTCGAAATCGCGCCGATTCGAAAACGGATGCGTTGTTTACTATATTCAGAGTGTTCTGTGGTTGCAGATGATGATCGGATGCAAATATCCGGCAAATCCATCGAATAAATTTTACATAAAATAATTGCAAATATTTCCATCAAAAAATATAAACGTATTTAAAATTTCAATATAAACAAGCTCAGCTTTTATGCTATTATTTTATACACAAGTATATCTTGTGTGCGTGTGTGTGTGTGGAGCGTGCACCTTACGGCCGTAGCGCTTTGCGTCGCTCATTTGCACCTTTCGTCAACATGTGGCCGCAGCATGTTTATTCATTATTTACGCATAACTCTTCAGCAGTCTACAGCAGCACACACACACTCGCACTCACACTCACACACAAACGCACAACAAACATGGCAACACTCGTGCAACTGCCACTATGGCTTCTATTGCCACTGCTGTCGCCCCTACCACATCAGCCTGCACTCCTTCGGCCTGCTCTGTCATTTTGCTTCCCCTCTCCCCACTCCCCTCAGCCAACTGAAACATCACTCCCATTCGCACAACTGTGCATCCTCCTTCCCGCCTTTGTTGTTGCACATTTTTCGTTATTTTCATGTGAAAAACGTCGCAAAACAAAAACTCCAGCATTTCTGTCCATTTGCTCGTAAACATTCTTGAGCACGCGGCATTTTCCTGCTGGTCTGCCCGGTCTGCTGTTAGTTTTCTTAGTCTTGTAGTTGTTGTATTTGTTGTTGTTGTCTTTAGCAATTTTTCAATGTTAATTTTTTTCGCTGTTTATGGAATTCGTCACTTTAGTTTGAATTTCTTACGCTGCAATTGAAGCTTTGGCATTTGAGAATGGCTCGTTATAGGCGACATTGGCGACATTAACGTTATTAGCGTTATTTGTCTGCTTCTTTTGACGACTGCAGCAAATTGCCAAGATGTGCACTTCTCAATTTAACTGAAAGAGTTTGGTAGTTGGCGGCAACTTTGTAAATTCTTGAGGCTTATTAAGTTCTAGCGATACAGCTGTTCCAATATTTTTCAACAAGAATATCATTCTATGAACTTTAAAAAAGGGCACTTAAAAAGTCTCTAATACATACGTGAAATTTTGTATAGACTTAAGATACAAATATCGAAAAATTATAAATATAATTTTAACTTATCTGTTTACCTATGTCGTTACTCCTTTTCGCTAAATATTGTAAATAGTTTGCATTTGTTTGCACAGTTTCCCCCCGAACTTTACTTACTTACTTACATATGTATGTATGTGGCATCCGCCTCATATGCTTGCTATCTGTAGGCACCCCTGCTATGCATGCGCCTCTAGCACCTGGTTCCAAGCTTATCAAGGGCTTCTCCCAGTAAAGTGTACGTTTTTTTGTTCTAGAAAGAGCTCTACTTCCAAATTGTCTACTGAGCCCAAAATAGCACCCGTTGGCAAGGGTTATTCTTTGCCTGATATCAAGGCTGACATTGTTGGTGTTGTTGAGTACTTCAAAGGTATAGTTGCTAACAGTTATGTGAAGTCCAAGATGCCGGGACTCTTTGTTTAATGACAGCATAACTAACTTCGTTTTGCCGATGATTTTTTTAATGCAAAAAACAAGGAAAACTTAACACAAAATATTCAGAAAAATATCGAAAACAAAAGAGTAGTTACTATTTCGCTAGTCGTTATGTATTTAAACGAAAGAACAGTGTTCAAATTGCAGCTTTTCAATTTCCGGTCATGATAAATTTATGCCTTGCACCAAATTCCGGTTTGCAAATATTTGAAATGACGCTGTTTTTGTGTATGTATGTATGTATTTCATTTTGTGTAAGTTAAAGTGCAACACATAATTTTTGCACCAGTGCGACGCACAACTGCAGCAGCATTAGGATTGGTCAGTGCCACGAGGCATCCACAGCAATGCAGCATCTGCGGCTGTGCAAATGCGATCATGGCAAGTTGGTGTGTGTGTGTGTATGTGTGTGTTTGCTTTTGAGCACTTCCCCTACATTATTTGATGGCGTTGACGATGGCAATGGCAATACTCTTGATGATGAAGATGATGATGGAAACCAAAGCAGCAGCAGCAGCAAAAACTAGCAGATCAACAGCACACAGTGTAATGCAACGAACAACAAAAGCCACAACAACAACAACAACTAAAGCAAAACAGCAATAAAGAAATATAAGAAATATAAGAAGAAGAAGAAGCAAAGAAAATAGAAGGAAACTGCAGCAGCAGCTCATTTAAAAATGCCAACGTCCATCATCAAGATCGGCGCTGCCAGATTTTTTGTTGATTTGTCAAATTGTTCGGCTGTGAATTTCTTGGGAATGATTGCATGCCCCGCAATGGAGAGAGGAAGTTGCAAGTTGCGCACAAAAACAGCGCGCACATTGTAATAGCAAAGAAGGGGCCAGCTGCAGAGCAACAGCAGCAGCAGCAGCAGTGAAAGAAAATGGCAATGAACTTTTGTTTGGCAAAATGAGAAGACAAGCACGTAGCGAAGGGAGGCATGGTGTAAGCAAAGTGAGCTAGGAAGCTGTTAGAAATATGTATAAAGAAAAGTATTTTATAAAATTGAAAAAACCGGCAATCGTTGCCAAGAGTGATTATTAGCGCCATCTCTCGTCGAACTTAGATATCGTGTTAATTTATTGTATATATGAGCCGTTTTCTTTGAAAGTGGTGTAAGTCAATTTTTTACAAAAATGTAGATAATGGCAGTTATAGATAAAGCTTGTTATAATCTTTTTATGGGTAAACAATTTATAGTAAATAATTTAGATTCTAGTATTTGGGAGATGGAAGTTTTAGCTCTTAACAGTATTGACACTGAGAGTGAAATGTAAACATTTGAATATCTCGCAATAACAGAAAATTCACTTACACCACTTTCAAAGAAAACGGCTCATATAAAATTTATATTAATACACTTCAGAAAATAATTAATTTATGGGTGGCCACAACCAACCTTGTTTATAAAGGGCGACTAAGTAAGTACTACCTTTGCAAATTATTAAACACTAAAAGCACTTCCCCAGCTCCTTTTTCTTCATTCTTAATCATTCACAAAACTTTGCTACGTGCCTCCGTTTACGCTTTGGCACTTTTTAAGACTGATTACATAATCCAGAGTTGCGTAATGGCAATAAATAAAAGCATTTTAAGTCATTGACACTGACAGGAGGAAATGTCAAATCTATCAGTGTGAAGCATGCACGAAGTCGCAGGCGGTTGCCTTTTATCCCACAACAGCGACGACTTTTATTTCAAATGCTGCCGTTGTTGTTCCTCTTAGTCCAGCTCCTGCTGCTACTCCCCAATTGTACTCCTCGCGATTGTTGATAATTTGCATTTGCCGCCAATTAACATGCTGGAGCGTGTCTACCGCGCGTTCTTCTCAGCTGCACATTTATTTTTTTTATTTTTGTCAATTTCAAATTCGAATTTGCCGGCCTTTGCCAATATGAACCTGACTAGGCGCGGCTCATGCAGGCACATAGACAATTCAGAAAAACAGTGTCTAGTCTTTTGCAGTGCCAGTCGTGCTGCAGTTTGTTGTTGTAGTGTTGGTATTTGTTCATGCAATATTTCTATTTTCGCTAGCAATTTTTGACTCTGCTTATTATTTCCTTATGCTTGATTCAAGTCGTAGCCAAAGACTCACTTTCGTCCCGCTGGCGCTGTCAGCTACTTGACAGGTCTGCTACACCGAAATACGCGCCACGCTCAGTCGGCGGCGGCTTTGTATCAACGCGCACTTCGCTTTTGACATGCGCACTGTAACAAAATCTAACCAACTGACTTGACTAATTACAATGCGTTGCTGTCAATTCGTGCTGTCAATCAAAGCTACACACAAACACATAAATATTAATGGATCTTGTCGGGTTTGTGAGAACCCGAGTAAAGAACTTTGGAAAAGTGTAATTTCTTTTATGGTAACTTGCTGCAATGTCAGCAGTTCCCGCTCAAAGTTAGCTTGCGTATACTTCAGCCAACCTTGACAGTCTCCAAGAAAAAGCAAGTAAAAGCATTAATAAAACTTTGCCAATTCCAATTGTTTTAAAATTTTCCAATTGCAATCATTTTAAATAGGCTACATCCAGCTTTATCTAGTCGATTCTTTATCTTTATTTTACAATTTGATTAAATCAATGAACAAATAAATAAAACACTGTAATAGAAAAGTTGAAAAGTTTTGACAGCATAAATCGTTAAGAACTTTTTATAAGCTTTATATTAGGTTCACATCCGGTATGTATGTCGTCAAATCTAGTAATCAATTTTTCACCCACTTCCCGACTACTTAGAGATCTGAAACTTTGCATACATGCCTAATCTAGAGCCCAATACATGAATCAATAAATTTTATGGGCGTAGGATAAGGGGCGTGGCACTTTTTTATAAACTCCAGATTTGTGTATAACTTAAGAACTACACATCACACATCAATGAAACTCGGTAGGAACTTACTACATATCCCTATCCTTCTACTGAGAAAATAAGGGGAGCACTGGATAAGGGGGCGTGGCACCCCCCATACAAACAAAATTTTTGATCTCGATTAGCTTTGGAACTAAATGTCGTGCAGCATTGAAATTTCGTATGCAGTCGCCTCTTGGATGTGTTGTCCCACTGGTAAAATTTTCTGGGCGTAGGATGAGGGGGCGTGGCACCCCCCATACAAACAAAATTTTTGATCTCGATTAGCTTTGGAACTAAAGGTCGTGCAGCATTGAAATTTCGTATGCAGTCGCCTCTTGGATGTGTTGTCCCACTGGTAAAATTTTATGGGCGTAGGATGAAAGGGCGTGGCACCCCCATACAAACAAAATTTTTGATCTCGATTAGCTTTGGAACTAAAGGTCGTGCAGCATTGAAATTTCGTATGCAGTCGCCTCTTGGATGTGTTGTCCCACTGGTAAAATTTTCTGGGCGTAGGATGAGGGGGCGTGGCACCCCCCATACAAACAAAATTTTTGATCTCGATTAGCTTTGGAACTAAAGGTCGTGCAGTATTGAAATTTCGTATGCAGTCGCCTCTTGGATGTGTTGTCCCACTGGTAAAATTTTATGGGCGTAGGATGAGGGGGCGTGGCACCCTCCATACAAACAAAATTTTTGATCTCGATTAGCTTTGGAACTAAAGGTCGTGCAGTATTGAAATTTCGTATGCAGTCGCCTCTTGGATGTGTTGTCCCACTGGTAAAATTGTATGGGCGTA
This sequence comes from Neria commutata, assembly GCA_963457695.1. Taxonomy (NCBI): domain Eukaryota; kingdom Metazoa; phylum Arthropoda; class Insecta; order Diptera; family Micropezidae; genus Neria; species Neria commutata. The sequence continues at coordinate 13,843,669 of OY735245.1, read as the reverse complement.
GGATAAGGGGGCGTGGCACCCCCCATACAAACAAAATTTTTGATCTCGATTAGCTTTGGAACTAAAGGTCGTGCAGCATTGAAATTTCGTATGCAGTCGCCTCTTGGATGTGTCGTCCCACTGGTAAAATTTTATGGGCGTAGGATGAAAGGGCGTGGCACCCCCATACAAACAAAATTTTTGATCTCGATTAGCTTTGGAACTAAAGGTCGTGCAGCATTGAAATTTCGTATGCGGTCGCCTCTTGGATGTGTTGTCCCACTGGTAAAATTTTCTGGGCGTAGGATGAGGGGGCGTGGCACCCCCCATACAAACAAAATTTTTGATCTCGATTAGCTTTGGAACTAAAGGTCGTGCAGCATTGAAATTTCGTATGCAGTCGCCTCTTGGATGTGTTGTCCCACTGGTAAAATTTTATGGGCGTAGGATGAAAGGGCGTGGCACCCCCATACAAACAAAATTTTTGATCTCGATTAGCTTTGGAACTAAAGGTCGTGCAGTATTGAAATTTCGTATGCAGTCGCCTCTTGGATGTGTTGTCCCACTGGTAAAATTTTATGGGCGTAGGATGAGGGGGCGTGGCACCCTCCATACAAACAAAATTTTTGATCTCGATTAGCTTTGGAACTAAAGGTCGTGCAGTATTGAAATTTCGTATGCAGTCGCCTCTTGGATGTGTTGTCCCACTGGTAAAATTGTATGGGCGTAGGATAAGGGGGCGTGGCACCCCCCATACAAACAAAATTTTTGATCTCGATTAGCTTTGGAACTAAAGGTCGTGCAGCATTGAAATTTCGTATGCAGTCGCCTCTTGGATGTGTCGTCCCACTGGTAAAATTTTATGGGCGTAGGATAAGGGGCGTGTGTATAACTTTAGAACTACAAATCACACATCAATGAAACTCGGTAGGAACTTACTACATATCCATATCCTTCTACTGAGAAAATAAGGCGGGCACTGGATAAGGGGGCGTGGCACCGCCCATACAAACAAAATCGTTTATATAGAATAGCTTTGGAACTAAAGGTCGTGCAGCATTGAAATTTCGTATGCAGTCGCCTCTTGGATGTGTCTTTCCACTGGAAAAATTTATGGGCGTAGGACAAGGGGCGTGGCACTTTTCAAGCAACTACACACTTGGGCTTCAGTTTATAATTATAGGTACACCACACATCAATGAAAAACGATAGGAACTTACTTGCCGCGCCCTGCTGGCAAAATAGCAACAACTCACCGCGTCACAAATATGCCACGAATATTAGGGTCGATCACAGCCGTATTATTTGTTAAATTGAGGATATGACGATAGGAGACACTGTGAATACCCTAAATATTGTGTACTGCTCTGCAAGTTTTAAATTCTTTTTGTGAAAAATTTCAGAGCTCTAAAATTGAATTTATGGAAGACTAAAAAGTAGAAAATAAAATTATATAAAAAAAAACTTTTTAAAAATAAGCTTTAATTTATTTAATGTACTAAAAAGTAGAAAATAAATGGTTTTTAAGTCACCTGTATCTTACTATCAATAAAAGCTTGTGCGCTCAATATCCATATTCAAAATATCTTTCATTACTAGAATCTATTTGCAAAAAATTATTTAAATAAAATATTGTGGTAACTGTTTGACAAATATTGAACACATGAGCGCCCCAAGCTTTTATGGATAGTAAGATACAGGTGACTTAAAAACCATTTATTTTCTACTTTTTAGTACATTAAATAAATTAAAGCTTATTTTTAAAAAGTTTTTTTTTATATAATTTTATTATAAACTAGTTGAGCTCAACTTTTCTACAAGAGAACCAAAACCAATATTCAATTTACGCGTTGCTATACTATATCTGTAAGTCTCCATATGTATGTATATACCTTACATATGCATTACAAATATTTCACATATTTAATAGTTACACAGACATGATTTGAACAGGAAATTGCCTTTATCTTGTAAATCTTGTAAATCAGCTCGCAGTAAAATTCGCGCCTATAAAAAAATCACAAAAAGCAGACAATCAAAACAAGAACAACAACAAAAAGTAATCGCTGCAATTTACTTCGTTCTTACAAGAGTTCCCTTGGTCCCTGTGCCATTTGCAATTTTAAGCACAACGTTGTTGTTGTTATTGTTGGAATGCTGTTTATTGCCGAAAGGCCACAACGAAAAGAGCCAAAAATAACCAAATGCACCAAACTGCAGAGGAAAATATCCGCCGTTCTGTAAATTAACTGAAAACGAAAATGCATAAAAATCGGGTTTGGACGGCAGCGAAGGCGCAAGCGGCGAGGTTCAACGCACGCTTGGCCTTGACAAATGAAAATTCAATATCAAAAACGAGCTGCACTCATAAAAGCACACACACTCGCACACGCACACACACTCGCATTGCACTCGCCTCACTCACTCAAAGGCAGCGCCGAGTGCGTCGAAACTTGTGTGCGCACTAAAATTACAGGCCAAAAAGGAAAATTACAAAAATTATGGCAGTGGAGTAGATTTATAGGCCTACCCCAATCTCTCGGGCAGCAGGCAAGGCAAGGCAATGAAGGCGAAGGCGAAGGCAGCAACCGAAACTGAAATTTGTTGCTGCTAAAAATAAATAAATGATGCGCGCACACGCAGCAGCAGCGAAGCGGCGCGCTCACATGTCAGTCAGTGTGTGTGTGTTTGTGTGTGTGTGCTGCAACTAAAAACCGGCTACGGCAAAACAGGAAATTTCGTCAAAAGTGCGGCAGTGCAACGAAAAAAACAACAACAAATAACAACGCCAAAAAAGCAGCAGCAGAGGAAGAAGAAGAGACGTCTCTTGTCTCTTGCCGCCAGCAAGGCAGCATCAAAGCGCAGCCAAGAAATGCAGAAACGTCATAAAATCGACTGCCGAAAAAAATGCAAACGACGCTGAGAAGAAGAAGAAGCAAGCGTACAAAAGTAAAAATTCGCAGTCTCAAACTAAACCAAAAATAAAAAAAATTAAAAAAGAAGAAAAAAGTGTCAGCCGCAGTCGCCACAAACCACATCCACTTGCACTTTTGCTGCGCTCCAATCCCTTGCCACATTTCGGTAACCCCATCATTCCTTGTGCGATCCGTTCCAAACCGATTGCACTCGACCGCCGATCCCAGTCGACCAAGCAAGCGCTCAATGCGCTCTCTCTCCCTTTCTCCCTTTTCAGTTGGCGCTCTCGCAGTGCGAAGCCCGAGAAAAACTACCGAAAATTGCAGGCGTATGCGAGTGCAACAGCAACAACAACAACAACAAACAAAAACCGCAAAAATAACGACAGCGAATGAGCACAACAACAATGACGAAGCCAACAACAACATTTTCGTACATTCTTGCTGGTCACTGACCGTCCTCAAGGTTTTTCGTATTTTCGCCTGCGCGTCAGTTTTGTTCCACACTGCTGGCAGCGGTGGGGGGAGAGCTGCAGAAGTGGAGGGTTTGATGGTGGTGGTGGTGGTGGCTGGCATCGCGTCGGGCCCCTTGCGTCGTACATTGTGCTCGTGCAGTCGCCGTCGTTCGTGTGTGTGCGGCGCACAAATTACGAGCAGCACGCCAAGGCAGAAACAACAAAAATTACAGCAACAACAATGAACGAAATTAAAAATTGACAAAAAAAAGCAAGAAGTGAGAACCAAAATATGAACCGAAAAAGGCGCACAAAAGCAGCCAAGTAAAAGGAGTAATAAAATGCAAAAAGAAGCACACGCACACACACACAGTTGCACTCACTCACACGAGCACGCTAGCAGAGCCAGAATATATGACAACTCACCACAACAAGTGGCAGCGCTTGCCAACGGCAAACGGAGCTTGGTAGGGCAAGGAAGCGCATTTTTGGGGAGCGTGGGGCGGCACGCACCACACACTTTCTGCGTCGCTGCGCATGCGCAGTCGTTGTCGTAGTCGCTATCCATTGCACTCTTCTCCACGCTCGGCTTGCATTCTGCCCGGCAAAAGGCCGCTGCGAAATTGCAAGGGAATCGTTGCCAGCGCAATTTCACAGCCGAAATTTATTTTTGTAATGAAACTGAAATGAGTGAACTCGTAAGACGAGTCCCGAGTCCGCCGGCGGCAATCGAGATTCGCTTGGCTTACACGTGCATACACGCATACATACATATGCAACCAAAGTAAATACACATACATATGCTTGCCAAAGAACGTACGGGGATTGGTGAGCGGGCATAAAATGTCAGTGGTTGATAAATTGGTTGACGCTTTATTTTGTGGTCTCGCTGCCCGTTTACGATCGCATTTATTCTGGTCCTATTTTATCTTTTAAATGGCCACAAGAATATGTAGAGTGGCAACTTTATTATGCCAGCGATTTAAATTCAAATGGACGACTGGAAGTGCATTACTGTCTTTTCTGCATTAAATGTGCTTTTATTCAATGCTAAAGAATTGTTCGTTAATTTACATGGATCTACTCAAAGTAGAACAATGACCCAAAAAGAGAATTGTGTATTTTATCTATAGATACAAATAATTTCCAGCAAAGTGTTTTAAATATCCGATGCAGAAAATTATATAGCCAATGGAATAAAGTTTAACTAAAATTAAATTCTGTCAAAAGCGATTCTTTCCAAAACGAATGACTTGAGTGGAAATTTTGCAATACATAGGTCTTCAAAATTGGGAAAGAACTTCTCGCAAGCTCATGATAATTTAAGTTGTTTCAAACATTTTAGCACCAAAATCGTTATACTTTAAATACAAAGTGTAACTCGGCTTTAACAATTGAGCTTATATCTGATTTGAGGTATAGTTTTAAAATAAAACCATGCTAATATTTTTCAGCAGCTTTCTGTTTAAGCTTAATCTGAAAAGATTTATAACATAGAAGGAAAAACCTATCAAATCCATCTATGCTATCTATCTATCTTTCATTCTATAAAAAAGCAACGCATTTTAAATTTGAAATTTTCATCTCTCTTTATAGTAAAACGTCAAAACAATGTTTGTATGGGAATGTTGTAATACGAATATGTATTCGAATTCGGTAATGAGAATATTCGTCTTTTATTTTCCGATATTTTCACTCGTAGCAAAATATTAATTTAAGCAAATAATTATTCGTTTTGCAATGTTCGAACACGCATTAATCTTACGGTGAGCTTTTGGTACCAGAGTTGTGAAGAGTTAAATCAGATTTGATTTGAATCAGTGATTTTACCCTATTTGATTTAAAAACTGATTTTCAAATCAAGCATAGCCAATCGATTCATCTTTTTCTGATTCAAATCCCAATCGATTTGTGGCCTTTGATTTATAAATCAGCTCTCACAAATCAAAAGTGAAAATCTGATTTACCAATCACTTGATTTAAATCAACAAATTTCCAAATCTGATTTACCAATCTTGATTTGATTTCAAATCAAGTCCTGAAATCAAGTGTGCAAATAGATGACAGAGCAGTATTAAAATGTATACTTCGAAATAGTACCAAAAATATCAAAGATAAATTCGTTCCTCAAAAATAAGAATAATTACTTGAAATCGTGAACAAATCATATGTAAATACAAACAACTTAAGATAATAGATTTATTTTATTGAAATGATAGTGAAATATGCAATTATTCGTTCATATTTCTTCACCGAAAATTGCAAGAAAAGTATTTATTTGGGAGAAAAAAAGCAACCCTGTTTCATATGACACTTCCATCAGTGATGTCAACGTCGATATTCGTACCAGATTTTGTGCATTTTTAAAGCTGATACGTTTATGAAAATGCATTTATCGTCTGATATCTATTTTTGTGCCATTGTTTGTTTATTTTGAAGACACTATTATTAGTCCGTAACATTTTCGAAGCAGTTTGCCTTCTGTGAAATTAACCTGAGTGAATCGCATTACTTTTTAGAGGTTTTGAACAAAAATAGGCATCACTGTCTCGCATCCGTTCTTAGCACCCGCACAAAAGAGGTATACTTTTGTGCAAACCACTGCCGCCACAAAAGTGTAATGAATTTCTACCTGCTGTTCCAGGAAACATAACATGTTAAGTATAATATACATATAATATGTCAAATATATGCATATGCATTTATTAAAATTTGATGGTTTAGGAAAAGAACAAAGTAATGTATTTATATACAGACACTCCTCGTATACATTCATATATTTTGAAATAAAAAAACATAAATTGTTGTTTTTTTTCTTGTGCATACTATTTTGTAGCATCTTATACCTGCTACTCAAATCCACAACTTTCCTTCTAATACAGAAAAATGCAGCTCTGTGTAGCTCACTAATTGTGTTGATTTGGCCAAAATTGATTTGAATCAGCCCAGCGGCCAATCGATTGGTGCTTTTTGATTTCAAATCAAAATCAACTTTTTTGATTTTTGATTTGAATCAGACAAGGGCAAATCACTGATTTGAGATTTTTGATTCAAATCAATATGATTGGTGGTGCCTGATTTGAAAATCAGAAATTTCAAATCGATTGGTGGAGTTGATTTTTAAATCAAAAATTTTAATCAGTTGATTTGTAAATCGATTTTGATTTGAATCTTTTACAGGTCTGTTTGGTACTTAATGAAGTTTGGTTGGAATATTGCTAAATTTTGGCAGAAACCGAATCGAACTCATTTTGATTGAAGGAAGCTTCTGATATCAGTTCAAATGCTTTTAGAACAATTTTAATTTTATTTTTATTTCAAAACGTTCGAAACTTTCAAAATAACACATCAAGTTTATTGGAATATCTATTCAAATAACCCTTCTTAAAGACAATAATAATGAACTGTTCGAATAAAAGGCGAACTTTTCGATTATTTCGATTTACAACTGATTACTTTCTTAATATAAATTTTTATGTTGATAAATAAAAAATATTTTTATTATTTTCTCTTTGCATAAATCTACACTTGTATGCGTGCACTTTCTAAAACTAATTTACCGGCACATTTCAAGAACAGTCAGTCACTCACATTTGCCACGCTTCTCAAGCGAAGTGCACAATTTCACAATTTCGCGCAAATTCTAAGCTCATCAAAAGAACACGCTGGGCCGACGGTAGAGCCGCCCCGCTCCGCGTCGCGCCGAACCAGCTCAAGTTAATTGTCAGCTTGCGATGTCTAAATTGCTGCATGCCCCCGACACGGCCGCTGCCCACTTTTTGCGTCAATTTCAGCAGTAATAAAGCAGTTTTGTGCCCCGCTGCCCCTCGCTGTGTGTGTGTGTGTGTGTGAGTGTATGTGACTGTGCGTCAACACATCAGCCGACATCAACATAAACGGCAGTAGCGGCAGCAGCCTCCTCGAACCGTGCAACAAGGCAAGCATGAAAACAAAAAAAAATTTTGTTGGCGATGCGGCAGAGGCAGCGGCAGCAACGCGCTGCATGCAACGCCAAAATGAAGCCGCAGTAGTGCCACAATTGCTGTCGAAAAAACGCGTCGCACCGCGTCAAAAGCAGTTGCAGCTGCAACAGCAACTGCTGCCAGCGCCGCGCACTAATGACGCAGACGGACGCACGGAGGGACGCACGGACACTGACCTCAGAGCGAGTGCACCGAGTGCCCCACCGAAATGCTGATCGCGGCAACAAATTTGCGCCAACATGTGAAAAAGCGCATGTGCAGGGCGGCATCGGCGGAAGCAGCGGGAGCGGGAGCAGTGGCCGCAGCACAGACGCAGTTCAAGCCAGCAGCAGCGAACTGCAAGCAACACGAAGGAAAGAGAACGTGTATGCGAGATGCCGGCATTCGCGGATGCCCGGCTTCAAGCCGAGCCGAGTCGCCGCAATTGCAGCTGCCGCTGCCACTGCCGCTCTGCTTTGTGTGCTGTACGCAATCGCCGAAAGGTTCTTGATCTAAGATGCCAGCAGCAAGACAAGTAAAATTATTGAAATTCACAAAAAATGCTCCAAAATAATAATAGTAAAAATGGCAAAATGAAAGGAGCGACTGGAAAACTGGTGGCACGGCCAACAAGTGCTCGAGGCAGCGCAAGGGCCGCGGCATGTTTGCAGCGCACTGGTGAATGGTGAAAAGTGCTCGTCTAGGGTTGTGCCTAGGCAGGCAGGGCGGCAGGGTGGCAGGACGGTCCGGCAGCCACATAAATTACAGTCGACTAGATGCAGCGGCTCATTAATTGGCCCCTGCATAGGAATTCGGATAGAGCGGCCAGTTTGATATGACTTTCGCGCAGGCCAGGCAAATTACTAACTGGCAGGTGCTTCCACGATGCGATGCTTTTGATGCCAAGTCGAACAGGAATTCTATAAATGTATGTAATTTAGCAAGTAGCGAAATAATGATGCGATATTTGGTAGAGCTCATAAAAGTGTTACGGCAATGGCTCGAAAGGTTCTATCAATGGCAATATTGCAGTATATAAAAGCTTAAATGATTCTTAAGGAGACTTGAGGCACTCACTCTTAAAGGAAAGCACCATAAGCAGCAGCTCATTTTAGAAAGTCCAAGCAAATTATCATTGAAAGGTTTATCACATGAACACCTTTTAATAGATTTATGCATAATGTTGCTGAGGCTTCATAAAAGTTGGTAAGCAGAAAATTCGAAAATGTGCTGAAATTTAAATAATTTTCGAAATTTGAAATATTTGAAAATAATTTTCGAAGCTCTTAATTTTTATGTAAATCCCTGCATTTTATGCTATTACTTTCGCTGTATACTAACTAGGTTTTGAAAGCTTAGTAATCAGATGCAAATGTTTAACTAAATTTAACTTAATCCGACTAATTTTCAATGAAAAAAATGTCATGCTGTTGACAAAAGAGGAACAAATTTATACATTTTTCTTAAACTTTGTCGCACAATTTCCACTTTGGCAGTACTAAAAGTTATACATATATTCGAAATTCAGTATTTTGGTGTAACTGGTGTAAAAACTTTGCTCCTTTCAATAGAAACTTTAGTCATTTTTTTAATAGTAAGAGTCAGCCAGGGATAGAACCGACACCTTTCGCATCAGTTAAATTTTTCAGCTGGCACAAAGACAGATTTTCTATTGAACTCAATAACTTATTTGATCACCTTTTTTTATTTACGATTATTGTGAACTTTGCAGAACAGTAACAATATAAAATTGGTGGTTGGAAAAATGATAGTTACGATTTCCTTAACTATTTTTCAATTTCTTCTTCCAAAAGTACAGTACAACACCCATTTAAGTTGCAAATGCATAGTAAAAAACAAAGTTTTATTTAAGTGTGCAATGTTGGACATTTAAATAAGATTCAGAGTTGAATTTTTTGGACTTTCAACCGGGTCGCAGTCAGAAAACTAAGTTCTCAATTGCACTGTTCGAGTGCACAGATATTTAAGTGAAGGCTGACCAAAGACATGCCTGCAAAATGTAGACTGAAAGAGTGGCACGGCAGCGAATTAAGAAATTAACTTGCCCTGTCAGCTGGCAAAATCAATCCTAGTGCAACTACTTCGAAGTTCTTCGTGGGATCTGCAATGAAACTGGCCAAATGAGAAACTAGTTTCGAGGAAAGCGCGTCTGTTGAAAGAACAGAACGTGTTGCAACCAAACGCGGCGGCGACATTTGAATAAGCACATAAGTCTGGCAGGCGTCTCACGCAGCCACTCATTCCAACGCTGGCTGGCCTGTTCCGAAAAAGTCACTACAAAGTAGCTGCGCGCATACAAATTGTGCGCTTTGTATGCGGCTGCGGCAACGGGGCACAGCTATTAAAGCTGAGTATAGCCTGAGTATGGCCTGCCTAGACGGACGATGACTCCACTCCGCCAACGCCGCATTGGCCAAACACAATAAAATTTGGAAGTTTAGCATAATTGCAGGCGCGCGACGCCAAATACATTTGGCAATTTTTGAGGCAACTTGCAACATTGTTGCAAAGTGCTTGCCACAAAGAAGGCGGACTTATTTGCTTCTGGCAGCTGCGCGCTTGACAGCCGCGACAGTCTCGCGCGATGAGCTAAATTTCATTAGAAGATCTTTCTTTTTCGCGGCCGGCAGTTGGCAGCGTTGCCAGTTTTCGCCGCCTGCACACGCCCTTCTCCTGCCCAGTTAACAATCGGACATGCCTGTCGCATTTGCTGCAGTCAGCTTGCGCGACATGCCACACTCTCTCGCGGCGACGGTGGCTAATAAAGTTTTTGGTTTGTTAAAATGACTAAAATGGCAAAATAGCGAAATGGCGAAATGGCGGCCGCCAACATCAGTGACCAATTTGACGCGCATCTTATGCGGCCAACGCATCCTCTGAATACTTGTCAAGTGATTTCAGTTCCTGTTGGCAGCTTTAACCTCTGCACGGCTAAGTTGCCTAAACTGCCCGCCTGCCACACACTGCCATATTCAAAAAGAATTTATGGGCAGGGAATTTCGTGATTTTGTTGATCGACGCTTTCAGAAATATTGACTTTCCAATAGAAAGTTCTTATTTTTATCAAATATTTAGTTATGCGTTTATGAGCCGAGTTTATTATAATATATAGCTGTACTGTCAGTCATATTACTAGCTGTTGCACTGTGGTTAAAATCGTCAAACTGGCTGAACAAAATCCACTTTGAGCTTCTTATTTGAGTTCAGTGCATACTTTCTGCTGACTTCTTTTAAGACACGTTTATCTTAAAATAAAAAACCTGCTTAGTATAATTTAAGCAGATAGCTATTGAAGTAGGGATCCAGACTACTAGTCACCACGGCCGGATAGGCCTACTGTGACATGCTTAGGAACATACTCAAAGGAGCAGCAAGGTAAACATCCCTTGAACCATCCATTAATATTTGGTTATTCTGCTAGATCATGTTGAAAGTAGGTACAAAATTAACAAAAATGGACCGAATTTCGGATCAAGCCAATAAGTAGAAATAGACAGACGTAAAAATGTTGATTCACTGAAAATAATTCGGTAAAAAAATATTTTAATTTTACAAGAAAAATTTTTTTGCTGAACATCGACTTCACAGCATTATTCAAGCATACCTTTGTTTTCAATTTTACAAATCAAGCAACTGTTTGAAAAACTTTTCAACGATAATGCATGAAATATTTTTATAAATATTCCATTCTCGAAATCTTTTAATTAATTTACGATTTACTAACAGCTTTAATTTTTCCCTTTGCTCAAGCAAAATTTTAGTAACGAAAGTTCATGATCATGGGATCGAAGATGATTTCAAAATGACAGGGCTGCAATTAGTTTACAAATATAAATATTTGCTTGCAGAGCAATGCCTTGGCTGTCAAAATAGAGTATGAAAATTATACCAGAATAGCCTTTCAGATGGCAGCAAAGATTAGTGAAAGTCGTTTTGGTCTGCTGAATCACATTTTGGGGTATATTTTTCACACGATCATAATTCAAATAATTCAATATATATAGAGTGCCTTTGTATCTAATTCGGTTCAGCATAGCGGAACTGCAGGCATTTGGAAACTGCTATCAACGGCCCTCAACGCGGCTCAGCGAATTAAGTCATTTTGCTACTGCCAATTGCAAGAGCATAGTTAATCCCGAGTCAAGTTGTTGCTGTGCGGCTTAGCCACATCTTCCGCCACTTCTTTGTGCGGCATGGATTTGTCAGTTTGTGGCCTGTGTCTGTGCAGCTTCTGCCTCGGTGTGGCGGCTTGCCATGCGGACAGCCTCAGCGACTAGTTCTCCTTCGCTGGGCCTCGGGCATTACTTTACGGTGTGCACGTTGTTGGTGCACGGATGCACGCTTCTGCGCCTGCGCCGTCTCACTCGCATGACTCGCATTGGGCAATTGTGTGGCGCGCATTTTCCGCAGCCGCGCTTGGCTTATGGCTGCAAAAGAGGCGCTAAAGCCATAAGATAGCAATTTGTTTGTGTTGTTGTTGGTTTTGTTATTGCTGCTGCAACTATGACTGCAACCGTTTACGGTGCAACGGTGCAGCGCAGCGGCTGTTGTGGTTGTTGTTAATGTTGCACAGTTGTTGCTACTGTTTAAATAATGTTTACATATCTCAATCAGCAGAGATATCACATTCACGACCTTCCGTCCTGCCTGCCAGCCTGCTTGTCTAGCCCAAGTGTGTGTGTGTATGTGTGTGTGCTGTTGCCACTCGGTCGCGTGGCATGCCACACAAAGTGCCATTTTACAAGCTGTTAACAATGGCAATAAATCCATTTGCAGCCATGCCGCAATTTATGCCGCGCTTATTAAGTCGTTTGCCTCAACTGAGAAAGTGCTCACAGCCGCACAATATGCCGCCACAATGAAGCCGTCGGCTTGTTAACTTGTCAACATTTGCAGTCTTCATGAGCTCTTAACAAGCTCGAAGCTTAAGCCGTTCGACTTAAGATTTCGATTATTTGCTTAAACTTGTAAATATTTAACTGCAATTAAATCATAGCCCCCATTATCTTAAAGAAAATATGTTCCTTCATATTCATATCTATTGTTCATATAATATGCCTATTATATACAATATTTATACAAAAAATTTAACTTTTTTGTTTGAAAAATTTTAAATGTCAGTGCCTTTTGCTTGAAGCAAGCCTCAAGGCAACAGCCAAATACTTTTTTACAAGCAACGTTCATTATAACAGACATAATAATAAACGTCTAAGTTAAGTCCACATTTTAAATAGTTAGATATAACCGAATGCTCGTTTTCTGCAAGTTCGTTTTAAACCGAAAGCACTATAATTATTTATTTAATTATTTCCTCTTCTTAAGCCAAAACTACAAAATTGAAAATCTTAGCATTTAAAAGTCTTGGTCGTATTCTGATACTTAGTATTTGTGCCTATGACATTTAACGTTGTTTAAACAAAAGAGTAGACATATAAATACACTATAAAAGTTCAAATATAAGTGAAAACATAATAAATCCAAAATATATTAACTAACAATGTAAAATTGAGGTTAAGATGAAGAGGCCTCCAACAAGTTCACAAAGCAAATATTATTCATAAAATTTATGTGCAATCTACAATCTAGAGACACTAACCAGATAGAAATTAAGATTTAAAGTAGATATAGTTTAGTTTCTTCTTCTTCTTTTACGTGATTGGTCAATAACAATCCATTATCGGGTTACGAATCGACGTAGAGCTTCCATCCGAGTGCCCGTGCTACGAGCGCGCCTTCTCCCGTTGGAATTGCCAAGCGTTGTCTTTCCGTCGGACCTCGTACCTGCCTCATCCGGATGCGGTAGTCGTTGTCATAGCCGATAAGAAAAAAGATCTTGCGGAGCACTTTTCTCTCGAACACTCCAAGACAGTGATCAGACCCGCAATGAAATTTGACTACGATGCGCTGAGAATATCGTTTAGCGCATTAAAACCAAACTACCTTAACGAAGTGACAGCATAGAATGATATAATGAATAGTCATATTGACAGCATAAGATAGTATCTTCAGCTGTAAACTTTCCAGAATTAGGAATGCTAGAACAAGCCCAAATCAATTCCCATAGCTACGCCACAGTTCCAGGAGAAAAGGAATAAAATTAAGAGATAAAATATCACGTATAAGATGCTGACAGACATGCCAAACTCAGGGATGCTTGCTGGAAACAAGGCACGAATGTGGCAATAGCAACAACAAAAACAGCAACAGCAACCGTTGCCAATACCAGTTGCATTTTCAAATGAAATCCTAATTATAAAAACACAAAACGAGTTACAAAAGTTGAGCATAATTATAAGCCAAGTTAAAAACGCATTTAAGCCACGTTAATGGCAACATTAGTGAAATAGGAAATTACGCTTTTTTGCACTGCACTGCATAGCCAGGCCAAGTCGAGCTCTTGCGCTGCCTCCGCAGTGGACTGCCGGCAACTTGCAACTGGCCTGGCCAGTAGACAAAAGGCAAAAACGTTTTCAGCGTTTTCAGCATTTTTAGTTAATTTACCAAGAAAGCATTTGAAATTCTTAAAAGCGTGTTTTTGTTGTTCTTGTTTTTGTTGTTGTTGTTGTTGCTGCTGTGAGTGTGGCGAGTATTGCAGGCATACGCGTAACAAGCAACAAATGCATTGCAGCTCAAATCAAGTCGATCGTTTATGGTATTTTATTTAGCGGCAGCGGCGGCGGCGGCGGCGGCGGCGCTGCTGCTGCTGCTTGTTCTAGCCGCTGCTGTTGCTGCTGCAATTTATTTATGACATTTTTTGCCGTTGCCGCATCTGCGCTACCTGCTTGCAACATCGGCGCGGCTGTTGCATGCGTGATGTAATGCGGAGTGAATGAGTGACAAAAAAGCGCACAGACGGCTGCGACAGACAACAACAACAACAGCAACAACAACAGTGCTGGTAGCATGACCACATTCAGCATTTTGTGCTGCTGTTGTTGTTGTTGTTGCTGAGCAGGCCAAAGCCAAAGTCATGCCTCAAAGTCAAAGCCAAGTTCCATATTCATCAGTTGCAACACCAGTAACACTGGCAAACAGCAGCCAACAACAACAACATGCTGCCGCCTGGCCAGAAGCATTGCTGTAATAGGCGTATTGTTGCTGCTGCTGTCGCGCACAAAAACGCTTTCAAATCCAGTTTAGAAGCGTTTTTTACAACAGCTGCCGCTGCCGCTGCCGCTCGCAATTGGCAATGTCGCGATTTCGTATTCCGCATTTTAATTCAACGAATTTTTAATGAAACACGAGCGTGCACGGAGCCGCGCTTTCCAAGCGCAGCAGGCGCTAAGCGGGCGGTCCGCCGATCGTGGGGAGGTGTGGTGCTGGCCGGGTCGGGTCGGCAGTGAGCGCGCGAGTGTCTGTCAAATTATATATTCCACTTACGAGCTGCAAATCGTTGCAGTTTTTCAGCTTCTTACAACAACAAAAACAACAGCAACAACTGCAAGGGACCCTAATGTTACACTGCCAGAAATATATTGTCAATCATGACATTTCGAGAAGGAGACTTAGGCCTAGCTTCTTCGCATTAACTTGTGTATGCACATTATATTTAAAGCACAAGTTAACGGGACCTACGTATTTATTTTACAGTCATGTCCGAATGCGATTGAGAAGCTTTTAATCATTAAAAATGAAATATTGGAGAGTTTCCAACATCGTCGAGTGAGGCAAAGAATAAAAATTTCTTCTTTGTTTAGATGGCATGAATCGGCTGGAATATCTTCTTCGCCACCACAACAATAGTAACCTAATTTGTTTAATTATTTACTTTCTACTTAGGAAATTGAAGAATTATGAAATTACTTAATTTAATAAGCTAAAAGGTATTTGTATGAGCTTAATTCTGACATCACAGTCATAGACTTTTAAAACGTTATTTTTCATAAAATAAAAATATCTCTTCTTAGGAAAAGTATCAGTTGATATATAAAGTATTCTGTTGTGACTTTCCATGTTTCTCTCCAGAATAGGTCACAATTCAAAAAAGAAAAAGTTTGTTGTGATAGTAGAATTTCGAGACAATTTTCTTAAAATGACTTTTTTACAGAAAATTTCCATTTTCTATTGTAATTGAATAATATGAAAAATTATCTAATATACTTGCAGATCTCTATATAGAAACATTTTCTCGAAATGCTCTACTCTATGGCTGAGCCATTTTTATGAGTGTAGAAATTCAGACCTGCCCGTCGTACCTCGCTCCATTGCAGCCGCTTAAAGCTACAGCACAACTATTCTACGACCGCAGCTGCAGCAGAGACGAAAGGCGGAGACTGTTGCAAATGCCAATTATTTTACAATATATTTAATTTATAAATCACACGCACACACACACACTAACACACATACGAGCGTTCCAACAGCAACATTTGCATTTCGTTCAAAGTTGAACTGAAACAAAAACCAAGTTGGAAGCTTTTAAAAGAGAAAAATTGTGTTGGGGAAATTAAAGCAACTTGTCAATTGCTCGCTTTCGTGTTTGTTTGAATTTCCTTGAAAATGCTTTGTGAGTAAACTTGCAATGAGTGTGATTTCCGCAAATCGCTGGAATTCACAGATTGTTCAGTAATTTCGTGTGGTCTATGATTCCACAAAATATGAGCTGGCAAATGGAATTCAGTTTAGAAACGCTGGCACTGTTTTTGAAGTACAGCTTCCAGCAGGGGGCTCGTACATAAGACTTAGTAATAGATCTTCGCCAGAGTAGCCGATAGACACATACAATTTTAGTTGCCGTATGATGAAATCAATAATAATTTAGTAATGCGCTTATCGGCGTAAGCACTAGAAAATATTTATTTTTAAGTAAAATATTCGCTCAATTTTTCGTTTCCGTATTCATTAAGATATGCTCCTGTGAGATTGCTCTGTATTTCTTTAGGACAGTTAATCCAGCTCGAAACTTTAACCCAAATCGGCTGTAAGTAACCAAACATTCTGATCGAATTTAGATAGCATTTTTCTTCAAGCTTCTTCTATAGTTGATAGGTTTTACAGGAAAAAAAAATTTCATAATCGCATTTCATAGTTTTTCTTTTCCATTTCCGAAGGTTTCTGCGCATTTCTATCGGACTGAGTCACTGTTTCTGAAGTGGTATAAAGCCCGTAGTTATAATCTAACTGGCAGTTCCGTTTCAAGGACATTGAAGAACAGCTCAGACATTTCAATTTCAATTCTGAAATCAATTGAACTGTAGAACAGTGAACACATTTAGTATTCGAATATTCTTTAAAAATATGCATATGCATGTATCTTAATCGAGGCATAATTAAATGCGTAAGCCCCAGGTTATGACCAACTACCTACCGTTCGCCTAATTTGTATTTGATTTCTGTTGTGCCGCAGGGTAGGCGCCACACAATATTCCCTTCTTCCTCCTCGCGTTCGTGCACCACAAGCTGCTCTTGGCTTAGTAAATAAAGCATGCATTTGCGCAAAAGTTTGCAGACTAATTTAGACACATGCAGCGCAAGGATACGCACAAACATATGCAACTGTGTTTGTATGTGTGTGTGCGTGCTCCGGTTTTTACTCATTTGCCAACATTTTGTGCTGTATGCAAGCAAAAACAAACTCTATTTTTTCGCATTTTGTATAGCAAATTAAAAACGGATGTGCATCAAGTTGGCAACAAGAGTCAGCAGCGGCAGGCGGAGTGCGCCATGCATTATGCTTGATGTATCAAAGTGAGTTGCGTCACCCGCAGCTGCGCCCTCCGCAACGCGGCCATCCGCCAGCAACTGCACTCGGCCTGCAGCCGCAATCCTGGCTCCGCTATATTTTTATTTTATTTATGTGAAATTTCTAGAACGATTTTTCCCTGTTCGTCCACGCACTAACAACGGCAGCCAGCGTGTAGACGAGCCGCCGCCCATGCAACGGGGCCCGCCCACTTGCATTTGAATGTAGCGAAAATGCGTAATTTTAATCAGGCAACTACGCAGAAATGCCGAGCTGCATATGTGTGTGTTTGTGTATTTGTGAGTGCGAGTGTGTATGTGTATTTGAATGCAATGGCAGCACAAACAAAACACTTGCATGCGTATCTGCAACTGTATCTAGCGTTTGTTTTTGCAGCGTTACCCAGCAGCAAAATTTCCCGTTGCATGAATTGTTCAAGCAGAAATTGCATAATAAAAAGGTAGCTGAAAAAAGCAGACATTACTTAGTAATGTTGTTGGTAATGTTTGACATGCATAGCTGAGTGTAATAAAACCTGGACTCTAATATTTTATGCACTCGAATTTCGCTGTGACAGGCAGCTGTTGCAAATTAAAGAATTTCTGCATTACTAAGTAAGCCAAGAGGGAATGCATTACATTTAGTAATGCATTGATCGCTGTAATTCATAACCAATTACTTGCTTGCATTAGCATTCAGTTGATCTGTTTAGTAATTCTAAATTCTATCGATAACGACAGTGGCCTTTCCGAAAAGCGAAACAACAGTAGGCGTGGCAAATAACCATGCTTTCAAGAAAAGAACAAGGATGAGTGAGATTTGCACATGTGTTTGGAAGCGCTCACTATCGCTTGATGCCAACGGGATCTTTTATGGTGCTAGTAATTAGGCCATAAAATAACGGAGCATCAACAAGCGATAATGAAGGAATTCCTTGTGTAGCAGACCCTTCTGGTGTCCGTCAGAACATGCTTCTGAAAAAATATCGATTGTGTTTAATGCGTTTTATAATGTTTTAAAATGATCGTTATCACTTGGTTCGTTGCGCAAATTGCGTAAGATATATATTTTAGATTCATATGGCGTCATGTACTTAGATAGAATTTGGGTAGGTTAAGATTTTCGAATAAGGAAATGCTTTAGATTTCATGCTTTCATTCCACTTTCATTTCCACTTACGAATTTTTTCCTGCTGGGTATTTAAGCTTGCTGGCTGGCTATGAGAATATGCAGGATATGCGTAGCTTTAGCTGCATATGTATGTGTGTGCATGCTGAAATGTGCGTTTTTCTATATGTGCGTATAAATGTGTGCGTCGTCCAATGCTGAATTTATTTCAATTCGACTTTTGTAATATTTTTGCAAAATTTGAAATGCCTGCTATTCGTTTTTTTCTAATTTGCATTTTTTTTTTGTATATGGGTTTTATTGTTGTTTGTATACACTTTTTTTCTGTTGCAATGTTTTGTTTTGCATTTTTTCCCTTCATTTTTGTACTTTTAATTAAAAGCTAAAATAAATGTTGATGAGTAACTGAAAGATGAAACGCATTGGTCGAGAGTGCGTAACTGCCGGACCAGGCCGGATGCACTGTTGTGATGTTACCAGATGCTTAGATAATTGGCCATCCTGCAAACTTGAGTTGTTGTAATTCTTTGTCACTGAAATGTGCTTCGTTGTTGCATAAAGCACATGAAGAATACTTTAAAAGAAATAAAAGCAGGCAGATACTAAGCTTACTTTAATATAACAAGAAGAATAGATTTTTAGGAGAAGAAGTAGAAAAGCCAAAAAGTTAGAAAAGGAGAAGGTGGGAAGTGTAAAAGGTAATAGAGAAATATTGGAAAAAAGCCAAAGGGCGCTCCACAGGTTTTTAATACTGTAGTTATTGAAACATCGATAAATAATCATTTTTTGACATAATGATGAATTTTCTAAACTTCCGTTATTACTACTGATAGTATTGGAATCGTCACCGATACCATAAATAGAACGTAAAGCTCTGAATATTATAAATCTGCTCAGAAATTAATATATAAAATTATAATATTCAACAAAAGCGAAGACAGCAACAAATACGGCATAAAGCAAAAAACCACATAACTTAAGAAATTAGTAAGAAATTCTTCAAAAATTCCTAAAACAAGAAAAGCCAAAATGAAAAAAAGTCAAGAAAGAATACGGAAAACTTTAAAATACAAAAAGTTCAGCCTATGTAGGTAGACACAATGGAAGGAAAAATTGAGTCTCGATTTACACATGAAAAAATTTTTGTGATAAGTTTTTCTTTCTTGCTTTTAGTTCTTTTCGTACGCGTTTACCACACAGAAAGATTTCTTTGACAAAATCTGTCTCTCTATGATTGCTGTTTTTGTTGCAAATGTCAAAAATTAACAAAAAACACAAAAGAAATCTTTTCAGAAAAAAAATCTGTTCTGATGCTCTTCCGATTTTCCTCTTACCAACGAACTCGACTTTCAAGAAAGATAATTTTTCGTAAATCAAACCCAATAATTTCTTTCAAAATAAATGCCATTATCAACCAAGTGGCAACACAGTTATCAAACCTAGAAACAAAAAGAAGAAGAACAGCCAAGCTTCGCACGCTCCAATCTCCACAATGCGACATGACATTTAGCGATATCGCACGTTATCCTTGCCGAACTCCAGACCGTTCCAAGGGAGTGACAGCAATCAAAAGTAAAACTGACGCAGCAACAACAACAACTACAGCAGCAATATTGAATGTTTGTTTTTGCGGTGCTTTTAGTGCGGCAAATGATGACAATGATGATGGGCACTGGCAGAGGACCACACCAGCTTCGCGTGGTGCCGTCGACGAGGCGGTGCGTTGAAAACTCGAAATGTAAGTTGAGGAAAAAACAAAGCAAATAAAAAAGGTACAAATTGAACGCATGAATTGAGCACACAAGCGTGCGCACGCTAGATGGCGCTGCTGCAGCTAAAGCCTAGCTCAGCAACAACAACAACACTACAGCAGCAACAACAAATAAGGCATGGAAACATTTCAAAAGTTGAGTGCTTTTCAAACACAAAAAAAGAAACCGGCAACAACAATGGTTCATCACACACACACACACACACATACATGCATGATGCAGACGCACGCACACTCTCGCACTCACACACACGTCAGCGCGCAAATCAAAATGAAAAATTCCAGAAAATTAAAATAAAACAAAACGAATCGCTTCGCCTGACATGAAAATGCTACGCAATGGCAACGCATCACCCCCGCCGCTGCGCCGCTCCTGCCCGCTCCTGCAGAGCACTCTGCCCCGCGCTGCACTGGTGCACGCAGCAAAAACGCATGCTTAACGCATGAGGAGATTTTCGGCGCGCTGCGGAACATTTTTTGCCTTGCCACGCAGCCGAGCGTTTTTCCCCATTTCAAGCGGCTCCTTCTGCTCCTCATTCCGCTTCTATTCGCGTTTTGTTTGTTTCATTTTTTGTCCTGTTTTTTTGCAGCAGCGCAATTTTTCCAACACTCACAACTCATCACAGCCAACAGGCAGCACCAGCAACAACCAGCAATGGCACCAACAAGCATCAAGCGCAGCCAGCAGCAGCAGCATCATCAGCGTCAACGACGCATACAAATCCGTTTGATGGACGGCAATTTCGAAGTTAATATTTGTATTGTACGCAATTTTGTTGCTCACTGGCTGCTTTCATTGTTGTTGCTGTTGTTGTTGCTGTAGCCCCACCATCAACAGGCACAGGAAGCATCACTGGCAGCATTTGTTGATTTTAAGGATGAGCTGCGCTCCATGCCAAAAGCAAAGCAAGCACTATTGTCACTGGCGGGCGAGGAAGCGGCAAGGATCGGCAGCTCTGTGGTAACTGAACGCATCTGCAGCCTGCAACTGTTTGCAGACGCAGTCAATCCTGATGACAATTAAACGCTCAAATGCAGGCAGCTTCAAATACGCATTCGAACAGTGCCGTCTCAGTCTATATGGGCACATATTGACCAGCACTAGGGCGCACAAATCAGCGCACACCGATCGTAAGCGGCTTTAAAATAAAGCTTTACTTAATTTTTGTTAAAGGTTTGAGTTGTTTCTATATTTAAAAAAAATTTAAATTTTTATCCAAAATCTAAGTATTGAGGAAATTGTTTTTCAACAGCTAAAAAACATAGCTTCAGTCGCATTCCGAAGCATTTTTAAAAGCATTTGTGTTGTGTTTACTTAATTTCAAAATCATAAATATTCAGAAAATATTTTTATTAAGCTTTCAAAAACTTTTTTTTGTAGTATACGAGGGTGGTCTGATAATTTTCCAAACTAACCGGGATAAATGCAATTTTTTTTCTCTACAAAATAATTTTGGCACAAAAATCTTTGTCTGCCGAGTGCAACTTTTAGCTTAGGCAACAAAAAAATCACTTGAGGCGATTTTCAACAACAACTGCGCGTCCAAAATTGCTGAAATTATTCGTAAGTACCTTTCAATGGATGCGCAAACACGTACCCTGGATTTCCTCCATGTTGAGGTCGAAAAATTTTGAGCCCACCCTCGCATACCAAAGTGTTTTATAACTCCTGACTTTTTCTTGACTGAAAATCATAAACATTTAGAAAATATAGTTCCTCCTTGATTTTACTGGCTGGCTTATGGGTCCTTATTTAAGAGGTGATCTTATTTGTGATTATTTGAAATTAAATATTTCACATTCGCCAATGAATTTCAATGCTTTTACCAAACTAAACATGAATAAGAACACAAAAAATTCATTTCCAAACTATTTCGTCCATTTTGTACAAATCAAGTTTTGTATTCCATAAACGTTAGTCTTTTAAATAAATATGCTTCTGTTAATAAATATGCAAATTTGGAGCCAGGCTCCGGGCGCCCAAAAGCTAAGAACGGCATTGTAAACACACGCACAGCACACACACACAGTGCACACATACATACATTTCAGTAACTACAAACGCATGAAAAGTCGAGTTGCATTTGTCGTTGTTGTCGTCATCGTTGTTGGGCTGTGGCTTGCTGTTGTTGTTATTGTTTAATCTACAACTTGAAAATCTGAACAGCACGCCAGGTTTTCTGTTTTTTTTTTAAATAATTGTTGTTTTTGCCATAAACCAAATCAACATTGCTAATTTATTAATTGCACACACACACACACATACACACTCAGAAACACTTATGCACTTAATTAATTTTGGCATTTTGCATTTATTTCAATTTATTCTAGCAGTTTTATGTTTGTTGTCGTAGCTGCTTGTCGCCTTCATTGTAAGTATTTTATATGCACTTAAGATCAACCAAGCGAGGAATTCTCATACAGAACACGCTGCAGAGTTAACTTTTAACTGTGGTAGCCTTTTAATTGTCGAATATGCCTGAAATCGATTTATAAAGCTCAATAACTTCTCAAAATAATTTATTCCAAACATTCAGCGTATTAGCTAGCATAGCTACTGATCAATATATTTGATTTAAGAAAAATCTGAACTCTCTCAAATTAACTTATCTAGACTTCATCAGCTTATTAGGCCCATAAAGCTCAGTAAAAGCGCATAGAATTAAGTCCAAGTCATCTTATTTAAGAACTGTTATCCGTGGCGGTAAAGCATAAAATATCGTGCTTCAATAGCTCTGCTTTACTTGGACCCACTCTTTCTATCTCAAAATGAAATGAAATGAAATAGAACAATAACTAAAGCAAACAAAAAGACATGAAGCGTTCATCTCTTGTCTAAAAGTAGTGTCCGATCGAGATCCATTATTTGGCCAAAGCCCTTATCGACTCTTAATCTAAACTAACTGAAATCGATATCGAAGTTGATGAATCCGCCTCTATATAGTTTCCACCAGTCTTCAAGCTCTTCAGTTTCATCAAGTGCGACTAATTACAACTCCAGCGTAGTGGAGCGCTGAAAACTGTCGTCGCTCTTTGAGTCGATATTGTTCTAATTGAGAAGAAGAAGGCTGCGTCATTTCGTAACTTTATTTATATGTTACGTTCTATTGCACTGGCATATCTGCCGGCACAAGCCAACAGCGCACCTGCGTCTAATAATTTGCAATCAATTGCCGATCTGCTTCCAATGGGCCGCCACCAAATTAGATCAGCATTAATGGCACTGGGTAGGCAGCACTGAATGGCCGTAGGAATGGCCGCTAAACCGCCACCGGATATCAAGCTGCAGCTCAAAGCTTGCGCGTAATTTAAGGCCGCCACGCAAGCGCAAGCCGCCAGACTCATCAGCCAGTAGGCATGAGTACACCAAACGAACGACCAGCCGCAACACACACACATCTGCGCTGACGGCGACGGCAGCAGCGAGTCTCTTTTCGAGCTCGATTTAATCGCACGTTCTCTGTTGCCATTGCCGCGTGCGTCCAACTGCCCATCACTTCAATGGTCCAATGTTGGTTGGGTCTTCAAACGCTGATTGGCGTGCACCACAAAATGCAGTTGCCAGCCAGCGCCAGGGAAATTGATAGGAAGCCACGCGCAAATCTCTGTTCATCAGGCCGTCCATCCGTCTGTCTGTCTGTCTGTCCGTCCCGCAGTCGCTACATATGTTCGTTGCTCTAAAATAGCGCTTCCCAGTGACGCTGATCTATTGAAACCAGTTCGGCGGCCAATGGAAATTGGCACCAAGCGGCTGAAGCCAGCACGAAAAAGTGCAATCTCTGTCGCTGCCAAACGAAGTTATCAGCCGCAGACCGACGAAAATTCATTCAGTCAAAGTGAATTTAAGCTGTCGAAAACGAGCGACAGCAACAGCAAGCAACAAGCGGAGCGAAGGGTGGGGTAGGGGACGGGACGAGACGAGACGGGCGTTCTTGCCGCTTGGCCGGATGTAACAAAATTGCCGGGCACCGTCCACTGCAGCAGGGAGCTGCAACTGGAGCCAGAGCAAAGTATGTAATTGGCAAAATAGGGAATTCATGCAAAAAAAAGTACAGCATAACAACATTACAACAAAAGCAGGGAAAAACGAACAGGCAACAACAACAAAATGTAAAATAAAATAGCAAAAAAAAGGGGAGAACTACTCAAAAATAGTTTATGCTAAATTGCACGTGCGCGTTGTGTGTGTGTTTATATGTGTCTATGTGTGCATGCGTGTGTGCAACATCAATACACCTTGCACCTTGTTGCATGGCCCGCAGCCATTTCAAATTGAACAGCAGCAAGCGAAGCTGCACTCCTTCTCGTTACGAGTGTTTCTAGCCAAAAACGGTTGCGGGTTTCAAGCGTTGAAATTCGTTAAACCGTTGAGCAGATATTTGAAAAGCCAAATGTTGTTTTTGTACATAAAGTCATGAGAGCGAAAACTAGTAGGGCGCAAATAAGACTCGTAATTTGCTTAAGCGGCAGCTGTCCCTGTCATTTGTTTTTTTTTTTGCTTCATGCATGTTGCACGATCTAGCTTCAAATGCACAGTGGTCAGAAAAGCATAATAATCAAAACGACTTGTTAATATTTTTCATGCCGAAGAATACTTTTCGAAAATATGTCAACTTATAGCAAGATGTTGCGCTACATTGAAAATGAGCTATTATTTCGCACTGGCCAGACATCCAAACTGAGATCTTTGGCTACTCATGCCGAACGCTTAGACACTGAACTATATGTTTGTATGTGACTACACCTCCCCGACAGACTCAGTGTCGTAACAGTATATTTAATTTGCAAGAATTTCGTTAGAAATCCAAAACAAATATTTCGGAATCCTTATTACGGCTTCAATTAGGAGTCAGCTATGTGTGAAAATTTAATATTTCAGTTGTTTGAATTAAAAGAACGAATCTGCACTATATTTGAATAAAATATTTATATCGAAAGCAAGCATGATATCAATCAAAAACAAGTAAGGAAGTATCAGTCGGGTTTCACCGACAGAGTAATACCCTACACCATGTTCCCAAGTGGGGTGATAATTCACTGAAATTGTGGGTGCATTTGATTTACAACCTACATAGTGGGCGGACCACGCCCATTTTTGGCAGACTACAAGATATACCTAATAGGACTATACATGCCAAATATTGATGCTCTGACAGGTGTACACCAGATGTTATCGGCATATTTATTTTACTGTCCCCATGGTGGGCGGACCACGCCCATTTCTGGAGAATAAAAAGATATTCCTACCAGGAACGAAGTAACCAAATCTGGACTCTCTGGTTTATATATTATGGAAGTTAAGAGGATTTTTTGTTTATCGCCTATATAGTGGGCGGACCACGCCCATTTTTTCCTGAGATATAGAAGACCTATCTCTTAACTTGAACACCAAGTATTATTCTTTTCCATGAGTAATTACACAAATTATAGCCATTTTACCGAAAAAAATCCGAGGTAGTGGGACTTACAGACCCGTTGTGGGCGTGTCCTTCGGGTAATTTGAATAATTTTAACACTTTACCTAACCCGAGGTTCACTGTAACTGTGTACCAAATTTGGTCCAAATCGGACAACTCCTTCTTTCTTTTTTTTGCATACACGCAGACGGACAGACAGACGGACAGACGGACAGACGGACAACCGGAAATGAAAAGAGAAAGTGTTTCTGATCATTTCTATATACTTATGTCTATACCTAGGAAGGCTCCTTTAATGCGTTACAATTTTGGCACAAAGTTATTATACCCTATTACCATAGGTGTAGGGTATAATTAGCCTAAAGCGGCTCTTGAATAGTATCATAGATATGAATGCATATGAAAAAGCTTGACTTTCGCTAAAGTTCGAATTCGAAATTATGACGAAAAGATTCGAAAGTATCCCAATATTATAAATCATAGCAAATTGGAAAATACAACGAATTTGGAAATACTAGTATATATGGATGTCTATAGCTTGGCATGTTATACTTCGTTGTGGGTTTCGAAGCCAAAAGTCACGGGATGTTACTTCAGTTCAGTGAGCTGAGCAGTCCGATAAGACATTTCTTTTTAATTATTTGGCAATTTTTTATTTGCGATGGTTTTTGATTCAAAACTTTAGCATTTTAAAATTTTCCAAAAACTTCAAAAAGTTCAAAAAAGTTATTTCACAGCCTTTCGAATTTGTCTGCATTTTAACAAGATCGCACACGCTTTATTCCACAGTTACACTGTCGAGCCTCAATTTTGCATGAACAACCTCATAGGCTAGCAGCCGGTCGTCCTCTGTGCATCTTCGATATGATGGCGGCACATCCTCCTCGTAGGGTCTTCGATCGACTTGGGCTGCCTCAAAGTGAGCATGCACGCACTTTGAGGCTGAAGCCGACAGATGTTTCCACTGCATGTACTCGTAACACGCTAGATCGCACTATCGCCAAGGCAAGCATGGACAAATTAGACTTGAGGAAGTGGAAAGTGGAGAGGGCTGCACACATGCCAGGAAGCCCTCTTCTGGTGTTGTTTTTTCTTGAAGATTCTAAAACTGATTTTTAATTTTGTGCTTGCAGCGCTTTGTTTGTTTGTAGTTGTAGCAACTTTGTTTCTATCAAATTTCAGTTACACGCACACATACGCACACACACACACAGCGATTGTAATTCAAGTGCAGTAGCAACTGATGGCCAATTATTATCTCCTCACGCAAGTAATTATGTAAAAATACAAGGCTGGAAAAAAAGCTAAGAGTAGCTAACGCAAAAAACTTGCAACAACAACAGCAGCAACAGCAGCAACAGCAACAAAATTACACGGCAGGCGCTCAGAACAGGAGGCCGTCTCAAATTTTGAATTTGAAGTTTGAGCAACATGCTGTATGTAGTGGAAGAAAGGCAGAGTGGGCGGAACAGTTAAAAATCTTAAATAAAAAGATGCCTGCAATCTGAGTTACCATTTAAAATAGTTTATAAGGTAAAGGCTGCCAGCATGAGCAGATAGGTGGAGTAGCTTTGAAATATAAATTTTTGTAGTCAATTCGGAAAGAAAGAATATATCGGTGATCTTAGATTACGGTTATGAAAAATATTTTTCTTTAAAATTTCAATAAAATAGTCTTTTTAACCGTGCTAAATCGAATGAGATTGTGGAAAAAGGTAAAAAAAATTTTCCAGACCGTGTTAAATCAAAACCGTGTCAAAAATTATCGTGTAAAAATATAATTGGGTGTATATCTTTTCGAATAAGATACTAGACGTAGTAAATGGCGATATCTGGCAAACTCTTGCTGCTATCAAAGAGAAACGCTCCGCAATCATGGGTTAAGGCGAAGCTGCTTTTAGCATGTTTCACGCGAGCGCACCGCGTAGTGCAGTGCCTTCCCCCAGCCCCTCTCTAACCAAACTATGCTCTTTTGATGAGCACAAACTAAATTCCCCCCGACAAAAGTTCTTAAAATGCGGCGAGGGTGCACAAAAAGGCGCAATTAACTCTTTTATGCACAAAATATTTTGACTAGCATAAAGATGAGTGCAAATGCTGTTGCAGCAAAAAATTAAGAAGAACAAGCAGAGGTCGATGTAGACGCAGAACTTTGTCTATGATAACAATAGCAACAACATCAACAACAAGGGAACCAACCATGTCGAGAAGCAGCAACAAAAATTGTTTAAACAAAATGCAACCAAGTGAGTAAATTTCGCGCAGGGGAATTTTTTACCCACAACAACAATAACAGCGAGAAGGCAAAATTGTATTAATTACGTGCTGCGAGTTGCAAGTGCTCCTTCTATGGAACGGTATGTGGCAGGCAGAGAGGCACGCCACTTGCCTTTGGGAAAATTGTTGCCAAATTACGCTCGCAAAAATCATGCAACAACAAACTGCTCAACTAAGCTGAGTAGTCGCCGCGCTTGTTGTTTTTGTAAGCTCTGTCTTTGTTGTTGTTTTTGTTTTTGCTGGTATGCCTAAACTGAAGTTTACACAGAAAAACGCTTAGGCTAAACACTTGCGCCAGATAGCAGCTAACTTGCCGCAACTGCCCTAGACTCTTCACACCGCACGCAACTCCCCTCATTCCCTCTTCCTCTCCCCCCTCACCGTTCATAGTTCATGCTCACTTGCCGCAATTAAAATTTACATTTTTCCGCAGCGCATTATTCCCTCTTCTAGCGAGACTTTTCCTACCTGTCTGCAATACATCCCCGCCCCCTAATTCACAATGTTGCCATAATTAAGGCGCACACAAATTTATGTTGGCTCCGCATGCGGCCCTGTTTATGTTTGCCGCTGCTCCGCCTGTCCCTCCCCCTTGCACTGTTGCTGCTGCAGCTGCAACCACTTTGAGCCGGGAGATTTTCATAATTATTGTTTGCAATGCAACAGCAACAGTCGCTGCACTTTTTATTGTTGTAATTTTAATGCTTAAACAATAAATTAAGCACAGTTTCGTTGCTTGTTTAATTTGAATTTGAATTTTAGCTGCATGCACTCTGCCTCCGATTATGAAATTAAAATTGTGTATGCATGTAAATAGCGCAGAGTTGCCAGAGCAAAACAATGGGAACGCATTGCTCCGGTGGCAGCTCCCCTTTCGCACTGCAACAGAACTTCGTAGATGAAACTGCAATGTTCTAAGGCATTCACTGATAAAGAAAGAATTTTCCATGATTTTCAAGTTACTTAAGTAATACAATCCATCATAAAAATCCCTTAAAGTCAATCACGTGAAAGCTCCGGCTTTCAGCACTGCTGTGCTTAACATAATATGTACTACTATATATGTACATATATACCCACATACTAGGAATTTTGCAAATATAAAAGTGACGTTTAATAAAAATCCTTTTTGATTTATTTCTAAACTTTGTGGGAAATGCTTCATTAAACAATGTTTTAAAGTAAGATTTGAAAAAAATTAACGTTAAACCGATTGAAGCAGTAGAACCTCTTATATTGATATTTTTACAAGTGTTCATGGTCTTAAAAGCGGAATGCCACGAAGAAGCCTTGCAATAAGTGGCTAAATACGAACAAATTTCAGCAATAAATCTTCATATCCTATAAACTACAGACGGCAACTTCCTACGCAGCAGGTTCGTAGGCTCTGCACTAAATTCGCACTTCCGACTTACAAAATGCAAAACTCGAAACATTTTCTTCAGTTTATCTCGGGAGCCATAAAACAAACCGAAAACTGCCACTTCCGTTCTTCATTACAGGCGAACAAAACGCACAATTTCGCTGCCCTGCACTACGAAATACGCATAATGCACAAAAAAGTAACCGTGAGTGGAGTGCAAATTTGCAAGGCGATTTACTGACCATGGAAGTGTGCAGCCGGGGGCGAAGGCGAATTTGCACAACGCATTTTACGCATTTTGCCTGGCGCCCAAAATCGTCCGCCTTCGAATTGGCCACGTCGCAGACAAGCATCGCTTAAGTGGCCACGATTTCCGCTTCCTGCGTGCGTGCTGCATGTCGTGCGTGCGTGTGCGTGTGCTATCTATAGAAAACGTGGATTAGGCGTTGTGCCATTTTGCGGAAGCATGCTAAAATTTATTAGCTTAGTTAAATAGAAAAAGAAGTGCTAAAATGCTAAAAATGCGCTCAAATTTAGTACGGCAGAGTGTTAGCAAAAAAGACGTGTAATTATCATATATATTTCGATGTGCTAAAAGAAAAACATACACATATAAATTGTTGAAAAAAATTATTCTTTAAACGATTTTTGTGCACTTACTCGTCGTCCGCCCATCAGTATTAGTATCAACATTAGAATCTAATTTAGAAACGACTGCAAATCAGGACATAAATTAATTGCCATCATTGTAAGCAAGTCAACGGAAGCCACATGGAAAGCAGCTGTTCCCGTCCACCTCTCACCTGCACATAGAAGTGATCAACAAATTCAAAAATATAGTTTCATTCAGTTTATTTCTGTTTCTTAGCAAAATTCCATTGTCCTCATAAATATAATCATTTTAGGCCTTATAAAAGCCTCAGTTCAGCCCAAATTGAAAGATATTGAACTTTTAATACACTTTTTAATAAAAAGTTTACAAAAATATTAGGGGAATTCATAACATTTAACAAACATAATCTTAATAATATTTGCCACTACCTTTTTCTTTTAAATAAATTTTATGTGCAAGTGATTCACAGATTTCATCGAAAAGTAGGTTAATGGGAAAACGTTTTATAATAAGAACTTAATGATGTTCATTTGTATATATGTATGTATCACGCAGCTTCTGACAATTTTAATTCTGTTTGATTTTAAATTCTTTTTTGCTAGTGCACTTTCATAGAAATTGTGCCTTTGTAGCTAATCGCAGAGATTGAAAAACTGTTTGCCTTATTTTAATATTTTGCTTAAAATTAGAAAGATCTGTTAACTCCCCCGTCTTTTCTTCAGTTGCTGGACGCTCAAATCCTGGCAAAGTGACCACTCAATTTCGCATTGAAATCGCATTTTGCAAGCAAACCAAAAACTCATGCCAACGTTTCGCTTCTACACTCCATTCTTCGACCCTTCCCTTTGACCTTTCAAAATGCAGCGCAAGTTAAATAAGCGTAAAATTACTTCGTTGCTACTACTTCTAACTCATACTGCTCCTCTCCTCCCCCGCTACAATCAGTTTAAGTCAGAACTTTTGCATCTGGCTGAACCCCATGCCATGCCCCTCTTTTGCACACCACTGCCCCTGACAGCTGCACCAAATCGAAGGGGCGTACAGCAGCAAAATACATACAAGAAATGCGTTAAAATGCGTTCACTACAACAACAAATACCAACGTCCAATAGACCAACTGCCAATGGCGAAAAGAGCGATACTAAGTGCAAAAGTGGAAAAGTGTGAAAGTGTGAGTGCGGTGTTTCGCTTGCACATTTCCGTGTGCGTAGGCAGCGAAGACACCGACATTCAGCGCATTCGAGCTCAAACGCAAAGTGGGACGCGCCAGGTTAAAAGTTCATTGGGCGTTCAGAGCGAACTGGCAGGCAGATTATCACTACTCTTAGGATTGCCAATTTATAGATTGATTTTTCTGGCCCAATATGTTCAGTATTTTGCATCTAAATCCCAGATCTCGGTGCCAAGAATACAAAAAAAATATTCGGGGTCGAGCTTTCTTGCAACTATAAAGAAATCAAAGGAAGAATCTATCAAATGACACTATATAAACGAATCGATTTCATCACAGCTTGAAACCAATAAAAAAATTTTAAAATCTTACAAAACATTTACTGCGATTGTTGATGAAAGACAATAGAACTTGAAGGAGCAAAGAAACAAGCATACTATTACCGAAATTTACATGTTAATGAAAAAACTTTTTTATTAAAAATAAAATAGGTGAATGAAAAAATCTTTCGGCTACATGGAACTTATCGGAATATAGAAAACTTGGTCCTAAGAAGAAGTTATTTATGAAAATGCAATGAAGCGAATGAAATGTGCTGATGCACTACTTTTGAGATAGTATTACTGAATTATATTAACGCGTGATTTCAAATTGAAATAAATAGTAGTTTTTTGGTGTAATTCGGGAAAATCCCGGCATTAATAGAGCTTAGTTCCGGAATTCGGGGAATTACATTTATTAAGATATTGCGGAATCTCAGAATTGGCCTCCCTAATACCTATTCTTGTTGTTGTTGTTGCTTATGTTTCCACTGCGTAAAGTGTGCTTTTATTAGATGAAATATCGATAAATGCAACTCACACACACACACTTGCGCAAACATACAAGTGCACATAAAATTGCCGAGGGCTGTGTTGGTAAATTTTTATTATATTTAAAAGTTTATATATCATAATCACATGAAGCCATCTGGGTGTCTATACTTATGCACAAAATACATATAGATACATATGTATGGTTTTATGTACATATGTATGTGTGGCATATGCATGAACTTCCTCTTCAGCTTGTCCCCTCCGCTGTACAAACGCAAGCGAACTCACGCACATGCGTTGCAATGGGCTGCTTTCATCATTTCAACGTTTCAACGCTTCAGTTTGGGTATCCATCGAAGAGGGGCACGCTGACGTTCATGCGTCCGTTCGGTGCGGCATGGAAAGAGGGCTATATATTGCACTCTAAATGGGCACTAATTTTGCTCATGCCGCGCACTTTTTGTAGCATATTTAGTTGGGCTTAAAAGGACGCGCAGGACACACTCAAAGGCTGCCGCAGAGCAGCAGTGCATATGCCAGTGTGAGTATGTATGTATGTGTGCGTGTAGTGCAGTGCAATGCGCCGCTGTGCGTGAGCGAAATTTTCCAGCAGAACACGCCTGCACAATTTGATGCGTAAATACGCGCGCCACTTTATAAATAAATAATAATGCGTAACTTATTGTAATTTAGTTGATAGCCTGCTCCTCCCCCCTACCACTCTCCCACACTGCCTTGTGTACGAGTATACACACAAACTGTGTTGAGTTTTATTGCTTGCCCAGATTGCCTCCCGATGGCATTTTACGACTTTACTAGCCAATAACTTTATTTATATGTGCATTGTATTTAATTTCAAAATTGTTATTTGCTTCCGATTTCAAATTTCATTTCGGATTGCAATAATTTTGTATTTAATCAGCAATTATAGAATGTACCTAATAAAGCAGGTATGTATATTATATAGACTATTTGAAGTAAAATACAAATATGTAATATGTACGTTGAAAGTGTACGCACTGACT
This sequence comes from Neria commutata, assembly GCA_963457695.1. Lineage (NCBI taxonomy): Eukaryota > Metazoa > Arthropoda > Insecta > Diptera > Micropezidae > Neria > Neria commutata. Next base: position 13,811,075 of record OY735245.1, on the reverse strand, counting down.
TTTTGAAATATGTACATACAACAAACATTTTCAACCATGACATTTCTTCAAAGCGTATACAAACACAGATAAAATGTCATGACATCACATTTTTTCTGTAAGTATTGAATCGTCACACTTTGAAATCATATGAGCCCGCAAGAAAATAGGTACTACAAATTATAATTATATTTTTTTGCAAGAATTGAGGCAGACACTTTTGATATATCCTACTTGATTTTTATAAGCTTTATATTAGGTTCACATCCGGTATGTATGTATGTATGTAGTTATTACAATATAGTTTATTTATTAGTTTGATTATTGTAACATTTGTCGATGTATTATAAGTATTTATTGAGATAGTAAATTAGATTAATTATGAATATGTACATTGGATTTCGAGATGTATCGTTCTCAGTGAGAGCTTCGCTGCAACTAACTTATGCTGTGTGTTCGTCGCGTTCGTTATGCTGTTTCGTCCAGTTTGTCAGAGTTGCATTCAGTATGCTCGTCCACTGCGGGTTGTCCTCTGTCCGACTCCTATTCCCACATTCGGCCTTCCTGACTGATCATTCGACTCGAATGATAATACCCATGGCTTCATATATTCTGATACAGATATCGTATAATTCGGCCCTTCCTGCTGTCCTACTTTCTCAACTCTGTACCTGCCGTGATTCATCTTTTCTACTATTTTGTACGGACCCAAATATTTCGGTTTCAATTTCATGCTGGTTCCGAATTGAGTTCTCTTAACCGCAACTAAATCATTTACTTTGTAGACGCTATCAGGCTTTCTCTTCCTATTAAATGATTCACGATTTTCTTTCTGAATGCTGGCAATATTTTCTTGTGCATTTTTGCGAATTAGATTTCGTTCCACGTTTAATTCGCTCAAAAATTCACCCTCTAAAATCTCACGTAAATCTGGGTAATCACTAACGCGCATTTCCAACCCGGTAAGAATTTTGAAAGGAGTCTCCCTTGTGCTTCTAGGAGCAGTGTTATTAAGTATTTGTTGCACTTTATCCACATGACGATACCATTGACCGGAATCTTCCTGACACATTTTAGAAAGCATTGGAATTATCACCTTGTGCACCCTTTCCACTTGACCATTTCCGCGTGGTACCCCAGTTGCAATTAATAAGTGCTGCACGTTTTGCTCTTTGCAGTAATTCTCAAACTTCTGTGAAGTGAAAGCGCTGCCCCTATCTGATATTATGCGCTTCGGATTTCCAAAAATCGCTGCTTGCTGCTGGAGTTTAACCAACACTTCATCTGCTCCAGTTGATCTTGTCGGATACAACCAAACAAATTTCGTAAATCCGTCGATTACAACCAAAATGTGGTTATATTTCTTAACCGTTTCCGTCAAGGGACCAACGTGATCAATGTGATACGTTCCTAGAGGTTCTGCAGCTTTGTCGATTGACGTCAACATGCCTTCTTTCTTTCCTAGCTTTGCATCCATCACGATACACTCAACGCATCCTTTAACGATTTTTGTGACTTTTTTACTCAAGTTTGGAATATAATAATATTTTCCAACTAAGTCCTGCGTACGTTTTGTCGCGAAATGACCTTGCCTATGTGCTAGCCTTATTATTTCTTCCTCCATTACACTTGGCACAACCAAAAGCTCTTTTACTCGATCCTTGTAAATTAAATTGTTTCGCAAAAAGTAATCCTCAAACTCGTCCTGATCTAAAACTTTCCTGACAGCTCTAAGCCATTCGTCATTTTCTTGTGCTTCTCGTAGCCGATACTTAACGGATTCTTCTACCAGCAGACAATACATTCGACTTAACGCATCTACGTGCTTCATTCGACAAGCAGCCCTATGCTCAACAACAAAATCATATTCCTGTAGGTATATTGCCCATCTGACTATTTTGTCTGGTACATCTTTTTTCTTTAGTGTCATTGCAAACGCATTGCAATCTGTAACTACCTTAAATTTAACGTCTTTCAAATATACACGCCATTTCTTTAGTGCTTGGATTACAGCCAACACTTCTAGCTCATAAGAACTGTATTTTTCTTCAATTGGCGTAGTTTTTCGGCTCATGAATTCTACAGGATGAAGGAGTTGATCCTCCGAATCTTTTTGAAGCATAACTGCTCCATACCCATGTTTTGACGCATCTGTGTGTACTTCAGTAATGGCTCTTGGATTGTAAAGCTTTAAAGCTGGTGCACTTGACAATGCACGTTTCAATTGTTCAACGGTTACTAATTGGTCTTCTTTGATATCAAATTTTCCATCCTTACGCAATAAGTCAGAAAGGGGTTTAGCTACCTCTGCGTATTTATCTACAAACCGTCTAAAATACGACGTTAGACCCAGAAAACGTTGTAGTTCTTTCTTATTTGAAGGCACAGGAAAATTTTTTATCGCGCGCGTCTTTTCTTCAGATGGCAGAATTGTGCCGTTTTCAATAATATATCCCAAGAAGCAAATTTTCTTTTTTAACAATTGGCACTTCGACCATTTAATTTTCAGCCCATTTCTGCTTGCAACTGCCAATACCGATTTGAACTTTTGGATTCCATCCTCTTCATCTTTTGCTGGAATGACAATATCGTCCATATACATAACGATTGTACCGTCCCTAACTAGATCCTGAAAAACCGCATGCAGATACCTGCAGAAGACTGCGGGCGAGTTCGATATTCCAAATGGAACAAAGCAAAACTCATATTGCCCATTGTGTGTGACAAAGGCAGTGTACTTGCGTGAGCCTGGCTCAATTGGAACATGAAAAAATCCATTTCGCAAATCAAGTGTAATAAACATTTGTGCCCCCTGCAACATTTCTATTACTTCATCTATGATAGCCATTGGAAAATTATCCCTTATGATTTTTTGATTAAGCTTCCTAAAATCACAACACAACCGCTTCGACCCGTCCTTTTTTGGCACAAGCACAATTGGCGAAGCATACGCGGATGTACTTCGTGTAATAATTCCTTCGTCTAACCAATCGCGTACCTGTTCTGCAATCACTAGCTTATCGGCATGTGAGGTCCTTCGTGGTGATTCATATACAGGCGTATCGTCGCTCAAAACTAACTTCATTTCGACAGGGGTATTTCCTGGCTTATTAGGTACATAATTTGAAATCAATTCGCGCACTTCGTTAGCGTGATCTTTGCCTAAATGTGTCAAATCTGCCTCACAAGTTTTGTCATTCGGAATCTTGCTGAAGTTCAAGCACATCGCTTCAAATTCTGTAAACAAATCACACTCTCGCCGCTCAACCTCGTCAACTTTTGTCTTTGCTCGAAATTCTGCACCATCTGCTCTAACAATCATGTCAACCTCTTTCAAAATATCGTTTCCCAACACAGCTGAATACACCAAATCGCGCTCTTTTATGACATGAAATGTCACCGTCAATACCAAACCTCCAACTCTGACCTTTGCATCAAAACAACCTATTGTCGTAAGTTGCCCTTTACCCGCTCCCATCAGTTTAATTTTTTCATTTCTGAGTTCAAAATCGCCGAGCATAAGCAAGGTATCGTATCTTAGCAAACATAGGTCGCAACCAGTGTCGACTAATGCGCTAAAAGTAAAACTGTTTAAAGCAACGTCCACGAATATCATGCCACTTTTGCGGTTATCAAAAGTTTCAGCATCCCTGTTCGACAATGTGTTTACACGCTCTTGTTTAATTCCTTTCTCAGATTGTTTCAGAGTGCATTGGTATGAGTAGTGTCCTTTTCCATTGCATTTATAGCAAGTAATTTCCCCTCGGCAATCTTTAGCGAGATGCCCCTCTTTATTACACTTAAAACACTTTTTCCTGCTTTCCTGCTGTTGTCCCTTCTCCTCAGGCTTACTGTTGCCTGGCAACACATATGAATTCTTTTGGTATGTGTTCGAAACTCTAACCTTTTCATAAATTCTTATCTGCTCCTTAAGCTCCCGCAGAGTCTTTGCTTGATATAAATTTGATTTACCCGCACGCGTATCTGGGATCCCTTCAATGAAATAATCGATTACGCTTTGATCGTCTAGAGATATTGGCTTTCCAATTTCAATAATAACATACAAATATTCTTGCAAACTTTCTTTTGCTTGCTTTCGTCTATTACGCAGTATTCTATGTATTTCGGATGCACATAGCTTTTCTCCAAATTCGCAAATCAATGACTCTTTTAAAGCATTCCAACTCTTTATACCTGACAATCCCCTTACAAACAATTTGGCGGCACCCTTCAAAAGTTGTTTGGCATAAACAAACATTTGCAAATCATTCCAACCGATCGTCTGTGCAATATCTTCAAACTCAACAATCCACTGATTAACGTCATGTGAATTTGTGCCTGTAAATGATGTAACACTGTCCTCAATATCTCTTAGAGTAAAGGAGACTCTTCCCACTCTATCTTCCCGAGCATTAACAGCAACATCCGCAACGTCAGTATAAACAGATTCAAGCGAATTGTCATTGCTATGTACTTCCCCACCAAGGTCGTAATGCTGAAGCAGTCTTTCTTGTAAATTAGCTTTCAGTCCGCTAGCGTCTAAGTTTAATTCTTTTAACTTTTCCTTGAGCTCCTCAACTTTCATTCCCCGAATAGTGTCTGCGTCCATCTTACAAAATTATTATATATAAAACTTAAACTACGATATTTTAAAGATAAAAAGTGTATGAACGGTAAAGGTGAATGACAAAAATGTAGTAAGATAAAAATGTATGATTTGAATTGCTTTTAGCGTTATGTTAATTTGAAATATATTTTGTAGCAAAATTCTTAAATACGTTGCGTGCGCAACTCTAATAGTCGTCTTCCTTCTAGCTGTACCAATTCGATTCTGCTTTGAACTGATTGTTACTCACTCAGTCGTTGCCAACGAATTTTCTCTCTTCTTACGAATTTCGACGCTTTCGTTTCCTCCTACAGTGTGTTTCTGTTTGCAGCGACACGCAGCCACTCTCCTACTTCTTCTTTCTCAGTTTAGCGACGCGCAGCCACTCTTCTTCTTCTTTCTCCTTCTATGCAGCGACACGCAGCCACTCTTATTTCTCCTTTAATGCAGCGACAGGCAGTCACTCTTCTTTCTCCTTTCTTCACGTTAGCGACACGCAGTCACTCTCGTCTATCTTCCCCAAGTTAGCAACACGCAGTCACTCTCCTTTCTTCACGTTAGCGACACGCAGCCACTCTCGTCTATCTTCTCCAAGTTAGCAACACGCAGTCACTCTCCTTTCTTCACGTTAGCGACACGCAGCCACTCTCGTCTATCTTCTCCAAGTTAGCAACACGCAGTCACTCTCCTTTCTTCACGTTAGCGACACGCAGCCACTCTTATTTCTCCTTCAATGTTCTTCCTTCTCGCAGCGTCACGCAATCGTTGCCGTGACTGACTCTTATGTCTTCTTTGCAAATATGTATGTAGCAGCAGGTGTATGTTTGATGACTACAGCCACAGCTCTCTCTCTCGCTCTCTCTTGAACAGTGCGCAATTTTGGTTTTATAAGCGACGCATTTGGATAACGGGATCATTCATGCGCATTAAGCATCATGCCACAAATTTGTAGTAACGTCTAAAATGTTCAAATTGCGACTGTACCGATATTGATGAAAATGCCACTAACTATGCGAACAATGCTTTCTATTTGAAATTTAACGCTTCTGCTTGGAGTGCCTTTTCACACTTTTCACTTTGGCAATTGTTGCATTCTTAAGCAGCTAAGCATGCTTCACCGTGTATTTATTGTTCAAAATTTTGCGCTTCTACATAGCCTCAGCCATGCAGCACTTCAGAAATTGTACATTTGATCGCGAACCACGTCAAATTCGCTTTTCACACTTGGCTCTTTATTTTTAACTGGAAATTATTGTTCAAACTTTTTGCGCTTCTACACAGCCTCTGCCATGCAGCACTTTAACAATTGTCAAAATTCTTTGCGAACCGCGTCACATTCGCTTTTCTCACTTGGCTCTTTCTTAAACTTTCAATTCCGGCCGAGCCCCCAAATACTGTAGTTATTACAATATAGTTTATTTATTAGTTTGATTATTGTAACATTTGTCGATGTATTATAAGTATTTATTGAGATAGTAAATTAGATTAATTATGAATATGTACATTGGATTTCGAGATGTATCGTTCTCAGTGAGAGCTTCGCTGCAACTAACTTATGCTGTGTGTTCGTCGCGTTCGTTATGCTGTTTCGTCCAGTTTGTCAGAGTTGCATTCAGTATGCTCGTCCACTGCGGGTTGTCCTCTGTCCGACTCCTATTCCCACATGTATGTATGTATGTATGTATGTATGTAGTGGAATCTAGTAATCAATTTTTCACCCACTTCCCGACTACTTAGAGATCTGAAACTTTGCATACATGCGTAACCACCATGACAATGCATGAATCAATAAATTTTATGGGCGTAGGATAAGGGGCGTGGCATCCCCCATACAAACAAAATTTTTGATCTCGATTAGCTTTGGAACTAAAGGTCGTGCAGCATTGAAATTTCGTATGCAGTCGCATCTTGGATGTGTCGTCCCACTGGTAAAATTTTATGGGCGTAGGATAAGGGGCGTGGCACCCCCAAACAAACAAAATTTTTGATCTCGATTAGCTTTGGAACTAAAGGTCGTGCAGCATTGAAATTTCGTATGCAGTCGCCTCTTGGATGTGTCGTCCCACTGGTAAAATTTTATGGGCGTAGGATAAAGGGCGTGGCACTTTTTTATCAACTCCAGATTTGTGTATAACTTTAGAAGTACACGTCACACATCAATGAAACTCGGTAGGAACTTACTACATATCCATATCCTTCTACTGAGAAAATAAAACGGGCACTGGATAAGGGGGCGTGGCACCTCCCATACAAAAAAAAATTTTGATCTCGATTAGCTTTGGAACTAAAGGTCGTGCAGCATTGAAATTCCGTATACAGGCCCCTCTTGGATGCTTTGTCCCACTGGTAAAATTTTATGGGCGTAGGACAGGGGGTGTGGCATTTTTCAAGCAACTACACACTTGGGCTTCAGTTTATAATTATAGGTACACCACACATCAATGAAAAACGATAGGAACTTACTCGCCGCGCCTTGCAAGCAAAACAACAACAACTCATCGCGCCACAAATATGCCACGAATATTAGGGTCGATCACAGCCGTATTATTTGTTAAATTAAGGATATGACATATGACGATAGGAAACACTGTGAATACCCTAAATATTGTGTACTGCTCTGCAAGTTTTAAATTCTTTTTGCGACAAATTTCAGAGCTCTAAAATTTAATTTATGGAAGACTAAAAAGTAGAAAATAAAATTATATAAAAAAAAACTTTTTAAAAATAAGCTTTAATTTATTTAATGTACTAAAAAGTAGAAAATAAATTGTTTCCAAGTCACCTGTATCTTACTATTAATAAAAGCTTGTGCGCTCAATATCCATATTCAAAATATCTTTCATTACTAGAATCTATTTGCAAAAAATTATTTAAATAAAATATTGTGGTAACTGGTTGACAAATATTGAACACATGAGCGCCCCAAGCTTTTATTGATAGTAAGATACAGGTGACTTGGAAACAATTTATTTTCTACTTTTTAGTACATTAAATAAATTAAAGCTTATTTTTAAAAAGTTTTTTTTTATATAATTTTATTAGGGTTCCGTTCCCCTAAAAGGGAAAAAACGGGAACACTTATAAGGTCACTTTTGTTTTGGGAGTTTGTATATAAAACGACCTTTTCTTAATCGTAGAAACCTGAAATTTGGCACGGTGTTAGGTCTTAATAACCTAAGCACATTTTCACTATAAAAAGTTAAGAAATATTTTTAGAAATATTTTTTTATAATTTTTAAAAGTTTTCGGGTCGGACAAAAAAAATAAAAATATTTTTAAAACGTATCGTGTGTGGTATCGTTTGAAAGGGCTATGTCCATAGATTATAAAATGTATTTTATTTTTATTCTATGTAAACGGGTTCGAAAGATATAAGAGAAAAACCGACCTGTCCCCACATGATCCAATATGCACAGCACATTTCTCAAGCTAAAATTTTGATAAAATCGGAGTAACTAGGTATTTTATCACGCATTACCGTAAGGGTGCAGCTTTTTTCGATTTTTTTATGTTTTTATTTTTTTTTAATTTAAGATGACTCCCCTCAGAAAAAAAATTTTCTTGTTTATATCGAGTGGGGTATCATTAGAAATGGCTACGTCCATGGATTCTAAACATATTTTTTTTATAATTTTCGGTGAAGTGGTTTCGAAGATATAGCACAAAATGTCGAAAAAATGACCATACCCCCCCCCCCCCTGGGTTTCTACATTTCTTAAGCTAAAATTTTGATAAAATCAGAGTTAGTAGGTCTTTAGTCATAGATTACTGGAAAACTGCAGCTTTTTTCGATTTATTTGTTTTTCTATTTTTTTAATTTTATTTAAATTACCATAGTAAAAAATTTCCTCAGCGAAAAATTTTTGTTGTTTACATATTGTGGGGTATTGTTAGAAAGGGCTACGTCCGTGGATTCCTAAAATGTTTTTTTCATATTTTTAGGTGAATTGGTTTCGAAGATGTAGGCCAAAATGTCGAAAATTGTGTGGCCAGACGGGCAAAGAGAAACTAAATTCGAACGCTAAATAGGGTATTTCTGGTACGGAACCCTCAGTGAGCGAGCCAGACTCGCACTTGACTGCTTTTTTTTCAAAGTTTTGTATCTACGAACTAAACAAAGGTTTCAAATGGCCTAAATGAAAATTTAACCATATACTTTTGGCTTAGTTTACTTTTGGATAATGCTCGACTAAAACTTCAGAATCATTCTCTGCACCAACTCTGCTCAAGCTTGCGACAATATCGAAAAAAGACTATAGAGCAGCGAATAACCAAAAGCGTTATCTAAAACTACGTCAATAAAGAGATAAGTTTATTCCTTTTAACGGTTGTGAGTTTTCGAAGTGTGCAGCTTAAAGATTGCATGCAACCAGCTCAAAGCAATAAAAATTTAAATCACTGAGCAACACTTCTTCGCCTATTACCATTAACACTTTCCCACAACAACAACAACAGCAACAGCCGCCAGCATGCGATACGGCTTGCCACGTCGCGACGTCGCAAGGAGGCAGCCGCGATGCCACAAGCAGCAGCGTCGCAGGCTCATGTCGTGATGCACTTTCGCTTTCTTTGTTGTTGCTGCCATGTCAGCAACCTACATTTGTGCTGCAGGCTGTGTGCCGCATGTGGCATGCGGAACAGACGAAACTTGCCGCGTTCCTGCATTTGGCAAATGGTAAATGCAATTCCGAATTGCAGCAACGGAATGAAGGAACGAGCAAGAGCACGACTGCAGCAACTAGCAACTGCAGTTGCAACGTGTGGCACATGGCGCCAGTGGCTCTGGCTCTGGCTGTGGCAGCAACTGGTTGCAGCATGCACTCGACTGGCGTCCCCACCCACATGCCGGCTGCGGCCGTTGCCAGATGCACGACTGGATTAGGTGCATTAGCTGTTGCTGCATGTGTGCAACATTTCGTGCGCTTGTGTTTGTGTGTGTGCATTTTCATTCACAAAATTTGCAACGGCCACAACCAAAATTCCATTAATTTAGAATTCAGTTCATGGTCATGTGTCGCCGCTGCTGGCCGCTCTGTTAGTTGGTCATGCATATACAGCACAGTCTGTGTGTGAGCTTGTTTGTGTGTGTGCGTGCATCTGTGTCAAATAACGCTCTAAGCTGTTTTGAAATGCACACACACACTCAAATTTGCCAATGACCATGGCGAGTATTAAATTCGGCTTATTTCACTGTCTGCCTCTGCTCATTTGTGTGTATGTGCGTGTATGTGAGTTTGTTTACACTCATATGCATGCATATATGATTGTGTGTTAGTGTTTATGTGAATTTAGTTGTTTTAGTTATTGTAGAATATTTGCAGTTGTGCAATGAAAGTGAAAAAAATCATTATCACAGCGCGGCGGCATTTTAGCGTAAATTTGTTGTTTTTGTACACTGAACTTGATATGAGATACATGCTATGCAAATGCGCAGATACATGCGCGTATATAGGCGAAAGTGCATGCCATTGACCTGCAAAACGCACAAACAATTTATTTAATATCTAATTCACATTTGACTCGCGCGTTATCTTTCAATTTGTTCAACTAGTTTTATGAACTTTTGTACTCTTTTATAGTATTTACGCTTTTCAATGAAGTAAATTACACACGCCATATCTATCAAAGGAATGCTTTATAAAAATCTACCAAAAGTTGATTTTGCACCACAGCAAAAGCCAATTATATTTTAAAAATGCCTTCCCCTCTCCCCTAACAATTCCTTCTGCTACTTCATTTGCTTATGTCTCTTTTGGTGACTTAACCAAAATTAAGTTCGTTTGAAAATTGTTTTTCTGCAGACGCTCATAGAACGAATTCAAGACCGAAACTAATAGTCACACAAGATGGAAAGAAATCACGGACATCGTATTTTTAGACTGAACGTTTAATTAGTTTGATACAGATCGCTGCTCCAAAAAAATTCAAAATTTATGTAGTCTACTATTAGAAACCAAATTTAGTTTTAAGGTCCGAAAAAGTCAAGCTATTAGTTCAGCCGATATATATTTTCTATATCAAGTTGTTTACGTGTTTTAAAGAAATATTTTGTTGTGTTAATATTACTCATACTACCCACATCCCACGCGAATGTTCCGCCTTTTCCAGATCAACAGACGTGGTAAGAACTGACCAATTATGCTCCTTGCCACCGTCTAAAATCCTTCGCTTTGCAAAAAGATCAAAAAGATCAAAAAGGTTTTTGTAAAAGGGAATTTACTTATCAGTGCAATGGACAAATTCCTGCGTGCTGGAATATTTTCGTTTCCGACCAAACAAAATACTATCTTTTTTATTATGTCAAAAATAAATGTTGGTTTCTGAGTGAAATATGTATTTCATATAGTACATATTATATCCATATAAAATGTAAATATAATGAAAAATTATTATACCGCCATTTATTTGAAACTCAACAGACTCAAGTTTATTATTATTATTATATAGTAACATATAATTAAAATTATTAGCTACATAAATAAACAGTTATAGCAACAATGGCCTTCAGCTGAAGGCTCAAGTTAGTGCAAGCCTACTCCGCACACTTCGCAGCTTATGCCAGACAGACAGATAATCCAACAGATCGACAGTAAGTGTAAATAAGTGCATAAACTGCCGAAAAGCAGCCAAAACTATTTGCCAAACTTCATGCCACTTGTTGCATGCCACCGCAGCCCTTACTCGTACACACTCATTTGCAGCAAGTGAAACCCCTTCGCTTGCAACGCTTCAGCAGCCGCACAATCAATGCACAAAATGCGCTTGCGGCATTTGGCTCTGAAGCGACTGCCAAAACATTTTCGGCAACACTTTGCCGCACGTTTGCGGCAGGCAGCCACAGACGTGCAACGGCAGCAGCCAATTTACAATTGTTGCTGCTACGGCAACAACTTTTGAGCAAGCGGGCGGCAGAGGCGTGCTGGCGTGCGCAATGAGCCCGGCGGGCGGCAAAAGTGTTGCCCAAAACTTTTAATCTGTTGACACGATGTGAACATGAGCCGCAACAACAGCAGGCAGACAGCAGGCAGCCAGCAGCAACATCATCGTCACATCGTCAGCAGCAGCAACTCTTTCGATGTTTGTATGTGCGCTCTTTGCTTGCTCCCCCCTTTCCTTGGCTGAAATTAATTCTGAGTGGCTGGTTGCAACTGCACTTGCCACAAATTGTTGTTGCCTGCGGCAAAAGTGTGTGTGCGGCAAAAGTTTCAACTGCCGTTTTTCGGCGATTTTATGTTATCACTTTGCTTCTTAATAGTTTCGGGCTTGAATTGAATTAGTTTTGCTTTGGTTCGAGCGTGTCCGGGCGTGGCGTTATGCAATTGTGGCATCTAGATTGCTGTTATAGAAGCAGCAGCTCCTATCATCACTATCGTTGGCAGCACAATGCGGCATGTGATGTGCAATCGACTTGAAAATTGTTACCGTGTGCACTCTGTTTTAGAGGAGGTGAAAGCTTTTGGCCCTTATAAAATATTGCCCGATGACGAGGGGCTAAATTTTTCGATTCTTCGAAGCTGAAATCGAGAATTATGTTAGGCCTTTTTTCTAATCTTTGGCATACAAAAAAATACATTACCTATACATTTTTTCGAATTTGATTTTGAATATGTTTCGTAAACCCTACTCCTTGGTTTCAATTTGCCACTATACCAGTTTATGAGAAAAAATAAAATATTTAACACAAAACTTTAAATAGGTGATTCGGTTTTGCTTGCAATCAACATACGCATGCGATTTGGAATTTTAGGATTTCGCCAAATTATCGCATGCGTAATAATAGAAAAGCCATGCAAATTGCAAATTCAAATAACAGTAAATTTAAAAAAAAACACTGCTGAAGGAAGGGTAAGTAAAACTTCTTTTGGAACAATTAAATTCGTGCTTTGTTTTTATTTTTGCTTGATTGTTATATAATTTTTGCTGAATCGTTCTTATTTTTCTCGCATAACATAGTAATTTGCGTTTACTTGTTGCTGTATTTGATCATATACATTTGATCATTGATCTTTCTTTCATCATGAAATACAACAATTGGCTGAACGATACTAAAATAATTCATTAAAATCAAGATAATTTACATTTAAATAAATAAATAAATGGCCCCAGCGCTAGTGTGAATTTATTTAAACCACAATTTAAATCACTTTTAATCAATTGTTGAGACGTTTGTTTACTGAAATCGAGAATTATGTTCGGATTACTCGGATTATACCCGAAAGAAGTTTCAGAAACGAAAAGAAACAAATTAAAATAAAAAATTACATAAAAAAACAAGTGAAGAAAGGCTAGAAAGAAAGCCTTTCGTATTGCCGGTGGTAGGCCGTCAATTTGCTGCCAATGCAAGGGCTTAAATAAACACTAGTTCCGGATGCGCAGTCAGTGGAGTTGGCAGGCAGCAGCAACTCGTAGCATGAAATAAGAAAGTGAGAAATATTGATGTGCCACATTTCCCGTGTGCACCAAAAGATTTATTGCAAAAGTTTAACTCGAATCGTTATAAATAGTGGCCTCGCCGGCAGGTCCGTACATATATGGGTGCCTAATAATGATAGCCCAAATGGCCACTTACGCAAAATGGCGCAGAGTACACCCATATATCTGTGGTCATATGCAATAACGACTTAAGTCGAAAACAACTGTTTCGAGAAAATGCAATTCGAAATTTGAAATGCACATAAGTGCATGTACATAAGTGCATGTGTTTTTTTTAAATAACTTTTTTTTTGAGATGGGTACAGATACCGGGGTTTGAACAAAATATGCGCATCAACGTCAGGAATACAGTGGTAACGTCAACTCAATTTCGTCTTAAGTCGACTTAAGTCGTTATTGCTTTTGACCACAGATATGTGGAGATATATAAACTAACACAATAATAGTTACCGAACTCCCCTGCTTGGTCGCCAAAATATAACGAACTCTTTTTGTGTCTCTTTTGCCTCACAGGCTAGCCGCTAATTCAGCGCTTTACACAAAAGGAGCTAGGGGGCCCGCCGTCAGGACAACAAGTTTCTTACGTAATGCAGATGAAATGACGTAACGAAAAATGCGAAAAATCTCAAAATTATAACGGAAAAATTTTTGCATGCAAAATCGCGCAAAAAACGCGCGCAATTCGGATTTCGCCAAACGACGTAAGGCGGGGGGATCAATTAATCGCGTGCGTTTTTGTGGTTTTTCGTCCCAAATGCCTGAAAATGGAACGCAAATTGCCCGGGATGCGTTCCGCTGCATTCCTTAACCCCTTTGGTCGTCACGTAGAGCAGAAAAATGCAGAATTTTCAAGATTTGCGGCAAAAATTGCGATTTTTCCGTTTCCGCTTACGTTTTGCGTACGCGTTACGTTATTATTTAGGGACCAAACTTCGAACAGATGGTTGTACTTCTTCTCGCCAACAGATGGTGCTGATATTTGATTTAGCTAGTTTCACTTCGATAATCTAAGATGTTTTGACACAAACCTGATTACACAAAGAAGTTTTAGATGAACTGCCGAAATGTTTGGAAAGCACTGCATCGGGAGTTTGAATAGCGTTGGGAAACTGATTAAGTTTCTCAATCTGCTAAAAACATGAAAAATTACACTGCGAAATTATAATGTTAATAAATTAGAGAACGAAATATTAAACAGAAAATAATACATATATTTTAAATTTAATTACATTAATTATATCTCATTTATTTCATACAAATCGTTTTTATTGTAAAATGCTTATGCTTAAAACTTATGTCCTCTGCAATTGATATAAATAAATACATACAGCAAGACCTCGCTTTGCGACGTTTCAGTTAGCGACGTTTCGCATTGCGTCGAAAAAAATTGGCGAATAAATTTTCGTCATTTCACATCGCATCGTAAAATTCTTAAGTTTTAATTTCCTGTATTAATAAATAAATTTATTAGAAACTGGAAATTGTTTTGTTTTTGAGCAAATAACCTTTGGATTTAGCATTGGGACGTATGCATCTTCAATATTTTAGCACACCTCCATGCTATTCGAATTGCGACGTCGCAAAGCGAGGTCTTAGTGTACACAGAATAGTGTAGTTCAGTAATCACTTAACTTTTCTTAAAATGGTGGTACACCAATCGCCACATACAACTTCTACATTATCAGAAGTCTGTTCAAACCCAGCAGAAGGAATTATCTCAAAAGCATCAACGTACTGCTCCCGTTCCTTCAAAGCCAATTGGCCATGAGCATTCCAGCCGGCCGCAAAAAGCACACCACAACTCATTTGTACAACGGTGTGCCGTGCACCTGCGTAAACCTTTAACGGCCTGCACTCTGTAGAAGCAGAGACACAGCATTTCGGCAAATCGATTACTTGTGGGAGCGGGTACATCTGTTTAAGAAGAAGGTTGATTATTGCATGTAAATACATATTGTTTTTTTTTTTTCAAGCAATCAAAACATGATTCTACCATCGGTTGCTTAATATCCTGCGTGCCAGTTTTGTATAGACGTAGTCCCAACTGCCCATTCGAGTTGAAGCCCCAAGTGTAGAGATCACCAAAGGCGGATATAGCTACACTGTGCCAGCCCGCAGCAGCGATGTATGTTATCTAACGAGTACAACAAAAGTAACCCACTTAAAGAACAGAATTGACTAAGAATCAAGAGATAAGGCAGATTGCATTCTACTTTTGGCTCTACTTATTTGCATTAAAGCTCAAGCGATTTGCATGACTGTACCTTACCTTAATGCCTGCCAATGCATCCACCAACGTGGGCAGCTCTTCAACTCTCAGCACATCATGTCCTAATTGGCCTCTTCTGTAAATGTGTAACAATGTGTTGATGACGCATAGCAGAATACTAATTGTTGACCTACAAACCGTTTCCCCAACTATATACGTCACCGTTGTTGCTGAGCAGAAGCGCATGCTCAAAGCCGCAGAGCAACTGCTTCAATCGGAAGTGTTTTGGGAACTGATGAATTCTACTCGGAATGCTGTACACAGCGTTGTCGCTACCAAATGCCACCGAAATATTTGCACCACAGCTGATGTGCATGATGCGTAATTGCTCGACAGATTTGCAAGCGCCAAAAATGTTGCGCTTCTGTGGTGGCTGAGTTTGTGGCAGCTCTACGGCAAACTTAATCTCCTGCAATCCGACGTTCGCATGCGGCAGCAGCTTAAAAACTCTACCATCTTCCAGCAGAATCAAGCAAAATCTGTCATTTGCACAGAGTTGCGTAACGAGCGCAGGTGTAACCACGTCTAGCAGAGCGTTCTTCTTTTGGCAGAGAAATCCCTGCAGCCGCAAATGCCGATCGGCAGCAAATGCATTGTAACTCCAACTGGGCGCTATCAGCAATTGTTCGCTGACTACTGGCAACTTTACAGTGAAGTCTTTAATTTTTAATTTACTAAATGGCATTCATCTTTACGTGCATAGTAAAATAATACATACCTTGAAACGTGGTCAACTTCCGGTCAAATTGGCCAAATTGCCCAAAACCGTTGAAACCGCTAAATGCTAGCATGCCGTTTTTCGTTTTTTACTGTCGTCGCTGTGCTCTGAAATGAGTCAGTTCAGTTACTCTGTTGTTCTGTTGTTCCACCCCACTGCGTCAGCCCACGACCTGCTCTACATCGCTCAGTAATTTCGGTATCAGTCTAGCTTTCAGTAATGAGTGAACTCTCCAGCTGTAATGTTGTGTAAAGCCTAGTAACGTAGTTTTGATCGTTTCTATTTAAACAATTGAAAACAACACTTTGTTCTGCTCCGCCGCTACCCGTGTGCCCGTGTGTGCAGTCCATATATTGCAAAGCTAATTTAAAATGGTAAGTCCGCTTTGTTGTTGTAGCAGCAAACCAACTCAAATCAAATTAAATTGGTCAAAATAAGTGCAAGCAAAAAGCCAATCAGATCAAAAACTTTTTCCACAATTTATTTGTTTACATCGTAATGTTGCCTAGGAAATGGAAATCAGCTGTTTTTGTTTTGACAGTCATTCAGCGCCGAGTGGAACATATTTTTACAGCAGTGTGTGGAATTTGATTGGAACTTAGTTGTTGATTAGCTGGCGGAAACAGCTGCTGAAGTTATATCCTCTTGCTGGTCTGAAAAATCGTTACTAATTTGATCATTTGAAATTATGTGCAGAAAATCATATATTACATTGTCAAGAAATTATAATAAACGTGATATATTTAATAATCGAAACAAGACAAATTCATTTAAATCTACGTTTGTCATTAGGGTCTGCTTTCCCTGCTACGCAAGTTGCGTCCCAATCCCGAGAAGGAAGCCCGCATTCTGCTACTTGGCCTAGACAATGCCGGAAAAACGACTATACTGAAGCAACTAGCCTCAGAAGAGATAACAACGGTAAATATGAAGCACAAAAATTAATTCAAATGATAAAAAGAGCAAACAATATAAATGTTAACGCTTATATTGTACTCAAACAGGTGACGCCAACAGCCGGCTTCAATATAAAATCCGTAGCAGCTGACGGCTTTAAGTTGAATGTCTGGGATATCGGTGGCCAGTGGAAAATACGTCCATACTGGAAGAACTACTTTGCTAACACGGATGTTTTGGTAAAAGCTGTGCTGTCTTCAGGCTCTCACACTTCCTACTCCAGCTCCCTCCACACCTCTGCACACATGCACGCACACAAGGCAACAATGTTTCATTGTACATACAATTTGCGCTTGTATTTCTTGTAGATTTACGTAATTGATTGCACAGATCGTACACGTTTAAATGAAGCTGGCAATGAACTCTTCGAGATGTTGATGGACAATCGCCTTAAACAAGTTCCGTTGCTGATATTCGCCAACAAACAAGATCTACCCAATGCCATGACCACATCTGAAGTGGCTGAAACGATTGGATTGGTGCGCCTGGAGGAGCGTACCTGGCAAATAAACGCTTGCTCTGCCGTAGACGGTACCGGCATCAAAGTAAAACTACATCTTACCTAAATTTCAAAAGCAGAGTTTCTCTTAAGTGTTGCTTTTCTCTTTTATGTGGTTTGTAGGAAGGCATGGATTGGATTTGCAAGAACATGAAAAAGTAATTAGCTCGGCGCGTCAAACTGGAGCATTTGAAACGATATAAGCTATCGCTTTGATTGAATGTATGCTATATTTAAAATGGTTGACTTGAACACTTTAACTATGAATTAACAAAGACAACAACTTTGTTTACTAAGGCTCCATCGATTTTTCAACCGTCAGATGAACTACAGATACACATTGAATGATTTAGTCAAATTAGTTGGTTAGAATAGCTATATATAGTTTGTCTGACTATTGGAAAATTAATGCTGAATGTACCTAGCATAAGAACGTACAATAATGCACATATATATCGATCATATCGAACTTTATTTTTATTAAATTGAATTAGCACCCATTTTCGATTGTGGTTTTAAGCTATAAATACAGTAATTTAATATATTTCGAATTTAAAAGAAGAAACGACGCATGTGCTAATGTTTGAAAGGAGTTTTATTTCTGATAATACTATTTACATTTATCAAATTATAGTACGTACAAATGAGATGACAAATTTAAATATTCATAAATTAAGCACTACTTTTAAGAACTATTAAGTCAACCCTTAGCTACTCAGCTGCGCATGCACCCCCAGCGATCAACTACAATTCATTATGTATATACTCTGTGGTGACCCTAGCCTCTCCCTCATGAAAGCCGCTACAGTCAACGGGATATTTAACCTGCAATTTACAGATATTAGAGCAAAGATGACAATAATAAAGAAACATGAATTCCATTTCTTGCACTCACCTCACAATTGTACGGCGAATTGATTACGCCGAACAGTGTCCAAAACGGTGTGCCAGTTTCAGTGCTAATGAAGAATGCTGCACCCATGCTGCCGATCTTCACGATTTTCGGACTTACGCCAGCAATGAGACCGCGCGACGGCTCCGCCGCATTGTTCTGCTGTTCAGCGGAGTTCAGCTCGCAGAGCACATAGCGATCGCATTGCGGCGACTTGGAGATGAATCTGTAGGCGCGATGTACCTTGAGAACGGGTTCGATAACCTGTTTGAGACAGCATAGAAATGTGAAAGACCAACACAATTAATTTCATTTGCAGCGATCCGATTTATGGTGGCAAATGGCATTTGAAATGGTGCCGCAGTTGAATCACTATTGGAGCAATTGCAGAGAAAACAGTGCGTACTTTTTCGAAATGTCTGCCTCTTGCCACTAACGATAATTCGCAAGTGCAAGTCAATTGTAGTAAAGTGGCGAAAATTTCTAGTTTATGCCAAGCCCAACTCCTGCTCCAATTCCAAATACAATTCCGAATGGCAATTTAACTCACCTCCAAATTGAGCGTGTCGGTCAATTTGTCGCTCAGCTCAGTTCCATTGAATTGCAGCAGACCGCGAGCCTGTCCCAATTTCAGCAGTTCTCTGGCATAGCCCACGGCCGGCTTCACATACTGCCGCGAGTCGATCTTCACGTTCAGATGATGCTTGGCGACATGATCCAGCAAATTTGAGATGGTCTCGCTGGCGCGGCTGGGATCGAAGAAGGTATTCTTTGGATAACCTTGAGACTTGAGGAAGCCATTGAACATAAGTTGCGCCGTCTGGAAGTATCTGCCGGTCGTAAGCAAGAAAAGAAAGAAATTTATAAAACCACGCCGCAATGAAATGAGAAAATGAATGTGCAAGATGAAAAGAAAAGTAAGCAAGAAGTGGAAACGAAATAAAACCGAAATAGTTGGAAGGCAAAGAATTAAAGTGAAAGGTTTTTTCTGCTCTGATGGCCGACTTACAAATATTTGGCATTTTTTTTTCTATCGTTGTTTCTATTTGTGGTCATGTCAAACGTAGAAAGTGTTTTCTGAATTTCGTCCGCTTCGGCGAGCAGACTTAATGATGATGAACGGTGACAGTGTCGCCGAAAAAACACCTACATATGTATGTACATTTCGAGATTCCCTCGCATTCGCTTCCATGCATATTGAGTGCAAATTTTTATTAAATACAACATTTCTGCTATATAAATATCAACCAGCCAATATACCTTCAGTTTTACATGCAAATTAAAATCATCGAATCATATACATACATACATACATACATACATACATATGTATATCCTTATGGATATCTATACATTCATATGTATGTGGAACCGTATGCATAAGAATCCGATTAATTTTGTGCTATTTCATGCAATATGCAATGACTTAAATGACGACGTGTAATGATTTTACAATGAGCTGGTATAAAAAATTATTGTTTGAAATTCGCAGACATCACATGCATATATGTATGTAGATTTGTTAAGATAGAATTCAATAACTGCTACACAAGCTAAGCTGGCTTAAAAACTAGCCAACATAAGCAATCACAAAAAATTATGTAGAATTATTGTTAAAAACCTAACGGGTTTTAATCTCACAAAATGATTTTTTAATCATTTGCAATCGATTTACTCAAAGTGTCTGTAACAATGACTGGTACATCCGCCGCTTTTAGTGAGGTATTTAATGCAGTACGAAAGGGTGCTGGAATTGTTAGATTATATATTTCTGTTAAAGTTTTATGTGCGAAAATATGAAGGGGTGTCGAGTTCATGTCACCTTTCCCTACTTTAAGGCACTTTTAATAAAATCGTGCATAATTATACTTATAAAATGCCTTTAGTAATTACATACATATTACTCTGGCTCAACAGAACTTCAACACTAAAGAAAAGCTCCAGCTTGTGTTAATTGCAAATAAAACCGAAACAACATTTTGAGTTAATAAAACGAGACGTTAATTCGCGATTAACCTATATTTTCACTCTTTATCTTGCATTTCTTTACGTCCTGTATACGACTGACTTTGATTCTTTTCTTAAAAGAAATTTCTAAAAACCAACGCAATTCACATATGTACAAGTATGCTTCTATATAGATATATATTTATATACATATAAACGCATGCGAATATGCCGTATATAGCAAACTGAGTAACACAGTAGCGAATCTTGAAGCAGAACTTACTGCTTAGTGAGAATATAGTCGAAAAAAGTGAGAATTTAAACACTAAGTAAAAAACGGCAAAATTTAAGAGTGAAAATCCAACGGACAAAAATGCCCCTTTTCTTTGACCCACATGCTTTAATCGAAAAAGCAGCACGAACAGGCCAAGGCTCGGAGCTAATAACCTGCACAATTTTCTGGTTTATTGAACGTGTAAATCACGAAATTAATATTTTATAAACAGAAAGTTTCATTACCTGTGTTATGTTAACAATATAACTGGAACACATACAAACAGCATGATTCACACTACCATTACACACACATACGCACATTAAAATGGCATACCAGCCAGTAGCTAAGCCGACTTGCCTGGGCTGAGCTGCTCAGCAGCTCCATTGGCAAGACGCAAAGAAAACAGAACGATTATCATGCCAGTTCTAAGTGAGCGTAAAGAATACGCTGCAAAGTGGGTCACGACGCTGCCACAATGGAAAAACAACCAAGACAAAAACAAGAACAAGAGAACCGAAAACCTGCCACCGCTTTCTGCAGAAGAACCAGTCGCGAGTAGCACTGTCTTTATGCCAATTCTGCAAGCCACATTGAAAGAAATACAGCCCGAAAGCTGCGAACACATACAAAAAAACTTGTTCGAACCAGTTGCAACCGCGTACGCAACCAGTGTTCGTCTGTCCGTCTCTCCGTGCACGAGCAACAACTCGCTGGCCGGCCATATGCATAGCTAAATGCCAACTAACTGTTAATTTCTAAATGGACTTGGTCAAGTCCAGCGCACAGTGGCTCAAATGACCTGTTTCCGCAGGCAAAAGTCGGTTATACAAATTTCAATTGTTAAGACTTTTGATATTCCATACCAATAACATCAAGTGCAAAGCTACTTTTGCAAAAAAAAAATATTGCACTGGATCTCATAAATGCTTGAAAGGAACACTCTATGAATGTGGGCAATTTATTTCAGAAATTTCAATATCATGTCAGATTTCATAGAAAATTCCAGAAAAGACTCCCATGAAATTGTTCTATGAAAAAGAAATACATATAATGATATCGAAACAGTGGGCTCCATCTGCAACAAATTTCACAAAAAGAAGTTTATTGAAACGAATAATTTCACGTGCAGACGGGAGGCTAGCCAACTTTTGTTTAGCTTATAAATTTAGGAGAGAACTAAGCTGGAATAAAATTATACCAATACCAAGCAAACAAAATGCAGATGTGCTTTTTATTGCCCATTGAAATTTGGCCGCAGAATAAAGCGTTTTGAGCATAGTGCAGCGGCAAGAACGAAACTACCGGCCAATTGTCACCTGCTGAGCTGTTCGAGCGAAATCGCTGCACGCACTCTAAACGGAGGTTTTTAAAGCGGAAACTCAGAAACTGCACTTAAAAATTGCCACAGCGGGTTAATTGTGTTTCTATCTGAAGCAGCAGCGTCACGGTTTTCGAGCGTTCCGCACTTAATTCCGGAGTTTTTACAGCGTTGCAGCGCACTTTAACGGTCCAATTTCATTAGCAAGCACACATACGAGGTGCCAAGTGCCAATGACTAAAATCAGAAGCGCACACATTGGCACAGTGTCACGACGCTAAAAGTAGGAGGGGAGGGTAGCTACGAATCGCCGTCTGCACCACCATTCCATAGAACTAGCAGTTCGTTTAGAATTTGTAGTAAAGGTACTCACTTCAGGTAGACTTCGGGATTCGCCAAGTAGCTGGCCCAATCCGCCAGATACAGCGTGGCCGACTTGATCCAGCGCCTGCGGAAGGACTGATTGTTGAGCGACTCGAACAGCTTATCGTAATCCAATTTACCGTCGCGTCCCTTGAAGCCCTGCAATAAAACAATTCACTTGTGCAGTGCCATAAAATGTGGGAAATTTGGCCGGCGCGCCCGCACTACCTGCAGTATCCTGTTGATGCCCGACTTCTCGTACAGCGCATCGGCGAGTTCGGAATGCGAGAAATGATCCCACAGCACGTGAATGTGCTCGAGGAATGGCGGCAACACCCAAGCATGATCCTTGTGCTTCTCCTGTGTGTGTTGTCCCTCGGGACCGGCAAACGAGCTCACTGCCTGCATCACCAGCGGCAGCAGGCTCATAAAGCCATTGTCCTCCGACTCGACTTGGTTCGAGGAACCATCGCTCGCGCCACCAGCACCATTCACAGCACGTTTCTGCTGATGATGCGTCTGCTGCTGTTGCTTCGGCTGCTGCGAATTGCTGTTGGCGTTCATGAAGACCGAGGCAATTTGCAAAATGGAATCCAGGCCAATGCCCGAATCGCCGCTGTTCTTTTGGCTACGCGCTGTGCCGCCATGCTGTTGCGTCTCGTCTGCGTCGTCGCTCTGTGTAAACATCTCAAGGACATTGCCAATGATAGAGGGATCGAAGCCGCCGCCGCCAGCGCCGCGTCCATTATTGCCAGCACTGGCCAGCAAGCTACCGATTCCGGAGAGTATTTGCATGGCGCCCGATGCTGACTTGCCCTGGCCGCCGCTGCCGCCGCCGCCGTTGTTCGCCTGCATGAAGCTGCCAATCAAGGAAGCCACGCCGGCCAGCCCGGCACCAGCGCCACCACCATTGCCGCCGCTATTGCCGTTCTGATTGTTAAGCGCCTCCTGTATGAACATGGAGGCCATATCCAGCAGCGGATTGGAGTCATCTTCGCCACCAGTCGCTGCCGCGCGACTGGGTCGCTGTGTCGTGTGCCCGAAGGATATGTGCACACAGAGCAGCGCCAGCAGCAGCACGGCCTTCTTCATGATCATTTTACCGTTACAAAGGAGCCTACAATCACACGCGCGCAAGCGAACTTTTTTGCGCAAATTTACCAATGCCAATTAAAAGAGCAGAGGATTCTCCAAATTTCGGGCGTACAGACGCTTGCACCAAAAATCACGACGGCGCGAAAATACGCTTTTGAAATGCGCTCACGGTAATTAAAAAGCGCCTATGTCAATTCAAACGGAGCAGAACTGCTGATTTTTCTTCGTGGCTGCGCTTTGCGATACTTTGTTGACGAGACACCGTTCTACACTCCGTGCTGCACGTCCAACTTTCCCGGAAACTTTCTATCTTCTGAAGTGCCAGTATGGTTTGTAACTCTTCTTAAGCCAGCGCCAAAGCTAGCTTGCGAATGCGGAGAAGCGACGCAAACGCCGACAGCGAAGACGCACTGCACGAACATCACTTACCTGCCCGACTCTCTGCAGTCACCGATGGTAACTCTCTTTCCAAGCGAATCGATATCCGCCAGCCACAACAACAACAACAACGACGAAAGCAGACGTTGTAAGAAGAAGGCATGTTAAAGGCAAATTTTGCGACGGTTGCGCATGCCAACTCCAAGTACACGTCAGTGCGAAGCAGAATGTTTCCCAGTTGGAAATGGAGACAGGCATGCAAGACTCGGAGGTGATAATTTCATACAAATTAAATTATTTTGTGTTATGTTAACACGCAGCTAGAGTAATAATCCTCGGAAAAGAGAAAAAAAGCATATATGTTCTTTGAAAGCTGTTTTATTATTGTACAAATTAATTAATCAAATAAATTTAAAAGGAAAGCGTCCGTTCAAGCCCGTTGGACACATGTATGCGAAGTTTGTCATATAGAAAAGGAGAGAGAGCTAGAAAAATTGAATAGCTAAATATTGTTTGTGTTCTTCTAAGTGATTAATTTTTAAAGAGAGAGCTATCCGTTCCTCCAACTTTCATGGAGGACACACTATGTGAATTGAACTTTTATCACTTATGACTAGTTCACGAATTGTCATAGCCTGCGAGTTTTCCTACTGGGTATGCTGAAATCGCTTTTGTGAGCGGGTGCGTGTTGAGAGTTTGAGCTCTTTCTCTGCGCAGCTATTACTGTTGTTGTCGACGGTTGTAAAGGCCATGGTGTTGCTTTGGTATAGCTGCGGCGCATGCCCACTTTCTTTTTAGAATACTTTTTCACACTGGCGCTCTTTGCCTTTTGCGCAGGTTCAGAAGATTCGAATTTTTGAGCGAGTCCCACTACAAAAAGTCCAAAACCTGAACTTGAGTACTGCACCTCCAGTCGAAAATGTGGTATATATTCAAGTGTGTATGTGTAAGTATGTATGTTAAATTGCAAAAGCCTTGTCTGCATGTAATACACACACATTCTTTTCCGTGTGTAGGTGTGCATATACTTTGGATACGCACAATAAAACCGTTACAAAACGTAAAAGAATTTAAGCAAAATTATGTATCACGCAATTTTACTTTTTATAATAAATTCACTGTGTCACTTCCCTTTTGTTGTTGTGTTATTGATATTCTCCTGTGTTAAATATAAGACGCTTATAAAAAGATTTTTATCGTACTCATTGCATAAATTATTGTATATAAAACATTCATTTCACTTTTTATATACCGTACATATGTATATTCAATATATGTACATATTCGCAATGTTTGGCAAATGGAAATGATGCCATTTGCATTGAGCAAGGCAGTTTTGCGCAAAGTATCTACAGAACAGCGATCAATGCTCCAGGTAGGTCTCCTCACTGAGCATCTGTTTATAGAACATTCTTCAAAGCGATTTAAAGAATTTAAATAGATCGATCAAGGAATGAATCGACAGTTTTGAAATTTTGCCATCTATTTAAACACACTTTTAGATACATAAATAAACGTATTTTCATATCTGCAATCAGTAGACAACCCTAAAAAATCAATCTGAGAAAGAAATTAATATTCAGTTATAGGATGGGAAAAAAATGTTTCTATTTCTTTATTTTTGCAATAGAACTTACTTTTTTATGTGATTTTTCTAAAAAGCAATTAGATTAAACTTAAACCTAGTAGGTAATGATGTTATAAAGTAATTGCTACAATAGTTATGGTAGGCTTAGTAGTTTTAAATGAGTGTTTCCACCAATTTTTAAACTAACCGGCAGTTAAAACGTCGAATTTCATGCTCGAAATGTTCGATTTCTTTCTTACATAAATTTCTCTCCATTCCTTAAGTTTAAATAATTCTACAATAGTTGAAAGTCTAGCGACAGGCACTCCTGCCAATGCCTATGTTTAAGCATGGAATAGTTCTTTGAAGCCACAACATAATTCAGTCATACTATTCGACTCATTATAGAATTATACCTTGTTTTTTTTTGTAAATTTCTTTCAAGTCAAACAGAGCCGTAATGTTTGAGAACACGCAGATCTAGGTCAGGTGTTTCCTCAGTTTTAAGTTCCCTGTTAGATTTCGTGCTATTGTTCTTATACTCTTTTGTTAAATGCATACACTTCTTAAGGCGGTTTAAATTCCATGGCCCTATGAGCGCTTGAATTTGTTTAGTCCTCGAAATTTTCTATACTTCTCTCTTCATTGAAACATTGTGAATCCTATCCCTAACTCCACAGAAAGGCTGCGGACCATTGAAAAATTAAGCTGCACCTTTTTCCTGCTAACTTGTCAGTTTCTTCGTTGCCCTCGAATCCTTAGTGTTCAGGTATATATATAGTACAGTGGCGATGATAGTTTTGGAATGGATGCTGCTGAGAAGCTGCAAAGACACTTGACTCGGTGGCAGTAATCCAATACCAGCAGACCAACCAAAATATATACATACCAGCAACCAGTCAATTGTACATATCGACAAATCTACGCCCGGAAATTCAATTCGCGCATGCACACACACACAAACACACACACATGCAAACAGACTAATGCTTGTTTGTGACTTCCAGTTTTGCTTTTCGAAGTGCTTTTACTTTCACTTGCAATTTTCTAATTTTGAATTTTCCTTACAAAGCGAACAGAGGCCAACTTCATGGTTGCAGTTTTCCAGCGAACGTCAATGCAAGCGGTTGTAATTGCTCCCCAAACAATTTTACACTGCTCTCTCCCGCGCACAAGCTGTCAGTCAAGCCGCAACAATGCAGCTCAGCCACAAAGAGCTGGACGATGAAATCTGCAAGCGTATTGATGCACTCTTTCCGAAGAAAGGTTGCTTCATCGAGGTGTTGCCCGGTAATGTGGTGGTGCCGCGAAAATTCTTGGAGCTAGGCGAATCTATACTCCAGCTGCCCACTTATCCGGATGACGTTTGGATGGTCTCATATCCGCGCACCGGCTCTACATGGGCACAAGAGATGGTCTGGCTGCTCGGCAATCGTCTGGATTACGAAGCTGCGACGAATGAGCTACTGCAGGTGAGATCGCCACTCGTCGAGCTGTCGGCGCTCTTCAGCGAGGATCATCTGGAATGGGTATCGTAAGTAATTGCCACTAACCAATCTATCCAAATGCTTGCTTCACTTACATATTTAACTGAAAATGTGGTTTGAGAACAGCAACGCCATTGGTGACACTGTTGAAGTCGTGCGCAACACGCCACGCCCACGTTTTGCCAGATCCCATTTACCCTGGCATCTGCTGCCGAAGGACTTTGAAACTGTTAAGCCCAAGGTATAAAGTTACCAAGTTGAAGGTTAAAATTGTACCGCTGCTTTTCTTCCAATTTTCATCTCACACTTTCTTCAGATTGTCTACACCGCTCGTAATCCAAAGGACTTGTGCGTCTCCTTTTATCACTACTGCAAGCTTATGCATGGTCTGCAGGGTCCCTTTGAGGAGTTTCTCGATCTCTTTCTGCAGGAGCGTACACCCATGGGCTCTTACTGGAAGCACGTTTTGCCGTTTTGGAAGCGCAGCACCGATTCCAATGTGCTCTTTCTCAAATACGAGGACATGAAGCGTGACTTGCCGAGCATTGTGCGCAGATGTGCGCGTTTCCTTGAGATCGATTACCAACTGACGGACAGGGACCTGAAACGTATTTGCGACCATTTAAAATTCGACAAAATGCAAACGAATCCCGCCGTCAACTTGGAGCCGCTTCTAAACAACGCCGAAAATGGCAACAACAATGCCCTGGATATGAATGGGGATTGCAAGTTCATACGTAAGGGACAAATTGGCGATTGGAAGAATCATATTTCACCCGAAATGTCTAAGCGCTTCGACGAATGGATTGAGAAGAATACTCGTGGAAGCGGTTTGGTTTTCGACTACGAGTAAATTTTCAGCCGCTCTCTTCCTATGCTACTTGGTTGAAACAACATAGCAGCAAGAGATCTGAAAGAATTTACTATTTAAGAAGTGAGATGTAGACTTTACTTGGCCTTTTATTAAAACATACATATTACATATTTTTGTTGCCGCGAAATCTTAAATTACTTCTTGCACACTTTATTTTAGATTCAATGGGCACTTTTTCATCGATTAATATGATCACTACAAATATGTATAGAAGAAAAATATTTGACCCACCCTACGATACTGTATAAGCTGTCGAAAATAATGTTTGTCTTATCTATAGCGAATCGAGATAAACAATTGATAACTGATTTCCAGGAACTGTTAATGTTAACAGCGCCATAATGCAGTGCGGTGTAAATTCCCCTTTCGATCCAAAATAAAAATGTTGAAAGAAAAGTTTCATTTTGTTTTAATATAAACATTTTATGTTGAGGTTTTCTTATAAAAGCATATTGTTATAAATCTCTTATTTTTTGGTTTAAAGTTTTTTGATTATTTAATGCATGTTGAACCAAAAATTCTTTGGTTTTGTGAAAATTACAAATTTTTTATTGGAATAATTGGTGATGCATAAATTCAATTCACTGAAACAAAAATTCGAAGTCAATAACAAAATTTTCTGATATTTTCCCAAAAATTATATTTAATTATAATATAATTTCACAAAATTTAAAAAAAAATTACAAACATTTTACTTACTTTTTTAAATTGACGAAATATTCACATTTTTAATGCTACATTGTGAAAATAAGTTTCCTTCCTTCCCTCAACCCAAATCGCTTCATCGAGCACTTTTTCTGCTTACTTATTTTTCATATTCAACTATTTAGAAATTTTAAAACAAAAGCATCGTAGATTTTCTGAAATTATACAAACCGGAAAACCACCTCACCTTAAAAGTGTTTTCTGACGGCGCTAGTGCCAAAGTGATTAAGAAATAAAGAAGAAAGAACTACCTCATTCAGCTAGACTGGAGAA
Organism: Neria commutata; assembly: GCA_963457695.1. Lineage (NCBI taxonomy): Eukaryota > Metazoa > Arthropoda > Insecta > Diptera > Micropezidae > Neria > Neria commutata. Next base: position 13,782,438 of record OY735245.1, on the reverse strand, counting down.
TTAGTAATACCACCACATTGCCAATTAGTTGTCGATAGAGTCCAACCACCGCAGATGATATACCAACAACATGGCGTCCATGGAAAACCGCCCAATGCCCACTTACAATATGCGCCACAAGAATCGTGGCTTGGCACTCATCTTTAACCACAAAACCTTTGAGGACACCCGGCTGAGGGAGCGCACTGGTACCGACATTGACTGTGCAGATCTTTCTAGAGTGCTTAAAAAACTGGGCTTCTATGTCAACGTCCACAGAGACTGCAGTTTCGAGGATCTGTTTCATTATGTGAAACTAGCAGCTGAGCGGGATCACTCGGAGTGTGATTGCATTGTGATAGCCATTCTGTCACACGGTGAGCTGGACTATATTCACGCGAAGGATGAAAAGTACAAGCTAAACAAGGTATGGGACTGTTTCACAGCGCAGCACTGCCTTTCTCTGGCAGGCAAACCGAAACTGTTCTTCATACAAGCTTGCGAAGGCGATCGTCTTGACACAGGTGCCACCATGAAGTGCATGCGCTTAACGGAAACAGAGGGCGAATCCTCGATGAGCTACAAAATCCCCGTGCACGCGGACATTCTGATTGCCTACTGCACAGTACCGGGCTTCTACGCGTGGCGCGATAGTGAACGCGGATCTTGGTTCATACAGTCACTCTGTGCAGAGTTAAACAAGGCCGGAGAATACTTTGATGTACTGACGCTGCTTACGTTTGTCAGTCAGCGCGTGGCTATCGATTATGAACCATACGCCGTTAATTCTCCCGAATATCATCAGAGGATGCAGATTCCTTGCGCTATATCCATGCTAACGCGCATTCTAAGGTTGGACTATAAAAGCCCCTGTTCCCTAATGCCCTTGTAATTAAAACAGCGAAGACACCGCTGAGTAGAAATCTACTAAAAGTTGCCCATATAATTTATGCACATGTACCAAACTATTAATTAATGGCGATATTAAAGCAAAAGCTAACAAATGGGTGTATATTTCAAGTTGTTTTTGTTCTTATTTTAAAATTATCCGAAGAGAATAAAGAGGGATTTTACGAAAGATTTTATGAAATGTAGTGAAAGGCATATGCAAAAGATTTCGGCTGTTTCCAAGAAAAAAAATGGTTTACTTTATATTATAAAGTTTATATTGAAAATAATGAAATAAAATATTCAAATATTAGCATTCAGTTTTCCATGAAATTTTCATGGATTTTGAGGATAATTATTTTCAATTTTTTTTGTCATTAAAATCCGTGTCCTACATTTAAATTAAATTATCTATGTATGTACATATTTCATTCAAATTAATTTAAATTTGGCTTCATAAAACATAATCATATTGTACAAATGAGGAAGTAAGAATCAAGTAAGCTTAATCTCTTAAGAAAATTATGTCTGTTCAGCAAACAGTATTGAATTTTTCTATACGAGTATTAAATTAGATTTTTTTTCATTAATAATTAATTAATTAATTGGCACAACATCCCATGTGGGATTAGGCCTAGCTTTATCGCACAAACTTGTGTGTGCCTGTTATATTTTGCACAAGTTAACGGGACCTACATTAACCGAATCCGAACGGGTTGAGAAGCTTTTCATCGCAAAGAATATTCTCGGAGAATTGCCAATTCATTGAATTGAAAATGTTCAGTATTATTTTTATTGAACAAAATATCAGAATTTTACACCAATATGCAAACTACAATAAAAAGATGGTATTCGCAGACGCAAAGAGCTGTGAGCGAATCACTGACCATTAATTGCACAGTTCAGAGCAGTCCCGTCTGCGAAACGTGCCCAATGCTTAGAAAAACTGCAACCAGCGATACAATGTCAAATGAGAATTATCGATACATAACACACCAGTCTCAAATAAAAGGTCCTCGATTCTCAAAAACAACTTAAATCCTTTGTTCGTTTATTCTAATGCGAATTAGTGGGATTTCGTGAAACAAGACTGTATAACAACACGCTAATGATACATTTGCATCAGAATAAAAACATTGGTAATAATTGAAAAGAAAGATTTATTACAGTTTTTTCAAAACAAAGTGCAATAACTAGCGATGCTGTAGAAATAGTATCGGTTGCCCAAAAAATCGATACTGTTAAGTATCGACGCTGTTTTCGTGTCCCTAATTGCAACGAATCAAACAAAGCGACTGTGGTACGAAGGCTTCATTTTTTAATTGGCAATTGTATTCGAGCGAAGGAACAGAGACGACAGTAAATAAGAAAGTGAACGGATAGAAAATTGCGTACGATTATCATCATTGTTAAAGGAAGATAAACGCAGTGATAAAAAGTTTCCAAGGAAAATTATTAATTTCGTCATTGAACAGGTGACTAATTTCAAAGAAAAGGAGATTTTGACAATGGCTGAAGCAGGAGATGAAGTGGGAACCCCACGTATAGAGCGAGGTACTAACACCGATGACCTAACGGATGCATTTGGCTCCTCAGGTGTTGCAAGTGGGAGCAGTCGTGGCGCCATTGGCCAACTGGGCAACGGCTATGACTTGTCCAATTACCACAAGTATACAGCCAAAATGACGACGGAGCGCCATGCTTCCGAGTACAATATGCGTCACAAGAACCGTGGTCTGGCGCTCATCTTTAATCACGAAAATTTTGATGTGACCAATTTGAAAGCACGCGCTGGCACTAACGTTGACTGTAACCAATTCACTCGTGTGCTCAAGCAACTGGATTTCGATGTTACCGTATACAAAGACTGCAGCTTAAAGGATCTACTTCGTTATGTCAGTTCAGCAGCTCAGCAGGATCATTCGGATAACGATTGTATTTTAATAGCAATTCTGTCGCACGGTGAACTGGGCTACATCTACGCCCGAGATGCACAGTACAAGCTGGACACAGTATGGAGCTTTTTCACAGCGCAGCACTGCCCTACTCTAGCAGGCAAGCCGAAACTGTTCTTCATACAAGCCTGCCAAGGGGATCGTCTTGACCCAGGCGTCACCATGAAGCGCACAACAGAAACAGATGGTGAATCCTCGATGAGCTACAAAATCCCCGTGCATGCCGACTTTCTGATTGCCTACTCCACAATACCGGGTTTCTATTCGTGGCGTAATACTACACGCGGATCCTGGTTTATGCAGTCTCTATGCGCTGAACTGGCAGCTAATGGAAAACGCCTGGATATACTGACGCTGCTTACATTCGTGTGTCAACGTGTTGCTGTAGATTTCGAATCGTGCACTCCTGATACTCCAGATATGCACCAACAGAAACAGATTCCTTGCATTACGACCATGCTAACGCGGATTTTACGTTTCAGCGACAAAACCCCTACTCATCTTCCACATGGCGGTCGGATTTAGGCGTGAAAGCTAGGAAGTACATTAGGTGAGCATGATACACATCGTCGTATTGGAGGTATTGTGCGTTTGTACTGTTAGCTTATTTAATATTTATCTTTAAAGATTACGCGTATCTTAAAGTATTTCCAAGAAATGTTCACCAATAGAGAAATAAACATAGTTATTTCACAATTTCGTCAGCCAAATTCGTCGCACGCATTCAACCTGTTTTACATCGATATTCTAGCTATCTTTGGTGTCAGATTTCGACAGAAGCATGCAGACACATATTATGTTTGTATATTTCTTAAGCTAATTGGTGTTCTGGTTTCGTTTTACTTAGCCAACTTTTGTCGTTTCAGTACTAACACTTCTAACTATAATACTAAAATATGTATCCCACTACCAAAATAATTTTTGATATAGCTTTAATTTTTATTAAATTGTGTATTTCAATTGATCAATTAGTTTCTAAGCTCAATGTCTGCTATTTTATCGCTACCTTAATGTCGAAAGCCCCTTATTAATTTTTGTTTGTCAAGTTTTTCAGTGGCTATGATGATAACCCAAATAAACCTTAATTCAATATGTTATATGATCCCAAAAATCGGAACATTATTTTTATTATGTGTTTTCTTTATCCTGTAATAAGCTAGGAACTTTCAACAATAAGGTAGCAATATATTATTTATATATTGAGAATAAAATATACATATTTATAAAAAATTTTATAAACGAAATAAATACATTTTCTTAAAAACTACAACTTAATTTTCATCATATTCTATGCTCTCTCGAAACCTTTTAGTTATAGTTTTACTCAACTGTCATTTGACAGTTATTTAACCTCGTATGGTTGCATTTAAGGCTTGGCTGGCATGTCTACACTAGTATTTCGGAATTCCAATATGTTACAATTTGCGCGATAATGAGCTTCTATTGTCACTACGCATTGTTTTCTAAACTCGTTCATTTACAGTTGGCAATGGTTGCCTTTTATGGAAACAGCAAAAATTCTATTTGGCATCAAATTCACTGTGTTAAGTGCTCGTGTGATCGATAAGGTCACTCTCTGCTATTTGTCCAGCATAAAAATACGCTGTAATCAGTTGAATCTTGACGCATTGCAGATCACCTGCTCTATGTAATAAATAGCCATGCACTTAATGAAGAGAAGTCAACCTACGGCCTATTTAGTCTGATTTCGATTAGATTAGATTTCTGAGAAAATATACTTTCCAGATTTATCATGGAAAGTTTTAAGTTCTTCTATCGTATACTACAGTTAAAATATGCGATTCGCGGTGGCATGGAAAAACAGAATAATTCACAAAATATCAATGGTGGTCATGATTACTTTTGCCTGCAATAAAATATGTACTTTGTAAGTGCTGTCTTCGAATTGTGATGCAGATTACTTTCCTTACTGTTACGTGCGAGACTCGTGAACAATCCACTACTTAATCCAAAACAATGTCCATTCGAGGATTTCTAAGCTTATGAAATTAATCGTGTTTTTGATAGCACGGCATTAGATGCGGGTTTGGCTAAGTTCGATCGTTTCTTGTTGGCATAACACATAGAGAAATGTGCAATAAATCCCACCTTCTTCTTAGTCTAAAGATTAGATAAGGAGGTCACCAACATCATTAGCTCAACACTGTTAGCCTTGCAGTACTTAAATCTGTGGTCATATGCAATAACGACTTAAGTCGAAAACAACTGTTTCGAGAAAATGCAATTCGAAATTTGAAATGCAGTGTGCACAACATAAGTGCATGTGTTTTTTTTAAATAACTTTTTTTCTGAGATGGGTACAGATACCGGGGTTTGAACAAAATATGCGCATCAACGTCAGGAATACAGTGATAACGTCAACTCAATTTCGTCTTAAGTCGACTTAAGTCGTTATTGCTTTTGACCACAGAAATATTGTTTGACCGGACAGATATAACTCTTAAATCAAGTACACACTTTTTTTTGCTTAATTACATTTATTGGTCACATTATTTACCGAATTGTGTTAAAATTTATACGTGTATATAAAATAAACTCAATTGACACTTTATTTTGGCCGTATCAACCAGGAGGAAAAAAGAAACAAATAAAATTTCATCAATTATGATTTGTATATAAATGCACTTTAGAAATTGTAACTAAATAGGGATTGGCGTGTGTAGAGAACTCTCTCAACAAGCAGGAGGTGCTTAGATATGGCCACCCTCCTTCAGTTTGCCGATCAAGGCATCCACATCAGGCACTGTAGCGCCAGCTTGGCGCACTGGTGGGTCCTCGACAGAGATAATCTCAATACGTGGCGTTGTATCGACACCCAAATCCTTGGGAGTGATCTTTTTTAGTGGCTTTTTCTTCGCCTTCATAATGTTGGGCAAAGTGGCGTAGCGTGGAGTGTTCAAACGCAAATCAGCGCTTAGAACTGCCGGTGCCTTTGTCTTGATCGTTTCCAGGCCGCCATCGATCTCACGTGTAATCGTAAAACCATCGCTGGTCTTCTCAACCTTGTTACAGAAGGTGCCCTGAGGCCAGTCCAGCACAGCGGCGGTCATTTGAGCTGTCTGATTGCTGTCGTCATCAATAGCCTGCTTGCCAAGAATAACAAGATCGGCCTTTTCATCCAATGCCAGCTTGGCAAGTATCTTGGACACGTGAATAGGCTGCAGCAGATCATAGTCCTTGCCGGAAACCTCTACGTGAATACCACGGTCAGCTCCCAGCGCAAGGGCAGTTCGGATGACCTCTTGCGATTGTGTGGGCCCCACAGAGACAGCAATCACTTCGGTAGCTATCTTCTTCTCTTTCATCTTGACAGCCTCCTCGATGGCGATTTCATCAAAGGGGTTCATTGAGTGCTTGACGCCCTCGGTAACCACGCCTGTTTTGTCAGGCTTAACGCGCACCTGTGAACATAAATTAACTAATTATTCTCCTACCTACTATTGATTACGCAAACAGCAGCCTCTGATAACACATTCAGCATGTAAAAACAGCATCCCTCAGTAATTTGGCAGTAATCCTTACCTTAACAGCATAATCAACCACACGTTTGACTCCCACCAAGACACGCGACATATTTTGTTGCTTTGTAAATTTAAGTAAATTTTTATTCCCTGTCGAGGATGCAACTGGCCGAAATCTAGAATATTTGCTGAGAGCTCTCACCAACAACCAAACACAATTATTTTAACAGACAATGATCAATTGAGAAGTCCAAAGGTTGGATGTTGTGGCAGCGTTGCATTTACGGAATCAACAATTGTAATAGTACTATGCTGCGAATGTTTTGCTTATTGGGTAATATTTTAATGCTGCTCTGCCTATTCAACTTATAATCAGAAGTTTTAGTTGATTCCGAAATAGTTTGCGTATTTTGTTTTCTGCATCTGCATTTTGTTTCTATTCCAATGATTACCTACGAGTTCTTCCAAATTCTAATACCTAACACAAAATCTGTAATTCTAAAAGGAACTTAAGGAATTTGGAATTCTCAAATGCAACAGCGCTTCAGCTGTTTAGTATCTTGCCAACGAAGTAGTTGACATTTTCAACCGCTGATAACGTTAGTACTGGTAGTAAAAAGTTTAAGTGCTTAATTTTTCATATTCGCTGTGTCACAGAAAGTAACATTCCTTTGAAAATGACTATTCCACTGGTGATGCGTATAATGGCACTGTCCATCAACACAGCCAATCGCGCCGGCAGGATAATTCGTGATGTAATGAATAAAGGCAATCTGGGCATTGTTGATAAGGTGAGTGCTGAAAGTTTTAAGTGGTGAACAGACATTGGAGTGCTGCTAGATTATACAAATAACGTGCTTTTTAGGGTAAGGATGATTTGCAAACTGAAGCAGATCGCTCCGCACAGCGCTGCATCATAGCCTCACTGTCAAAGCAGTTCCCCAACATCAAAGTGATCGGCGAGGAAGGTTGCTCAGATTTAAATGTGCCTGCCGAATGGAAAGTAACAGAAGGGGACGAGGCATTCCTCAAACAAACTTGCCCTGAAGAATGGCGCAATGTGAAAGATGAAGATTTTGTCGTTTGGGTGGATCCCTTAGATGGCACAGCAGAATACACTCAAGGCTTCCTTGAGCATGTCACTGTGCTAATTGGCGTCGCCATTAAGGATGCTGCCGTTGCTGGAATAATTCATCAGCCGTACTATAAGCATGCCGACGGCCAACTGGGACGCACTATTTGGGGTTTAAAGGGCCTGGGAACAGGTGGTTTCGAGCCAATAGTAGCTCCGGATGGTGAATTCATTATCACCACTACTCGCTCACATTCCAACCCTATTGTGATGAGTGCGCTCGAAGCACTCGCACCTACATCCGTTATTAAGGTGGGCGGCGCCGGCTACAAAGTGCTGCTACTACTCGAGGGTAAGGCGCACGCTTATGTCTTCGCCAGCGCCGGCTGTAAAAAGTGGGACACTTGCGCGCCTGAAGCCGTGTTGGAGGCTCATGGTGGCACACTCACAGATATGATGGGCGTACACTACTCCTACCATGGCGATGTTGATCATGTCAACAAACGGGGTGTTTTGGCCACCATAGGCAAAATATCGCATACCGAAATCATCAGCAAGCTGCCAGAAAGCGTGCTAAGCGCTATGAATAAGTGAGCGCAAGGAACAGAATACAATAGTATAGATAAGCATTTGAATTATGTATGTTTCTGCCTTTGTATTTAAAATAAAACTATTTTTTATGTAACGCGATCTACGCGAGTACTGTATTAAAATTTTAAAATGAATCAATTTTCTATGATTTCGAAAAATTTCATTTCGTACGTAGGAATAGTCCTATCGGCTTTTGTATGTGCAATGTCCTGCCTTTTTTTTGTGAAAAGCATTGTAATTTTAGGAATTATTTCCGCCTTTTGCTTCACAACGGCAATTGATAACGTTTTATTGTAGACTGGTGGCAAATTACGTATTTACTTTGCTGATAGAATCCAATTTCTCTGCAAGCTGCTTATCAGCTGAATCTGTTTCCGGCAGTGCCACTAATATATATTTTGGGGTATAAACTACCCTTAAATTACTTTCATTTTGAAACGCATTTGCTCAAACAATTAACATCAGAAGATATTGTTACTCTACATAGTAATTTACATTTATTATAAAAAGGAAAATCATATAATTATACAAAAGCAAATAAAAATGCGGTACAATAGCATAAGCGGAACGGGGTTAAAAATACAAAAACAAATTACAAGAACAAATAGTAAAACAGCAAATCATGGCGGACAACTACTTGTCGAAGGAGCTACTATTACTGCTGGAAGTATTCAAGAATCGGTTGCGCTTCGCCTTGGCCATTTTGCAGGAATTCACTGACGCAGCGAAACGTAGCGACTTCACTGACTCTACAAAGCAATCGAGAAAAGGTGCCACGTTGATGAACATCAGCGTTTTTGAGTTGCCGCCCAAAGACGGCATCAGCAAATGTGTTAATTTCGAGTTGCGATATGGAATGTGGTCCTGTTTCTGCAGCAGCGCCAGTATAACGTTGGTCAGCTCTGACAGCGAGCGGTTAATGTTCTTCGTTTCATTCATGCGGATGCTGGTTTTGGGCGACTCGGATCCGGCCAAGTCAACGAGATTTATCGAGCCTATGGAAATTTCATTCTTCTCGCCGTGTCTGCCAATGAGTTCGATTTTAGTGACTGCGTGCGAGCGTGACGAACGCTCATTGCTCGCGGTGGATGCCGTGGCGCGATTCATTTTCGCAACTTGCATCAGCTGCCGCAGTCGACCAGCCGTTGTCACGGTCTCCCTGGTGATGTTCGAGACGTAAACATCATTCTTGTTGTTTTTCGCCATGCGTATCTCCATGTCCTTCTGCTCGTTGCTCAGCAAATCGTAAAGCACCTCATTGTAGATCTCCAGGAAAGTAACCTTGATTTCGTATTCCCAACCCAGACGCTTGTAGGTCGCCACAGAGTCGAACAACAGGTCCACAGTGCGTGGTATCACGCCTGCATTGGAGGGAATGCCATCCATTGTATACGTTTTGCCACTGCCCGTCTGGCCGTATGCGAAAATGCAAATGTTGTAGCCATCCAATGCGGACTGTATGAGCGGCGACACCATTTCGAAGATGTCCTCTTGCAGTGAGCCGGGATGAAACACGTAATCAAAGTTGAACATATGCGCGCCGCTTTTGTTCTTGCCAACCAAGTCGGGATTCTGTATCTCCACTGTGGCCTCGTCAATGTAATTCCAGCCGCAGACCACTTTGTCTTCCTCACAATCCAGCGGCGGGCGTACACGACAGAACACGCGTATATTGCCGCGTAGATCCAAAACGGTATTGTGCAGCTCTTTGCGCTCCATGTTGGAACGAAACAGCTGGTCTTTGCAAGCGGCGATTTCCTCCACCAGATACGCATTCTTCTCCGTTAGATCTGCGCTGCGTTCCCGCAAGTCAATTACTTCGTTACTCAGCTGGCCATGCTCAGTTTTGATTACCTGAAAGAACAAGTCCAAGTTTATAATTTAATACATAGTGTTTGTAGCACAATAAACTTACATTGTGCTCCTTCTTCAATTGGTCCAACTCTTCTTTCGTCTTCACAAGGCAGCTAGTAATGGAATCGATTTTCAGTGTTTGCGACTTAACCTGTCGGTGCAGACATTCATTTTCACTTTTCACGTTCTTCAACTGCTCTTGCGTGCTGTACAGTTGTGCTTGCGATTCTTCCAACTGCTCCGGTAAACTTTCGTAATTGTTCACTTGCTCACACTTCTCGTCGAGCTTTTCTTTGAGCCCTTTATGCTTTTCCAGTAGATCATTGTAGCGCGCCTTATAATCATACGGGGGAATGCGTTTATTTATAGACTTCCATGCGCCCGTGGTTGATATGCTGCTGTTGATGGCTGGTTTCTTTGCTGCAACGACGCCTCCAGCACGGCCTTCTCGAGGTGCTGTTGTTGTAGCTGGATGCTTGTGTACTCCCCCAGTTGTGCTTGCTGTGGTCATGCCACTCCGCACTGGCTTGAAAGCAGTACCGGTCGTCGTACTATTAGCGCCCGACATTAGTCGGGATGTTTTGCACGGAATAGGGCCCAATGTTGTATCCGGTCGCTTCAATGGTCGCATATCTCGTAAGTCGCATGCGGAGCGGCTGCGTCTTAGCTTGGCCCGCGATGCTTGTGCGACAGCTGGCCGAGCCAACTCTGGAGATGCTGCACGATCTAAAAGATAACATTTGTTGGCGATGCTGTTTTTAATGGTCGATCTCGCAGACTTACCTCTTGGCCGCAAGCCGTTTTGTAGATTTGACAAGTCCCGGGTTAAAGGCTGTATTTTGTGCAGTGACGCTAGACTACCGCTGAATGAGTTCGCAGTGGCTTTGCTGCCAAATCCTGCTGTTGCTGCCGTTCTTATCCTATCCATTGGCAAAATACTCTTCAAAACCGGCGTCGGCCGCTTCAGAGCGGAGGGTTTCGGTAATTTCGATTCCATTTTTAAAATAATTTTACATTCACACTGAAATTGGAAGAAAAAACAGACAATTGCTTTTTTTTTGACGCGCTCTTGTGAAAATTAAAATGGGAATGCCGCCGTTAAAAGGCTGTTCGAGACTCGAACTTTGTTTCAAATTTTTGGTAGGGTTGCATTTCTAATCGTTTGATTTGTTGTTGTTGTTATTTCCCTTAGTACGAGTCATTTTCGTGCAAGGTGGTTGATGACATAGCTAAACACACACAAAACATAGCTAAACCCACACAAATGCAAAAACCAAAAAAAACATCAAAATATTTGAAATTAATTTATTTGTATAAATAAATAATAAACTTGACAAGCAAATTACATTATATAATCATATAATATTCGTGGTAACAAGGGATTTAAAAAATACCCTGCAGCTCTTGCACTTTTGGTTCCTGTCACAGTGACTTGCTTAAGCACATGTAACAACCTAACAATGACTCGTACTAAATTACCAAAAATTGGAGTACTAACAATGGAAATAAAAAGAACGATTAAAAATCAACGCTGTGAGATGGAAGCAAATTTTGTGACTGGCAATGCCTTTTACAGGAAAATATAATTTTTTCATTGCTGATGAGAAATTGCGTCGCGTTCCGTCCGTGGTAATTGTTTCATAAATCTGCAGAAGTTTCAAGTCAAATATTTTAAAAACCTGGTTGTGTCAAGGTAAAAGGCTTTTAAATGTTGTTGCAATAGTGTGGAGTGTGTCTGTATTGTGGAAACTATGCGAAATGGGATTTGGCGCGTCCAAGAAGTTTACATGCGTTTGCGGTGCTTTTGGCGTTTGCTTTTGTGCTGATTAATCATAGTAGAGGGAAATCGGACGATAGTCGTCACGTACGCAAATCACTCCCTTAGCCATCTGCTATCATAAACCAAATAAACTTGCCGTCTCTGGTGCAATAGCCTCTTCTGAGTCTCAGCTGGCCATTTTCATCATTAAACAGTTAAACATATGACAGCGGTGCGGGAGGTGGTAATATTGCACCTATAAAATTGGAAGTAGCAAACTTTCTACTTCCCGTGCGATGATTATACTATATTCTCTACGTGCGTTGTTCGCGCCGGTGGGAATGCGGGAGACGGGTGCTGGGGGGTCTACTTTTGTACTTTGTTCGGCGTTTGCATTTTTGCACTTCACATTTTGCGTGCGTTTTCGTTCGTTTTTCTGTTTTCATTTCTGTAAGTTTTGTATTGGACATTTCAATTCAATGACGAAACTAATCGGTTTGTAAAAAGGTCAGCAGCTGGTGAGCATATAGATAAAGGAGGGGCCAGCGGGTAAGCAGGCACGCAGTTTGTTTTGTTTTGGTCTTTGTTTTGCAAAGGAAGGGCGAAATGGCGAAATGGCTTATAAACTGAAGTTTTTGTTTTTCATAAAATTGTGCGATTAGCAATTTTATCGATTTTAGGCGCCAAGCAACTATGGGGCGAGCAAAGTAAACCTCCACACATCGTCGGGTGTAGTTCCGATACTGAATGAATAGGGAAATGTAAATTTTTTCTCTTGCAGCTACAACATGGACTTCTTGAGTGTCCTGAGCAAGAGCGAACCACATCAACGAACCATAATTCACTTTGACATGGACTGCTACTATGCACAAGTGGAAGAAGTGCGCGACCCCAGTTTGCGCAACTGTCCGCTGGGCGTGCAGCAGAAGAATTGCGTAGTCACTTGTAACTACACCGCGCGAGAATTCGGCGTGACAAAGCTGATGAGTGTGTCGGAGGCGCTTCGCCTATGCCCCACACTGGTGCTCGTCAACGGTGAAGATTTGACGCCGTACCGACAGATGTCACAGCGTATATTCGAGGTGATGACGAAGTATACGCCCATTGTGGAGAAGCTTGGATTCGATGAGAATTTTCTGGACGTGAGCGCGTTGGTGGAGGTGCGCCAAAAGCAACAACAGCAAACTAGGAAGGATTTTACCATGGATATGCCTCAGGTGGAGGGCCACATTTATCCAGCCGACGGCACCACGCTGAATGCGTGCGCTTGTGGTTGTGCTCGACGTTTGGCAGTGGGCACACAAATCGCAAAGGAAATTCGCGACGAGCTGCACATTCAGTTGGGGCTCACTGCTTGCGCTGGCGTGGCTTATAACAAGCTGCTGGCGAAGCTGGTGGGCTCCCAGAATAAGCCGAACCAACAGACCGTGTTGGTTTCTACATATGCGGAACAATTCATGCGCGAATTGAACAATTTGCATCGCATTACAGGCATCGGTCAGAAGACTACGTCGCTGCTGCTAGAGAGTGATATTTCAATTGTTGAGGAACTGCAACGCTGTGAAATGGATTTTTTGCGCAAGAAATTTGGTTTTGAGACTGCGACTAAGCTTAAAGATCTTTCGTTTGGACGCGATACTAGCGCTGTACGAGTCACTGGCAAACCTAAAACCATCGGCCTTGAGGACTCCTGCCGCCCTATATCTGTGCGCAATGAAGTGGAGGAGCGTTTCCGTTTACTGCTCATGCGTCTCGTGGAACAGGTAAGAGCAACAGGGAAAGAGCAACCATGTACATATATTTAATGATTAATAATCCCGCAGGTCGCAGAAGATGGTCGCATTCCTATTGCCATCAAAGTTATTCTCCGCAAATTTGATCCTCAAAAGAAAACTAGCCATCGAGAAACCAAACAAGCTAACATCCTGCCCTCGCTCTTCAAATCAACGCCCAGCACAGATACGGGAGGTGCTAAAGTGATGTTGGCGGACGGTGCTCAGGAGAAATTGCTTAAAATAATTCTTCGACTGTTTGAGCGCGTTGTTGACCTTAATAAACCCTTCAACATAACGCTCATTGGCCTAGCGTTTTCCAAATTCCAACAACGCAAAGTTGGCTCCTCGTCCATTGCTAGTTTTCTCATCAAGAAATCAGATTTGGAGGTGCAGTCCATAACGTCACTGACAAACACCGGTGTGTTAGCCGGAGCCGACAGTCCAACTCCCTCAGTATCGTCTACTAATAGCGACGAAGGTTTTCGTTCCTCACCTACCACTTTCCAGCCCAGTGATCAATTCTATCGGCGTCGAGCCACAACAGCCTCACCCATCCCCATGCTAGTCGACAATGGCTCCGAATCGGCGGCCACGAACTCAGACTTTTCCGACTTCTCAGAGACAGAGGTAGAACCATCACCCAAAAAGAGCCGAATCGGTCGCATACTCATGGCAAAGCGACGTTGCATCGGCAGTTCTTCTCTTTACACTTCTGATACTGCCGCTGATGTGGCCTCGCCGAGCAAGTTGCGCGTCAGCGACTTGCGTCTCAATTCACGCGACAGCGAGAAAGATTTTCCCATGAGTCCATGCATTACTGCTGCAACGCCCAACAGCTCAACTATGTGTCTACCTTCCGCCTCAGCCGTCGCGTTGATACTGCCGTCCACTCAACATTTCCGCACCACTAGGCCGCCTTCAACGCTACTCTCACGTCTCGATCTTCCGCCAAGGACTACAGCGACAACTACACATCAGATTTTTACGCCCTCCTCGTCCAACAATTCTTCGCCAATACCTTCACCGATGGATGAAACCGCGAGCGGCTTGACAACGCCCACTTCTCCACCGCCAGAAGTATCTGCGTTGTCACTGGACTCTGCCGTTGTGCAGTCACCCACTAATGACGAATTGCCCCGCCCCGACACTAACTCTGCTGAAATGCTCATAACTACAACGGCCACGGCGACCACAACCATCACAAACATACCCTGTCCGTCCGGTGTGGATCCTGAAGTATTCAACGAGTTGCCCTTGGATGTGCAGAACGAACTGATTGTCTCCTGGCGCAGCTCATTAGCTGCGGCGGCTGCTGCAGTTGCAAATGGCAATGTGACGCCGTTAAATGGCGCGACAACTACTAGCCCCACTAAACAGACGACCAACAGCTCCAGCGCTAAGGCGGGTGGCCCACAAAAGAACACACTCTACCGCTATTTCCTGCGGAACAAGTGATGGCATCTTATCATTTTCCCTCACTATCACTCTTCCTACTACAGATTTCTTATCATTCGTTCAATTATTTATCACCAATTCCCTCTTGGCGCGTTAAAAAGCAGTTAAAATTATATATGCTCTTTAAAAAGAAGCTATTTTTTTAAAGTAAGTTATTTTATTTAAAAAAGGTTGTGATGAGCAACAACCTAATTTAATTGATTAACTGAGCTAAGAAACCTAAAAAATTTTTAAGTATGTATGTATAATAAAATGAATTTGTACTAAATTACCGCTTTTGTTTGTTTTGTACACACAATTTTAGTACGACTCGAAGCCCTATTTATTTACGAATTTATATTGAACTCTAAATTTTGTCTTCCTAGCTTCGTTCAGAAGTCGTTCCTTCGAGACTGTTTCCGAAAGAGTTAAAATTCAGTCCCTTTCTTTTGGAAGTAAATTCGTATTTATTTATATATTACATGCATATTCTTTTAACAATTTATATGTACGAGTATGTTAAATATCTACACGCTAAGTGAATAACACAAGTATGTGTTAACTTAATAGCATACCGGCATCGGGTTTCAACAGCGAGGAACAGGAACTGTTCAAAATTTTACAGAATTATATTCTCTGCAAAATGCTCGCAATTGTGCAAAACTTGATACAAGTAAATACATAAATTGGGTTCCAATTATTGGTACTCCAATACAATTTTCAAAATGTTTTCTAATTTCATAAATCTAAAAAAATTTGGATATTGCCTTAACTGACTACTGCAAGAGAAGCTAAATAGGTAAAGCAGAATTTTTAATATTTCTACCTACTTGAGTGATGTACTTGAATATGAATAAATTAAAAAAGTTCGATGTATTAATCGAGAGATAAAGACAACGGCATGAAATTATGAACACAAAACAATAATGGGAGCGTGCGTTATTAAAATTAGCTGGTTAGTAAATGTAAACATTTCAGTAGTACACAATTCGCGCTTCAATTATAGCAATCGTCTAGCGCAGCAATTGCATTTTTGACCTTTTTTATATGTGCAGATGGGTAAGCTTTAGAATTGAAGAGTTTCCAATCAATAGAATGTTATCGCATTAGTACGCGTACGTTGCTCGTTAACTTATCGCCTGTACAAGATTCTCTCAGTGGCTCAGCCAACCAACTTTTATGAAGTATTTGCGTAGCGAATGCTCAACAGGTGTCAAATTATTCATGGCAACCGGTCCACTCAGCAGCAGCGTCTTAAGCGAAAGATATGTGGTGGGCGGTAAGTTGAACACCTTACACAATTGTTGTTCATTGGAAGAGAGCAGATTGCTGCCCAGTGTGTGCGTCAGATGCTTCAGTTCATCAAGCTGAGCTCGAAGTATGTTGCTCATGGGTTTCTGTAATAGTCCTGTTGATTTCATATCTATGCTGTAATTGTGATTATGGTTTTGGTTGTTATTTTCCTGTAGAGTTAGCTGTTGCTGCTGCTTTTCGACGGCCTGGTTTGCGATAACCACGTCGTTTATTTGCAATTGCGGTGCATTTTTCGTTGTTAGCAGCTGCTGCAGCGGCAGTGCTAGGTGCGCTTGGTTGCTGTTGTTCGTCTTCATTGTCTTTATCAGCGTCGTTCCCATCATTGCCTTCGTCGTCTCCGCCCCCACTACTGTCGATGCCACTCCCAGCGTCGAGGTCATCATAGGAGCCGACGATGCCCGACAGCTATCCAAGTAGCTTTTGTTGTGCGATAATACGCCGCAAGAGGTCGGGTCGCCGGTGTGGAGCATGCTTCTTGGTGCGGTGGAACTTAAGTTTCCCTCGCTTGCGCTTAACAGTTCGCTATGTTGATGAAAAAGAGAGCCATTCGTTTAATACTAAAGAAACTGGGCACATGTGGCCAACTTACGCTTTTCTGTTGCTGGGCTGTGGAGAGTGTAAGGAAGAGCCGGGCAGCCGAAGACTTCCAGTGCTGAGATGCATGTTGTCCTGTGGTTAAACATTGTCTTATACATCCGTTCAAGCGTTCGCCATTTGGTGTGCCGATAATACACGGAAGCTGAATATCGTCAGAATAAACAAATATAGTTTGTTTTAATTAGGATGAATTGCTTCCGATAGATGTAAAATACTGATATGCTCAAAAAGTTACAAGTCGACACGATTGCAACACGATATTCAAACTTTCGTGTATTGTCAGTTCAATAGTGAAATGTGTACATATATGTATATATAGAAATTACTTAAATTATACTAAAATTGTTTAATATAATTTAAATCTTGTTTGTTTTCATTAAATCGATAGATTAGCAACTTTGGATTTATTCCATTTCTTAATCCCCCATCTCCCAAAAATTATGATACTCTCATTAAAGACAAAAATGTTCAAAATAGGCGACTTTTTATCGCTACACTTACAGTCTTTCCATGACCATAAGGTCCAGTGGAGCGATGCAACGCCATGGCGGCGTGTTGCTCAAAGTGGCGACATTCGTCGATCTTCGTCAAGCCATTGTAACGATAACGACAAAGTTCAGCCAGTCGAATGCGTAGTTCCTTCTCGCGTTCCAGTGAGGCCAACAGCCTTTCGTATTCATTCGCCGTGTAGAATTGTGCGAATACACGGAAGCGGTCGCGGAATTCTTTCTGCTCTCGCGACATGCTCGGATGCTGAGCGTAGTTGCGATTGCGAAAAAAATTCGCAACGAGCTGGTAGTCGCGTACTAAGCGCTTTCGTCGCACACGTTCGCGCAGGCGACGTGTGTACATATCCACGTGTGCTAATTTCAGCAAATAGTCCGCCTCGGTGTCGTCTACATTCAGTGACATGGTCGAGATAAGTTGCTCCGATGTGGGATCGTACTCGCGCTCAAATCCATCACGATTTGGCATGTACCCGAGCTGAGCTGCTTCCTCGCTCGTTATGTCTAGCGGTGGCAAGCGCTGCAAGGCAGTAGCACCTAGTGGACCTGTATCTTCCGTGGTGTGATCCACCAGCGTTGGACGCTGCGATTGAGCAGGTGTCCATGTGTGACGACCAATGGTCCCCTTAACAAACTTATTAACATATTCCTCCTTGGCATCTTCAGCCGATTTTGTTTCGATATGTTTACTGATGTCCTCCCAATTACCAAAACCATACTGTTCGATAGCATCCAGCAGTCGGATTTCTTCGCGCGCAGTCCAAGCACCCTTGCCGCGAAACACCGACAGAATGGCGGTGCCAGTATCCATAAACTGATATGCGTGATTGTTTTGATGAGCACCAATTTCCGCGCCTGCGGCAAAACACTGAGATGATGCAGAGCAAATTGTTTAATGTAAACAAATGAAAGAATTACAGAAGCTGTTTATATTCCATTCCATTTGTCATAAAATGCAAAACATATGCTATGACGTCAGACGTCACCGTGCTTTTCCATTTATTTCTGACACTCATCACTTCCACTTTCCAAATCGTGGAATCGATTTTTGTCGAATTTCACAATTTTTTCATTGGAACGCAAAATGGCTTACCTGCAAACATAAATCGAAATTTTCACATTCAGCACAATGCACCCGTATTCCTGTGATGTCGTCTTGACAATTTGTACAATTGTATTTTGTAAATAAATCTGCAATTGTAGTCATTTTTAGTAAATCTTGATGCTCTCGGTAAGGCTAAATTTATACAAATATTCTAGGCGAAAAGAATTTTGTACGCACCCGCCATGTTGGATCGAACAGGGTTAGCCAGGGTTGCACGAACTAAATGTTAAAAAGGGCGGAATTTTCAATACAAACCTGTTATTTTTTTTATAAAAGCGATTTATTTGAAAACCGGAGTTTATAAATTAACAAAGAAGGACGATTTTGAAAAATTGTATTGTATGACCAGGCATCATTTTAAATGTATAAATCGCATTGAATGACCGTAATTGCATAAATTGTTTAAGCCACAAGAATTAAAAGTAAGTAATTAAATTCTATATTGTTGTTTGTACGATGATACACGTCCATCACAAACAGTAATAAAAAACAAAAATCTCATAAAAGTAAAATATGTATTACTTTCATTTCTAAAGATGGCCTTTGAAAATATTACCTAAATTGATTTTTTGATTTTTTAATGTTTTTTGTGATGATAAATTAATTCTTAAATTTAAATAGAGCTTTCCTATACATTCCAAATGATACGCAAAGCAGAAGTTTCTCTAAGGGCCAGTTTCTCAGTGGATGTTTAAATCTAATTTGCGAATTGAGTTTAAATCTAGTTTAACTTTTCTTGAGTTTCACAGTGCATTTATTTAAATACGGAATAATGAATGGCAACTTCGAATATTTGACAATTGAACACAGCACAACTTGCCAAAAACATATGTTCAATTTTTCAATTATGGAGGCAGCGCGAGCTAAAAATTTTTCGTCGGCCGAAAGAAGTGAATTATTGGATATTCTTCAAAGAATCCACAGTTTATATTATTTATAATACTACGGGATCATTTATATGTGCTACACCATGCAGTTGTATGTTTAATTTGGCCGCTTATAAATTGCAATATTGTCGACGCAGCTTGCCTGCACATCCGAAATCAGCTGTTTATTTGTTTTCGATTGCAACTCTGTGCCGTACTTAAATGCCCACAACCGGGCATTTAAATTGTATTTAACTTCCCACTGTGAAACTGAAATTCCCTATTTAAACTGCAATCAGAGTTTAAACATCCACTGTGAAACTGGCCCTAAGGCTCTATTTACGGTTACTTTAAATGTTTCTAATAACTTGTTTAAATTCAATTATTGCCAATATTATTGATTACTCATATTGACATATTGTGAAATCCGCCAGATACAAATACGCACGTACGCTGACTATTCTTTTCATACTGATTTTTTTTAGAAAATAGAATCGTCGTGTGCTACGTACATCGCATTTTCTAAATGCTGTTTATCTATCGCCGTTCTATCGTTTATTTTATTTCATATGTGTAAGTACTTGAGTTGATTCTCCGGGAAATTAGAAGCGAATCCAGATAGTATGATAGTACGGAATTGTGCTAGCATGGACAAATTTCTTACTAGTGCTGCCACACTTTGCCACTTAGTCCTTATGGCAGCGCTAAATTATACTGTTTTGTTAATTTTGACAGTATCCAAATATAAATACATTTTTTGCTTGAAGGAAGACTTTCATTGGAAGAAAATATCTGAAAAATGTTAAAAATCGAAAATTTGAGGAACTAATTGGATTATTTCGGTAACCTTTTACCACGGGAACACGCGATACGACAAATACTGTTTAATATCTAACTTGTAGTAATCTTAAATAGAACTTAACCGAACAAGCCAGAGTTAATAAAAATAATAACGCAATCGACGTTTTAATTTGCGACAAGAGCCAAAAATGAAACCATCAAAAAATCGAGCTGTACGTCTGTCGAGTCTGGCGGAAGATATTGGCATGGATACCCCATTTCGCGCTCGGTTACATATGCTGTTTTCGCAAATCGAGAAAGAGTTTGAATTACTTTATTTGGAGAATCTCAGCTGTAAGTCTGGTAGTCGCTGGTGGTTCATGTCCAAACAATAAATAAGAAACCTACTTTTAGTGCAAGATAAATTGGAGAGTGTCACGAATAAGGATTCTATCACCACGTCTTATGAGCGTTCTGGTGGAGCTGCTGGTAATGCTGTCAGTGTTGGAGGTGGCATTAGTGCTGCCACAGCCACAGTGCCAACCGTGCCAACCCATGACGATGGTGATAATGCAGCAGCAGGTAAAGGTCTTAAAGCTAAACTCTCTGCGAGCAGCAAGGTGAAGGCTAGTCACAAGATCAAGGCGCAGACAAGCCGAATTGTATCGTCCTTTAAGGCGCAGTCGGTAGTAAGTACGGTCGTGCGAGAATTCTGTGGTCACAAAGATGGGGTGTGGCAGGTTGCGGCAAAGGTGGGCCAGCCCATAATCGGTACAGCCTCAGCGGATCACACAGCATGTATCTGGGGCATTGAAAGTGGACGTTGTTTACTGCAATACCAGGGGCACGCTGGGTCGGTCAATTCCATAAAATTTCATCAAAATCGTGATTTGGTGTTAACGGGCAGCGGCGACAGTACTGCACATATTTGGCAAGCGGCTGTAAATTGGGAAGTATCAAAGTATGTTTGAACGGTGCATTTGATAGTTATCGGCGACGTAATAACGACTATGTTTTTAGGAAAGGGCACTCTTCAGAGGAGGAGTTGGACGATAGCGACGGACAAGTAGAAGATCGTGATCGAGTTGACGTATTGCGTACTCCACTGTGTGAATTCACCGGTCCGGGTGGACATTCATCTGTGGTTGTGGCCGCTGATTGGCTACCCAGCATGGATCAGATAATTACAGGAAGCTGGGACCGAACGGCAATACTTTGGGATGTGGAAACGCGTGAACCTCTGCAGCCACTAACAGGGCATGATCATGAGTTAACACATGTGTCGGCGCACCCTAGTCAGCGTTTGGTGGTTACTGCATCTCGTGATTCGACATTTCGTTTGTGGGACTTTCGCGACGCTATACCAGCAGTTTCAGTATTTCAGGGGCATACAGAGTAAGTTATTTAGTCCATGTATTCGCTTCTCACGTAAAATGAATATTTTTAAATAGAAGCGTCACATCGACCGTTTTTACGCGTGATGACAAAGTGGTCTCTGGCTCTGATGATCGCACTGTGAAAGTGTGGGAGTTGCGTAATATGCGTTCTGCCCTCACGACCATCCGTACCGATTCCTCAGTTAATCGTTTGGCCGTTTCGACGGGTGGCATTATTGCAATTCCACACGACAATCGTCAAATTCGACTGTTCGACTTGAACGGACAGCGTGTGGCGCGTCTTCCCCGCACTAGTCGACAGGGTCATCGCCGTATGGTGTCTTCTGTGGCTTGGGCGGAGGACCCTCTCCACAATTGTGACTTGTTCTCGTGTGGTTTTGACCGTCGTGTGTTCGGCTGGTCCATAATACTCCCGAAGGAGAATTGAAAATGGCTCAAGACGGCATCTGCATAGTACATGGAATTGTAATTCAAACTCCTCTTTGGATTGGATTAGTGTCAGCTGACCGTAAAAGGATCCGCGTCCGAATGATCTCTGTTTAAACAGCAGCTGCACCGTTTATATCTTCCTCGTTCTACTGGTGAATTAAGGTTTCCGCAAGTCAGCATTTATCATTTCTCTTATAAAAAAACAAATTTTTTTTTCAAGTTTTCTTACGTGCAAACCTAGTAAATCATTTTATTTAAAAGTAATATCAAAGAAAAATACTCTCAAAAGCAAAAAAGAATAATATAGCATATGTTGATTAATGAATGTAGACATCTATTCAATGTTTTATCTTATAAGCGGAATTGTTATTTGTATCTCCTGCACCAAATATAAATTTATGTCGGCACGTCGACAGACAAAAAATATAGGTGCTTCACTTCTCCAAAGAATTTATATGGATCGCCAATATATTTATTGATAAAATACAAATCTCATTATTGTATTCTGCACACTTATTAGGATATCCACAAATATCATTAATATATGTATGTACTATTATCTAGAAAATAAAAGAAAATGCGACAAATTTAACAAAAAAGCGCAGTTTTAATTTGAATTGCAGGTATATACACGATTATTTGAAGCATAACAAAAGCTCCCCCTCTTTATTCCCACCGGATAGGAATCAGTTTACACACACAACTTACAAATAGACTATACACATAAATAATTTCTATAAAAAACTTTGTAACGCTCCTTTCTACAGTTCCAGCTTAACTATCATTAGAGACGTCCAAATTTTATTATGGTAACGCCGATCAGAATAGCGACTTCGAAAACAATGATAAGGATGAGAACGACTTTATTGTACATGACCTCACGGCTCAGTTTCCGTATGATGATGCGAGATTTGGACAAATTCTCGTCTGCCTCTTCCAAGCGACGAGTTGAACGCAAAAGCGATTCGCGCTGTTCGCCCAAGTCTGATAGAACCTACAAATTGAGTACGGGCAAACTGGAAGATCGTTGATAGGTTTGTAGTAGTTTTCATTCTCACCTCTGTGCCCATTTGCTCTGTTTCTATAGCAATCTGAGTGGACCGCTGAATGCTTGCACCCGTACGTTCCAATATGTTGTATGTGTTGGCTACAAGTTGCCCTTGCACCGGCTCCTCATCGTCACTATTAAAATTATATGTCTGGGACATATTTTTGTTCGATTTCTTTTCGTTTCTAGTACAGCTTCTAAAATAAAAGCGATTCGATTTACGCCTTTTTCCTCGAACAGCTGATTGCTGATAAACAATGCCAGAACTGCCAGCTTCGATTTTGCATTACGTTTTTCAAATATTTATTTCAGTTAAAGTCTCAGAAAAACCTACACGAATTAGTTCTTATAAATATAAATTTAATCAGTCATGCATAGCTGTGAGGAATCTGGTCAATACATTCACATTTTTAACACAAAACACATTTTGATTTTTCGCGCGAACAAATAAATTTTTCTCTCCGCCAGTGTTGGGCTTGAAGCGAGACAGCATTTTTCGCAGTTGAGCGTCATTTTCACCAAAATGGTGAATTTTCGTTCAGAAAAGAAAATAAATTGTATTCTTATCGCTGGACAAAAGGAATGGATAATATTTCGGAGCTGCGCAAGTAAAGATTTGATGCAATTTCGAATGCAGTTATAATACAAGTGGGCGCATTAAAAATGAAACTGTGCAAATGTTTGGAAAATATAAAAGAAAACGAAGTAGAAAAATAATAATTTTATTGTAAATAAATAAATAAATAAAAATGGAAGATGCGCATATCCGCAAAGACAAACAGAAATTCACCAAAAACTGACCGGAAAACTGAAAACCGTCTGTTGAATATGAAATCGCCCTGGTGGATTTCGCAAATGCTTAGGAGCTCTGCCGGCGTTGTTGCCCTCTGCTCTAAATCCGTAAGAGCGTGTTAGTGATTCACGTAGGAATTCGAAACTTGATGGCCAAAAGTGGATCGGGTACGGGCCTGTTTTTTGGGCCATCAAGTTTTAGTGTGAGTGTGTTAGTAAAACACGTATACGTACTGTCAATTCTCTTTTAATGCGAATTATTTTTATGCGATTTCGAAGTTACGCGGTTTTTCCATACGAGTGTAATGCGATTTTTTTTTCATTATTTCGAAGTTATGCGTTTTTTTCCTTTGAATTTTGTATGGCAGAGGTGCCCTAGTGCAAAGCAACAACACTTTCTTAAGCTTTGTTGATACACTTTTGCGACACTTATCTTCAACGCAAATTTTGTTGTTGTCTTGCGCATGATTTCGATGGAAAAAGTGTGCAGCTGTGAAATGAGAAGCACTTGAAAAAATTTTTGCTTATAAAGTTTGAAATTTAAATTATGCCAACTTTGCAAAATGAGGAACCTATCTCCAGAAAAACAGTGGGAAATTGATTTTTTTGACTGGGAAATTGATTTGGATCATTTATTGGAAGGATCATGAGAGATTTAAATGAATTTTGAGTTATTAAGTTGGAGTTTTCATAACATATAACATACAATTCATTTGTTTTTATAGTGTACATATTGAACACAATTGGTTTTTCTTTTTATCATAACAATGTTTGCATGTGTTGGTGTTTTCTCTTCCAAAAGGAACTTTTGGGTAACAATGTTTTACAGAACACATATCCACATTTTTTCTGAGTCGACTTTTCTTTGCGACTTTTTGGTCTTAAGAGCTTTTAAAAAATTTTGGAACGTATCCCTATTTATGCAATGTACTTTATGTCTATTTCTATGCGGTTTTTTAGTTTTATGCGCTTTTTGAAAACAATGGAACACATCCCTATTTTAACCATACATTAGTGTATTTTTTTATGCGATTTCCTTTTGTGCGGTTAGTTGTGGAACGCATCCACCGCATAAAAAGATAATTGACAGTACATATATCGAAGCCGGACGAGCCAGTTAGACACACTTCAAATCAGCTGTGAGCAAGCAACCAATCCGCACTGAACATACTTCCACGATTTGGTCGAGGAATTAGTGTTTTAGCAACGTCAAATAAAAGCACAAATTAACGCCATACAATGAAGAAAACTTGGGTGAAACGAGAGAACATTTACTATAAGCCGTTCTATAAGCAGAAGACGAAAATGCTGCTCCTGGGAATATTTCTGCTGGGAATTATATTTTTTGCGTACCAGGCCATTTCGATTAACAAACTGCCAAATTCGAGTACGCCTTGGAGCCTAGGAGATAAACAAAAGTATCCAGAGGATGCGGTGCGTGGTAAACAAAAATCGAGAAGCAGCGATGACGATGCCATCGTAAACGAAGAGGGAGGAGGAGAAGGCAGAGCCGGTGCAGCAGCACTGGACAGTAGCGCTGAGGATACTATCAAAATAATGCGGTAGGAAGGTGCGTATCACACATATCGAAAGATGCTCAAATGCGTTATTGTTTTACAGCGGAATACGTCTTTTCGATTATGATACCTACAAACCGAACTTCGATGGCAAGTTCAAATGTTTGGATGGCAGCGCTGAGATGCCGTTCTCCCACGTAAACGATAACTATTGTGACTGTCCGGCCGATGGTAGCGACGAGCCTAGCACGAACGCCTGTCCGGAGGGGCGTTTTTACTGCAAGTACCAGAAGCGGCACATAACGGGGCGTGGCCGTGATGTCTATGTGCCCAGCAGTCGAGTCAATGATGGCATCTGCGATTGCTGCGATGGCAGTGATGAATGGCTAACGATGGAGTGCAGTAGCCGGTGTACATAGTGAAGGCGTGAAGAAGGAAGGGATGAGCATTTCAAGGAAAAGCATTTGGAAAGGAGAGGAAAAATCGGAGTTGGGGGGGTCAATGTAAAAGTTGAGATTTTTTGCACCGGAAAGAAAAGCACTCGGGAAAAATGACATTTTAGTAAACTACTGGGATAATATTGCGAGTAAGTTAGTTCTAGGCTTTAGGAATAAGATAGGATATTTTGGTAGGTACTTCCAAAGCGTAGCTCCAATGAATAAAACAAACACATTTCTTTTACACTGTCAGATTTAAGTATGCCTCGTAGTAGACATTTCTGTGTGCTATATTTGAATCAAGTCCTCTTTTAAATGGTTTGAAATCTCTTATATATTATCATGTAGTTTAAAATAATTCATAATTTATTTAAATTCTCAGATTCTATTTTAGTTTTGCTCGCATTTACTTTCAAATAAAAAGAAGCAAATATTAGCAAGAATACAATTTTGCACACTTTCTTTTTGTTTTTGTTAATTTGCAAATTCTCAAAATTTCAATACAAAAAGAAGCCGTTAATTACATATACAAATGTTCTTTGTAATGCCAAAAATACTATTTTGTAATTTTTTATTTGTGTGTGTTAATAAATTATGCGAAATTGTTCAATTTACAAAAAGAACTAACGCTAAATATGTGCAATTTACGCAATTTTGAACTGCCAAATTCGAAAAGGTACATTTCTTATTCTGCGCTATTTCCTTCGTGCTAAGGTTAATTTTGCTGTGCTTTGAATACATCGAGTATGCGTGACAAATTTGGAGCATAAGGTGGCTTTAGAAACTTACGACTCAACGGAGTGCGCAAGTATAAGATAGAGTGAAGCGTGAGATTTCTGTTTAATGATGTAAGAATAGAATCTTGCGTCATGTAGATCTGCCAATCAGTGCAAAAAACAAGAAAGGCTTGTCAGAATATCTAGTATCAATCGTACGCGTTCACGCATTCATATCAACTTCTTTTGTCCTTCATTTTGTCTTGTAATAGTATTAGACTGCTTCAAGTTCTCTCTTTTGAAGCCCACTTAATGACAAAGGATCGTACTCTGTGCAGCGCAGGCTGTTTTATATCCTCAACGAGCAAACTGCGAATGTGAACCTTCAAATACAATTATGTTGTTATGCTTAAGCATTTTTAACTTTCTTTATTGAACTTATGCTCTACTTATGAGCTAGACATAATACTAAAGAAGATATTTACGATACTCGTTTCATACTCCTCAAATGCGCGCTTAGTTGCTCTAATGCTGTGAGATAATTCCGCTGTTGCGATTTTTGTTTTTTGTATTTTTCTGGCGGAGATGGAAACGGGCGCTTAAATGAACTTGCACAAATCGATCACTCAAATTATAAACAAGAAGTGTGAATGAGAAAGGTTCTTAAGCAACTAACTCACAGGAAATTAAGTGGATTGTTTGTATATAGAACTTTGTTGGAAGGAAATATTAAACAAATTTATATATGCTTTAGAGTTGTATTTTAGTCGAATGCATATTCGCGCTAATTTGTCATGATAATACGAATTTTAAACTTTGTAATCTACTACGGAATAGCACACTCTAAAGTAACCACAAAACATACAAATTTAAATTAACAAAAATGATGTGTTTTTGTTTCGTATTCATATCTATATATATAATTATATAAAAAATTTAAAAGATAGGTTGTTTAGGAAATTAAACAACTTTTAAGTAAAAAAAGTATTATATAAAAATATTTTTTATAAAATTATACAATTGTAGTGTTATTGCACTGGGAAAGGGCAAGGGGTTTGGGGAAATTGAAAGACTTGCGACGAAAGTTTATGTTTTTAATGAATGACGGGAGTTGTTATTATTATGATTATTGCATTTCAATGTGTGTACAAGAGGCGAGGCCATGATTGGAAATTTAAAAAGTTTTAATGGCCACATGGAGGAAGGACTGTAAGCTTGGTTCGACTCTTGCTCGCACTCAAATCGCAAATTAAAGATTTTATTTCTAGCTCTCTTTGCTCAAAGCTAGTTTGTCCTTGTTTGCTGTTGAAAATGACAATGGCATATTTGATTCTTATATCATATTGAGAGTGAGTAAGAACGTCAAAAGGGATTATACATTCATACATATACAGTTACTGTGTGCCTTGGAAGTCGCTGTGTGTGTATGCGTGCGTAGTGAATTCTTTAATGAAACTTATGTTACAACTATCGAAAGAGAAGCTAAAATATTTCGAAAATTGTGAAGAAAAAGATTTGGACAATTTAGCGACAGAGCGTGTAATATAATTTAGTTAGCTTACGTTTGGATCTACACTGTTGATGATGATGATGGTGGTTATGATTGTGATTGCGATGATGGCGATGATGTTGGGGACAGTGACTGATAGTGCTGCTGCCGCTATTGCTGTGGTTGTGTTGATGATTGTGATGACGTTGATGTTGTTGTTGTTGCTGTGGTTGATACTGCTGGAAACTTAAATGGTTTTGCTGATGATTATTTACAATGGAAACAGCAGCAGCGGCGGCACTAAAAATCGAGGCTGCTGCTGCAGCGGATGTTGTCGCTCTTATATTAACAGCAGCCACCGCGGTTGTTGCTGTTGCTGTTACAGCGCCAGGCTGCAAATTCTGCATGTGTCTTGCTACTGCTGCTGCTGCCTTGCGCACGTGATTGTAGATGCGACGTCGGCGGTGTCACTTCTCCTCATTTGTTTTCTCAATCGTTGCTGTTGCTGCTCTATTCAACGCGTTATTTATGTGTTGTTGCGACTGATGCGGTTGATCGTTTGCTTGTATATTGGCTTGCTGTTGTGTTGGCGCCTGCAACGTTTGGCCCTGTTCATGTCCCTGTTGCAGTTGCTGCTGCTGATTCAGTGCATGTATATGTTGGCAAAAGGCTTGCAGCACCTCGAAGTGAGTCATCAAATTTGCCGTTTGACTATCGTAATGCAAGTGTCGTGTTATTGGAGCCCCCAAGCGTCGTAGCATGTCCGTGAAAATTTTTTCCTCCTTGCGTATCCATGGACGGCGGTCGTCCTGCACTTGGTATGGCGTGAGGTGCACGTGTATATTCATGCCTGCAAAACCAATTTGTTTAAATAAAATTCGAACTCTAACTCGAACGTGCGCGCACTCTTTTTGGTGCTTACCCATTCGCGTCAAGGTTTCCAACAGGCTTCTGGAAGTTATCCATGTATTTTTTTGCCCGCCATGGCCACCGTCCAACCAATACATGTCTTTTATGCGAGACAGCAATCGGATCATTGTGCTGTCATCAGGCGTCAATGTTTTCAAGTAGTGAAATTCGTAAATGAACTGAAAATACACAGATTAAAGGAATACTATAATATATTTAAGATTTAAAATTTTCGCTAACATAGCACGAGAGCACGGTTCTGCAGCTCCCATTTACATCTACAGGTACATTAAAATAAATTTAAATTGTACCAAAAGAAGTATAAAGAAATTTTGAAACCATTTTCGGAGTCTGATAATTTGCAGGACTGTGATCAAGTTTTAATACTTTGTTAAATATTTCTAAATATGAATTTTGAAAAATGCAACGATTTTTACACATCATGCGACTCACTTGATTGAGGACGACGCAACCTTTGCTGAAGCCAATCAGAATCAATTTAGACTTATCCAGGTTTAGATTTTCGCGCCACCACAATGGGTTGCTGGTTTGGCGAACCTGCTGCTCCTGTGGTGGTTGCAATTGGGCATGTAGTAGGAGCTGTTGCGACTGCTGTGTTGATGATTGAAGCGGACAATCGCTGCAGTTGTTGACATTATTGAAATGCGATTGTGCAACGATTGGCTTTTGTTGTTGTTTTTGACTTGTAGTTGCGTTGGTAACATTTCCTGTATTATTAGCATCGGTGGCTGCTCTGCTATTACTACCGCTATCATCATCAGCGACTGGTGCTGCAGCGGCGGTTACATTTGGAAAAATGACGGCACCATCAGCGTCGACTGTCACATTCTCCTGCACCTGCAATATATCAATGTCCATGTCTTGGCTGTTGTCGCTGGCCGTGGAGGACGAGGATGACGAGTCCGAAGAAGCCGTCGACAATGTTGAAGAAACTAGGGCAGCTGCTGCGGCTACGGCGGCCGCGGCAGCTGCCGCTTGTGCGGCCTGATCCATGATTTCATTTTCCGGTATAGAGATTAGACGTTGTGAGAGGTTTTGAAGCAATCTGTAAGTACAATTTTAAGTCAAATGTTTAAAAACATTAAATGTTCTCAATACTTTTCCAGATGTTGCAGCGCATGGTTCATGGGTGTATGATCTGGTACGCCAGCATTATTGCCACGAACAAAATTGTCGAAACAGCTGAACGTCTTGAACTCCATTCTGCAAATAGTTACGAGAAATGTCAATATATTTCTAAGAGCCAGAAGAAATCCATAGATCAACACTCACCTCACTGGACGAATGACGATGATGTGCGAGCGCGGAAATGCTTCACGCAAGAGTATGGCAGAGTTTTCCAAATTGTACTTCATGTAACCGCGGCTGTCGCGGTTCGTCTCCATGCTCTCCGGAAAGTCCTGTGAAAGAAGAGAAGGTTAAATTTACGCACACTAGATTCAATTTTATTTTGGTGGCATCGGTTTACGTCGATTATTGGTGCCTTGCCAGGATTTTGGCACTTGAATAAATAACTGTTTAAAGAGTATGAGGTTTTTTATAAACCAAAGGCTCGGCGGTGTTCCCTATACGTGCAAAGCAATTGCTGGTTTGAAAAGGATTATAGGTTAGTGGGAAAGGAAAAAGTAGAATAGTAGTGGCGGACAAAAGTAACAAAGGGCTTATTGGTGCAAAAGAGTTGACAGTAACTAAAAATAACAGCAAAGTACACAGAGATAAGTTACTTGATTGGTCTGTAACAACCGGTTATCGAACCATGAATGAAATAAGTGCATTTCCCTCTGAAGTTCTCCTCTAAAGAACCGTTAGGAATTGGAGACGGAACAAAGTTTGACAAATTTGCAAAAAAGCTGAGTTAATTTCATTTGACAAATCGAGTTACTGATACATTTAATTACATAAATTAGCTTGTTAACAATGGAGCTAACAGAATCAAAATACATGCAATTTTAATATAATACAAATTCAGCCACGTTCGCATTGCATGCCTCACATACCTGCACATCACCACCGAAGTAAACAATCGCCGTCGAATCCTCCACATTTTGCGTTGGTTGTCTTATGATGGGCGGACAGTAAACAATATCATTGGCGCGATTTTGAAAACCGGCCACAGCAAATATTCGAAAAGGGCCAGCTGATGTGCTCGGTGTGCATAGACGATCCGCGCTGCCACCAAGCATTACCTCAAAGTTAGTGACACGTTTTTGTAGCTTCAGAAAATTATCAATGATGACCTGTGAGTTAGAATTGTACTCGGATTAATGCAATTTCAGAATTTAGTTATGTACTTCAATTTAAAGTAAACAGACAGGGCAGAAAGGAGTATGAAAAAAAATGTGCATTCCAAATTAAGGTGAGTGATACTTAAGGGGCTCAGGGAGCGATTCACAACTGTTTTGAATAGTGCCGCTAGTTTCATACTACACACCTTTTTCAATGCCAAAAATAGCCGCAAATAGCCATAAATTCTGGCTTCCAATAAATCAAAGAGAAATTACACTGCCCCGCTACAGAAAAACACTAAAAGTTTTATGTGGCCGCCGACAACACCAACAATGGAACACTTTATAGAGCCGCAAAAGTACAGCAATTAAATAGAAATTAAACAAAACGAAATCCCCACAAACACACACGCACATCCACATGTATTGACTTCCGGGCCAGCCGATTTCTAGCCACAGCAGCTTCACAACATATGCCAGAAATCAGAAATCGGGGTAGCTGCATCTAATAGCAGTCCTCGTCGTAGAAATCCCGACGACCGCAGCAGCCCATGAAGCGCATGCGCGTATCCTCCAGGCACAGCTTTGTGTCCTCCTTCATCTCCTTCAGCTTGACGCGAACCTCCTCGCGCATCAGGTTGTAGCACATGGCCACCAGACCCATGCCAATCAGCATGTAAATAAAGTTGATGGCCAGTTTGGAATGCTGATCGGTGATCAGTTGCAGTTCGGTAACTTCGTCAGGATTGACGCTGGCATCCTCCTTCACCTGCTCGGTGGCGGCAACAACGTCGGCCGAGGTGACCAGCGAAGCGCCGGGCACGAAGTCGCCGAAACCAATTTTGCACAGCGACGTCATGCAGAAGTAGAACGAATTCAGCAACGACCACTTCTCCCAGTTAGCAAACATAATGGTGCCGGTGAAAATGTAAAAGATGATCACCCATAGGCAGGCGGTGGACGGCACAATGATCTTCTTGCGATGCATGGTGCTCAGACTGTCGTGATCGAGCGCGTCCAGGCGGGAGTCGCCCGTGGGCGAGCGGTCGCGCGTGCACTCGTGCAGACTGCGGTAGAGAAACTTGAAGGAGCGCGCCAGCACCTTGCCCATGTTAAGAAAGTACAGTATGTAGAGGGGTATGCCAAAAGTAGCGTAGATGACGGTGAATCCCTTGCCCCAGGGCGTGCGCGGCACCATGTTGCCGTAACCGATCATGGTGATTACCGAAAGGCAGAACATCAGCGCCGCCGGAAATGACCAGATTTGTTCAGGTGTGCGCCCGCCGTAGCCCTTCTTAATGAGTGCCGCTATCTGATTCTGATACTGGTGCAGAATGACGTCTGTGCTGTGCTGCCATTGCCGGCGGTCGAAGTTGTTCAGTTCCTCTGTGATGTACCACAGCTCTTGCGAGCAGTTCTGGCGCAACAGCAGCACCTGCGCCGCCGTTTCGTCCACGTACTCGCGCTCGATGTGCATAAAGGAGAAGGCACCGCAGATGGCGTAGAGCACGATTAATGCGCCAACGCCCACTTGCGTGCACATGAAGGTGACGAAGTTTCGGCAGCAGCGCTCGATGCGCTTTCGCGGCTGGTTGCTCGGCGAGGAGCTGTTCGTGGAGCGACTGTGGCGACTGTTGCGCTGCGAACTACGCGACATTTTGGACATTTTCGCTCTGTTAACGGGATTTTTTACTTGTGGTCTGCTATTGGTGGCTGCTTGCAACGCTGTCGCGTCTCATTATGTAATTTGTAGAGCTGCTCTTAATGCGAATGTGATCAAAGCAAGTGCTTGACCTAGTTGGTTTTAATTAAACTTTGTTTTTTAATTTGGTTCAAAATACGCTTTCAAGTTGCAAATCAACTTGCAGCAGGATTTCGTACGAATTTCAATTCTTTTTATGCTTAATTTTCAATGTATATTCCTTCTATAAATAAATTATTCAACGCATCTCGTCGTCCGATATCGTTGTCAGCACACACATTTGACGCGCTGTTGCTGTTTCAGCACGAGGAGTAATTGCTGTTTTGGATGCGCGCCCGCCGAAAAGTCTTTCTGAATCGGTCTGTACGTTTTCGAGCTGTAAAAGCAACTGGCTGCTGGCTGGCATTTCCAATTTTCCACACACGCGCAAATTGTTTAGCTCGCGTTTTCCTTGTCGAAATTGTATGTTGCTCAACTCGTTGTTGTGGAATGAACTTTTGAATTTCCTCAGTATTTTCTGCTCTTTTGTTTATATTTGGTTTATGCTTGTGTGCATGTACATATGTACCTAAGTACATAATTCCAACTTTGCCAAAGCGTAAGTGAACGAAGGCATATATAAATGGTCGTTGAAAGGAGAGTCGATTAAGTTTGTTTTAGGCACAGCAGTGTCGTGTTGAAGAAGTGTTTGTATATATTAATTGGTTATTTTCCAATTAGTTGAAATTAGTTTAAACGAATGCAGGGGCAAAAAGGTAGATCTTTTCAGAGAGTTATCTATGAATGCTTCAATGAATCAAAAGGAAAGCACCATATTTAAGGACTTCATATGTATATATTTTATTCCCTTTACAATCCATCTTACCTCCAAAGAAAACAATACAGAAGTAAGTGATAACCGTAATGATTGAACTTGTAAGAATTAATTGACCTTGAATTTTACATAGAATCCTAAATATGCGCTTGGCTCATAAATGCTTTCATTGAAGTCCAAATAAATTTAGAATTCTTTTAAAATATTTCTCGTTTACTGTATCGAAGAGAGTAACAATGAAAACGGACCGAACTGAATATTTACATATTGGGCGAAACTGCTTAGTTTGCGACTACAGAGCATATTATTTATATTTTAAAATTTTAATTGGCTAATTCTTCTGGTAAAATTTTGTTGTGAAGAAACATTTAAAGAACTGTTGCATGGTTTTAGACTCAAACCTTAAGTAGAATAATCCGGAAACTAAGCAACCGATTTTTTAGGTTTATACCTTCGATTCTTACGCAATTTTTGAAGGATTGCAGTTAGTTTGTAATGTTAACACAGGATACTACATCGTCAATTTTGAAATTAAAATGTCATGATTAAATTATATACTAAAAACTGTACACATTTTCTATAATTGCAAATGTTTATGTACTCTTGACACTTGAAGGCAGTGTACGGCGGCCATAAGTTAGTGGCACCGGATACAAAATTCAAAATATTCTTTTCAAACAGATTTCGTTTATATTGGACAACTTATGCCTTGCCTTGAAAATATACGGCTGTGCTTAACCAATTAGTGTATTTTACTTTTCAAGAGAGCCATAAAAGCTTTTGAACATTAAAATCTAAAATGTGATTTGTTCATATTCTAACATAAAATTTGCGCACGTCAACTACTAATTGATTATAATTAAGAAATAAAAAAAATTTTTATACACAGGTATTTTATATAAATTATTCACATTTTATGTTCCTGAACAAAAATTATGAAATCGCATCGAATTCATTGTGGTCATCGTAATTTGAATTTCCTAAAATATGCATAATACAACAGTAAACATAATAATAAGATAATGGCTATTGACAGTTCCGACGAGAAAACAAGAATGAAAACAAATAACACAACAGATACACAAGATTGGATAGAGCACGGGGAGTTGTAGCGCTGAGGAAGAGGGAAAACTTTAAAATCGAAGATGCAGTTTTGGGGAAGAGGACGACGCTTGTCTGAGCCCGAACAGCAACACGGTGTATGGTGTATGCGTGTATGCTGTGACCCTGAACAAAATGAATATGCATATGCAACGCAACGCAACGGAACACGAGGGCAGGGGAAGGAAATATTTTCCAAATCTTGCATGGAAAATTCCCGCGAAACATACCCATTTCTGCATGTAAGTGCATTTACATAACAATTCGCGTACTTACAGCTTTTAAAAACCAGCGCCACAAGCAAAAAAATAACCAAGTATTTGCACGATTTGCGTGCAAATTTTCTTCCTTGCTGCTTGGCGGTGGCGGCGCTTGGTCTGCAGCCAGCGAATTTCACACCAAAAACGCAAATGTTTGGCAAAGTTCCACTTGCTGCACCGTCTCAACAGTATGTTAGTTCACTATTCACAATTTTCACATTGATTTGTTTACTTAGAATTTACAAAATACAATTTCCTAAAAATTTGCGCCCCAATCCCAGTCTCTGTGCTACTTAATTTTCCATTCTTCGCCAATTCGTATCGAGTTGTCAAAAAGTCTCCATTCTCCAATATGGCGTCGCTCGCTTTTTGTCTCCAGCAGAGTTGCATCATTAGCGGTTATTTCTTTTACCTATAGATCTTTTTACTTTACCGTTTGGCCAAAGAAATTATATTTTATCTTAGTAATGCTAGTATATACTAGCATATATTAGTAATATAATATCTCTGATAACCAGAAATAACACTCCCGTTGTCGATATAGTGTACCAGCCATTACCGACTTTCCTATATACTTTTGCTCTTTTTTTTAACTTTATATTAACTTGCCATCAGGTTTCTTTGTCAGTTTGTAGTCAAATCTAGTCATAAATTTTTCATCCAATTCCCGACTACTTAGAGATCTGAAACTTTGCATGCATGCGTAAACAGGCTGACAATACATGATTCAATCAAAAAAATATTAAAATTATTACTTTAAACAAAGATATTAGCGAAACTGCAATAGCCAATCAGAGCACGTAGGGACAGACGGGCCAGTAGTTGTTTAATCGCATTATATATAATTTTGCCGGATTAATAGAATATGAAATGTGTAATGACCTAGATTTAGGCCCCTACAAAATTATGTATTTTATAGATATATCATCAAATCATATCAAATATGTACATTAACAAATGTTCCAGGGACAGACGGGCAAGGAGAAGCGCTGCTATTCAACCGAAAACAGCGAAAACCAAGAAAAGGGCAGACGGGCAAGGAAAAGTACTCCTATTAAATAAAATATAATTAAATTCAGCACAGCCAATCAGAGCACAGACAGGGAAGAAGAAGCACTGCTGTATATAAGGAGCGCCAGTGGAAAAAGCGGAAAGAACTGTGCGAGCTGCCAAGAAAAGATATCGTCCAATAGCAGATATTAGCTCTGAGTCTGACGATGGCATTCATGTCTATCGTTGCACAGCGGAATCGTCGATGATTTTGGTGTTAGTTGTGATTTTGCCTTATAGCTTAATGCATAAAACAGAATACCGATCACATCGCCTCGCATTTGACGATACGATAATAGAGTCAACAATATTTATTTTATTTATTTGCAACACGACGGGCAACAAACACGCAAGCAAACACAGCATAGAAATGCGGAATGTGTGGCAAGCATAAGCAACAACAAAGCGACAGCGAAAATCGAGCAGCAAAAAAATTTATTAAAACAAACAGTGCAACCAGGCAGCGGCAGCAGCTCAGATGGAATCCTAATTTATACTCATTTAGGAGATGAAATCCCCATTTATCCCCATTTTGGGGGAACTCCCCATTCTGGAAGTATATCACAATTTTTTGTCTCTACATACAACTAGATAATTCCTTTTCCTTGCAGAATAATGGCGTCTTATCCTCAGAATTTCAAAGATGACTCGAAATTATGGAGTATTGGCATTCTGGAGATGAAATCCGCATTTATCCCCATTTTGGGTAATTCCGAATCGCATTTAAATCAAAAATCACTCTTATGTAATTGAGTCAAAATAAAGGCGTGAAAAATTTCCAGCTAAAATTCAACATCAAACTTAATTCAGAAGAATTTTAAAAATAAAAGCAGATTTAAAAAAACGAATTTGTTTTTAACATTTATAGTAAAATTAGAAAAATTAGAGGTACCATAGCACAGTATTGAGCGCTAAAATTCAAAAGAACTCGCTGGAAAACCATCGGCTCCATCTCGTGAAAATATCTCCTTACTTTTTGCACCTGAACAGAAAACGCTAGCAAAAAGACACAAGTGTTTCGATGTTTAAATACATATATTTTATTGGCTTATTGGGCTGCTTCAACTCTCTCTATGAGAAAAGTGTAAATTAATACATACACAAACTATACACATACAATTTAAAAATGTACAACATCACTCTCTTCAAGTTGGCAAGCGAGACATAGTGATGCAAAATGAAATGCTATAGCATTAAAATTCTAAAGCCATTTTTATTCATTTAATTTTTTACATCCTTAAGTTTTTCTAAATAACGTATATTTCGAAGTAAGAACCAACTGCAGGCTGCAGCTCAATGAAATTCTTACTCCGTGATCATGGACAATATCTCAAAGTGCCAAAATTCATTAGGGTCCGCATTACGCAATTCCACAATCGTACGCACGCATAAATCTGACATAAATTGAGACCGTGTAGAGGCCGCATAACGTCGTACTATATAAATGCAACACTGCGCACGCACCATTTTGAACTCGTTGAGTTGTCCGCTTGGCGTCATTCGCCAAATATTAACCGTCGGTCGCGGACGTCTTCAATAAAGTTTTAAATTACACTTTGGTCGATATAACCAAGCTCAGGGAGCAACGTTAAACCACAAAAAAAAAAGTTTTGAATTATTTGTCAAACATTACACCGCGTCACTTGCAGGAGACTAGGGACACGAATATCGAAAAATAAAGTATCGATTCCTACTCATTTCGGCATCGACTGAAAAGTATCGATGTACTCAAAATATCGTGGGAAAAGTATCGATATTCAAAATATCGAAATTTACTACCCATAGTAAATAAAATTAGTTATTTCAGAATTTTGTCAAAAAACAATAACAAACAAAAAAGAAATGTTGCACAGCAACATATTGGTCCTTTATATTATTTCAATCAGCCTTAAAAGAAAAAAACTATTTTAATAAAATATCTACTTATTGAGATCAATCAATTTAAAGCAAAGGGAACTTTTAAGTATTCCATGCTGCATCCTCTAAACCGCTTAAGAATAGAATTTTATTTAATTTTTTGTCGGCGAGTCGATTACGCATATGTATTACTTATAGTAGCTCCGGCTTTGGAAAAAGTTTTTCGGATGTAACCGAGGTTGAGGGTATGTGTAAGTATTCCCGCGATACTTTATACAAAAATGGATACATGTTTTTCAACTTTTCCCAATTTATTGATTTTCAAATAAAAATTGTTTTAAAACATTTAAAATTCACCTTCTAGCAAATATTGCTTTAATAAATTTCGCGCGTTCTTCTGCGCCATTTTGCGTAATTTAGAGATAAAAACTTGGTTTCGATATTGGGTGAGAGGGATCGATACCTTCAAATATCGAGTACTTCAAAAGTACTTGAAAAAATACTCATATCGAAACCAATAATATCGATACTATTTTCGTGTCCCTACAGGAGACGAAGAATTAGCCTGATTAAAGGTTAGTTAGGTTTAACCCACTTCACTTACTTAAAGGGATAAATAGTTTTGCAAACTATTGCAAAATTTGTAAAGCAAAGGCTGATATTCTAGTTGACTTGAAATACCAACGAAAAAAGGCTCATCGTGGCCAAAGGAACCCCCAATCAGCATGAAATAATCCGAATTTATGCGTGTTGAATTAAGTCAATAAATAAAATTGCAAGAAAACAATGCGAAACAATATGTCAGAAAATCGATTTAATGCGAAGGGATTGAGCGCTTGCTAAAAGGATTTAATTGCAGAAATAAAATATTTTTTGTGTCAGATGGCTAATGCGCTTTTAGCCGAGTTCGCTTTTGGCAGCAAGAGCAAAAGATGTGTAAAAAAAAGTTATTTTAAGTTTTATAAGAATTGTTGTTTATTGTTTTATTGATTAATTTTAAGTATGTTGTGGTTTTTTAAAAACATGTGATTGTGATTTTTTAAATACTCATAGTATGCGAATATTATAATAACTGACTTGAACCTTACAACTCTTTGTCAAACGTGCTTAGATAAATTTGGCGAACAGGGCCATGTGAGTAAATGAATGAGTAAAAGTATTAATTATAGGCGATGATTGCCATTCCGATTATTTATGCCGCTCAAACATTGCAGAGTTTGGCACTGCTGTTGAAGAAGTTTAACTACTGCTGCCGATAGATCTCTGCTGTCTCTTGGCCCTGGCCGACGACTCTGAAAAAATATATATGTAAAGTTTTATTAGCATATATTTAACATAGTTAAAAGCATTTAATACTTACATTTCGTCTTTGCTTTCTTCCGACATTTTTCATCGCGACTTGGTTGTTGACTGTTGGAGTCGCCTTTAAAATTTTTAACAATTGTTTCTGCAACATCTTTTTTTGCCGCTTTTTGTGTTGCTCCTCTGCTGAATGCCGTTAAGTACCTTGCTTCGCATTTGCCTTTGAAGCTTTGGTATGGCACTTCCACCTCCGCCAATATTTGGTACTGCGGGGCCGGCCAGCCGCGGAAAGCGCAAATTTCTTGCAAGAAATTGATATTGTTGTCGCTCGGCCGCTGTGTTGAAACGCTCGCTAATGCTCCGCTCGGCCGCTGTGTTGGAACGCACACATGCATATCTTTAATTATGCATTTGCAGTGACCACATTTGACATTATAAACAAGTGGGGCCACCTGTCGTGTGTGCCTGTATACACGACAGCTAGTAAAACAATTAGCAACAATAAAAGGCAAAGCAAAGTAAAAAATAAAAAAAATTTGAAAACCTGTGGGATTCGAACCCATGACCTGCCGAGTGCAAGCGCGCGGTTCTACCCACTGGGCTACACAACGAACTAATTTCATTCACCTAAAGTCGTAGAAGACAGAAAGTGGACAGGCTGCAGACAGACGCTTTTTAGTCAGTCTGCGTTTTATATATAAGACAAGCAAATAACTGTGCATGACAATATTTTAATTACAAATTATATGTGCTTAAAAAGCGCACAACTTTTATATTAACATTTACTGCATATTGCAGAATTTTCACATAAAATATAGATAAATAATTCCACTTCCCCGGAATTTGATGGCATAAAACTTTCCGAGTGTTTAATTATTCGAACCATTTCGTACCCAATAGAAAAATTTCGGCTGCGCGCGGCACGAGATTTTGTTCTACCACTGCGAGATTCGCACATGTGTTCAAAATTTGTCAACCAATTGATACAATATTTTATTTAAATTATTTCTTGTAAATACATTCTAGTAATGAAAGATAAGTGTGAAGGTTTTGAGCGCCCAAGCTCTTATGGATAGTAAGATACAGGTGACTTGGAAACAATTTATTTTCTACTTTTTAGTGCATTAAATGATTAAAAAGCTTATTCTTGAAAAGTTTTTTTTATATAATATTATTTTCTACTTTTTAGAAGAAACAACGAAGAATAACCATCAGGCGACCTCTTTGCTTGGCAGCTCGTGCAGTTCTGTCCGCTTTTGCTACAGCCGCTCCCTATATACAGCCGTGCTTCTTCTTCCCTGTTGTGCTCTGATTGGTTGTTGCTCTATTTAATTAAATAGGAGTACTTTTCCTTGCCCGTCTGTCCCCGGGTCATTATTTTATGTATTTGATTGATTTATTGATATATCTATATAATATTATTTGTACGTGCCTATATCAGGCATAAATCTAGGTCGTTACACATTTTGTATTCTATCAATACGGCAAAATTATATATGTATAATGCGATTAAACAGCTCCTGGCCCGTCTGTCCCTACGTGCTTCTTCTTCCCTTTTTGTGTTCTGATTGGCTATTGCAGTTTCGCTAATAACTTTATTTAAAGTAATATTTTTAATATTTTTATTATGATGATTCATGTATTGTCAGCCTTTGTACGCATGTATGCAAAGTTTAAGATCTCTAAGTAGTCGGGCAAGTGGGTGAAAAATTAATTACTAGATTTGACTACAAATATACAAACCTGAAGCCAAGCTAATAAAAAGCTTATAAAATATTCAAGTGACAATTTTATTCTGTCATAATGTTTGTTGTAATCTTGTTCCTCTTGTTGTTAAACAGCCGAGGATACCCTTTTTTCGCTCGTCAAACCAGAAACTCATGCGTTTTCTTTCAACTTTTATTAATCAAAAAGGTACGAAATATACGCGAAAGGTACGTGTATTCAAAAATCGGGGTACGTTTTTATTTTTGCCCTGCCCAACCCTGGGTGGTACCGTTAAATCGAAAGTTAATTTAAAGTGCAAGTAATAGTTTCAGTTGTATGAATTTTATCTGATATTCTTATAAATTGGATAATTCAAGCACAAAACGGCAAGCAAACGCGATTCTTTAAAAACGGCATGAAAAAATAATCGGTGATTAACTAGCGAAACATTTATATTTCAAAAGTTTTCAAAAGTTTGAGCTGCAAGGTTCATATCAGAACAGAAAATCAATCATGGATGCCGACTAGTGCTGGTAAGTGGTTAGAATTATTGAAATCCTCGATTTCTTTTGTTCTGTTTGGGGTGTCACAAGAGCAATAAGAAATTTTATCTTCAAGCAAATCATTAAGTAAGCGGCGCCGCGGTGGCTCAGTGGGCTAAGTGCTTGATCGCTGATGCGAAAATCGTTTCGGTTCGAATCTCAGCCGAGGCCTCATAACATCTAACACAAAGAAAATTTGTTTTCAAATTATTTCTTTGCGCGGCGCCACTTCTCGCGGTGAATTGGCAATTCTCCGAGAATAATCTTTGCCATGAAAAGCTTCTCAAACCCGTTCGGATTTGGTAAAGTAGGTCCCGTAACTTGTGCAAAAATATAACAAGCACACACAAGTTAATGTGAGGAAAGCTAGGCCTAAGCCTCGTTCGCGGGCGGTTGTGTCAGTTATTTATTTATTTATTAAATCATTAAGTAATACCAACCTGTATCAATTCCAACCTCAACTTCCAATAATGATGGCATTCCATATTTGCCATTTCGCTACAAGAAATACTTACGGTAAAAGTGAAAAAATACATACATATTCCATCCAAGCTGAAATGCGTAAACAAAAAACTCAAATAGATTCCCAACGAGTTGAATTGTGCTTCCAAGTGGGGGCTCAAGATCTTTATCCAGAAGGGGGTGTATATAAAATAACAACAACAACGTTTCTACAAAATGAAAACGCCTGCGTAAAATATTTGGTTTTAGTATTGTTTGAATTGAATTAATTATTTATTATTAGTAGTACTTAGCTCAAACTATGTGTATGTAGTACATAAAACCATAAATGGAAATAGTTTTGCTTCACTCTTTTCGTTTGTGTTATTGTTTGTATTGTGATTTTTCTGTTTTGAATTGCGTTAATACTTTGCTTGTTCCTTTACTATCATTTCTGTTGATAATGGATATTTCGATCTCATTCTGTTTTATGTGTGAAATATTATTTTATGCTTTTGCTATTTGCTGTTCTAGATAAAATTGAGTACATATAGTAGTTTGTTTATTACTAATATTGATGGTTTGATATTTCTGCTTGTATAGAAATTATAAAATTTTTACTCGTTTGAAAGTTAGTCAATTTTTGTTTTATTTATGCTTAATTTTTTCTTTACTATTAATAGGAAAAATGTTGGTACTAAAAGATTTTTTGGGAAAAACATTTTCTAAAACTGTACATGTAATTGTGACTTTAATCTTATATGCATGTATGTGTTTATTATTCTTTAAAATTTAATTTTTGTTTTTATATCTATATAATGTATATATAAAAAATTGTAGAGAAATTTTGTTTTATGAATTTCTATCAATCACGTTGGCTTGCTCTACTGATCTCTGGCTCATCGGGAAGTTGTCGCCTGGGAAAGCGCAAGGATTGTGGCTGGAACTCGGGTTTATGGGATTAGTTGGATAAGCAGTTGCGGCAGGGAAGGCGTTTCCCATTACCAAGATCACTATCAACCACAAATTCTTGTTGGTTTTACTATAATTATTTTTGCGCTCTGCTCACATACAAAAATATAATATAAACACACATTTATTACTAATTTTGACTTTAGTTTTTATTTGCTTGCAGACGTTTTTAATAGAACACGCCCCTATTGACAACGTTTAAGTTAACGAGCTTCTCGATTACGCCCCA
The DNA here is from genome assembly GCA_963457695.1 of Neria commutata. Taxonomy (NCBI): domain Eukaryota; kingdom Metazoa; phylum Arthropoda; class Insecta; order Diptera; family Micropezidae; genus Neria; species Neria commutata. The sequence continues at coordinate 13,739,524 of OY735245.1, read as the reverse complement.
ATTGTTTGTCTCATTTTTTATTAGTTCATTGTAATATTTGTTATACAAGTTATTCAGCTCTTATTAACTGAGTGAAAGCATTATTCTTTAATACACGCTCTAATTTTTATCAGCAACAAAAAGTAACGATTTGCTTTTATTTTGAAAAAAACTTTATATTTACTATTCTTCTTTTTGGTACATATATCATTTAATTTTACAAACTATACATACAGTTTTATTGATAATATATACAACTCGATTATGCAATAGTTTCCGCTGAGTGTTATTGAAAACTCTGGCTTTCATTTTGAATTCTGCATTTTTCTGTTTCAATCTTCATGCTTGACTTCAAATTCCTATTTAAACATTTGTTGCTTAATTTAGTTTCTTATGCTTAAACCAAATATGAAATAGGTATATGAAATAATAATAAACATATCAAAATACACTTTATAATGTCCAAATTGGGCCGAAACATAACAAATTTTGCATAACAATTCAACAAACTCTTTTGATATAACTACTTGTATCAAAATTTCCAAGTATTTTTTGGCCTAAATAAATTAAATTTCGTTTAAAACAAGTTTCCGAAAATATCACATAAAACATTTTTGTGTTTTTGCTTTAGAGTAAAACGTAAAATTTTGAAAATTGTTTTCTTTAAATTTTGAACATCACAAAATGCTTAAAATTCATTAGTTTCCCATAAATTTTAAATAATTTTGTCGAAATAAAAAAAAATAAAAAACCATTTAAGGCATGCCTTATTTAATTTCTAAATTACATTTTAAAATCAAAATATTCTATAATTTTAATAAAAATAAAAAATAGGATACATTCCAGCGAGTGCGGCATTTCGTATAAGCTAAATGAAAAAAAAAAACAATTTTTTTAAAGCAACTTGGCACTTTATAAATTTAATATTAATAACAAAGTAATACAGGGCGCTGAGGTAAAAGGTCAAAAATGCATGTCTAACAGTTTGAGAAAACGTTTAAAATGTTGTTTAAAAGTTTGTCTTTCAAACAAAAATTAACTGCACACAAAATAATAAACGTATTTAGTTAGTTTTGCACCCTGTATTTTGTGAGCAGTTTCGGATTAGCTTCTTTTAAGTGCACACCCTTACAGCATAAAACGATGAGCACGTCCTTAGATATTTTATTTACTCGAACTGTCGTTCTATTTGCCTCTTATTAGAAAGTGCAAGCTTTTAATTAAAAATCACGCATGCTGAGCGATTTTTTCGAATGCTATGTTATTTCTATATATCACCCTGCATGCGATTGATATGGACATATTTTCAAGTTCTTTTGTTTACCAAAAGTTTTGTTTTGTGTTTTTAATTAAATAGAAATTGCAATTTCGAAACCCACAAATTTCGAGTATTAAAAACACAATTCATTATTTTTACCAAATAAACTTAAAGTTATATTGAAAGGTGGTTCAAAAAGCTCTAAGCTGAAAACATTTAGCAAAAATAAGATACGAAACAATAAAGCGACTTACAAGACAGGAGGTATTTTAATAACTATGCACTTTAAAAAGTTCTACCAAATCTCTTAGCATATATACGAAAAATTAAAACTTATGCATTAATTAATGTAAAATAGTTAAACTTACATTGTATTAAATTAAAATTAAAATTAAAACTGAAATGCATTTGAGGTATATTGATATTTGTTTGTTGTTGGTGTTATTAGCTTAATAAAAAAGCATTGAATATAAAGTAGAAATAAAAACGCTTAAACCATTAGAAACGAAACATTTTCAGTTAAATGCTTACAAGCGAATTACTTTTTGCATATTTTACACTAATCTTTCTTTTGCCATAGCATAAGATGTGCTTACATTGTATCCACTTATATATATGTATATAGTATGAATGTTTAATTACAGACATCATAAAAAAAACTGTAGGAATCAATATTTTTAAATAGCACTTCTAATGTTAACAATTGAAAATATATCGTTATTATTTTGAGCATTGAAGCCGCAGGCACATTTCCAGCGCTTGACTTTGCCCTTGAACTATGCGAATATTATGAATTTTTAGAAAATTTTTTGCTTTCTTTTTTTCTTCTTTTATCTGATTTGATTTGATTATGTAGTTTTTTCTATGCAGTTCCCTTCTATTAAAGTATGAGGTTTAAGATCTCGGACAACAAGTTTAGACATAAAATGTTCGCTATCTGTGATATTCGTGCGTTTGCTTTCTTTCTCATTTGGACTCTCTACCAAGTCACTTATGCAAGCTACTACTACTTAACAGCATTCTCTTTTCCAAATCGAAGATTTGCTTATCACTTGTGATTGCGCTGATGCTGCTGCCATTTGTAGTCTCACTTTGAACATAATTTAAAATAGAGTTGATATTGTATTTAAGTAATTTGCAAAATTTTTATGCGATTTCTTGCTCATTACTTATTCTTCTTAAAAAATGTTGCTTGTTAATGTGAAACCATCGAAATCGAGTTATATCGCGTGTCGCTGTGAAACCTGGGAAGGAGCGCTCTTCGCAGTGGCTCTAGCTCATATTACAGATTTGACAGCTACAATTGTTAATAAGCGTTTACAATTATAAAATACGCATACAAACGTTGCACTTTGAAATCATTTGTAATTAATATTAACAATTACATTGTTGTGGTTTTGATTTTTATTATTCTGCTTGTAAGAGCATTAAAGTATACGCGTTCTTTCTATGGTATGTACGTACTATATAGTAATTTTGCATGTCTCTAGGATCTTGTCTGTCTGCTGCTAGTTTTGATTCAAATTTGTTCAAATTCTGTTTGTTGCTTTTGTTATAATGTTTCAATTAGGCGTTGTTTTTCAGTTCATTATGCTACTTTTGTACTTAGCATACACATGTATGTATGTACATACATACGCGAGCATTGGGAAAAATATTATAATATGTATACTGACATTTACCTAACATTGTTTTCTTTTTGTTATTATGCATAAATTGTTGTTGCATGAAATCGTTAAACTTTTCTTATGGTGCCTTTTTAGGTTATGTCATTGTAATTCTGTTAATTGTTCATTGCAGAAGGTTTCAAGTTATACTTTTATATTGCAATGTTTTTCCATAGCATTTCAAGTGTTTGCTTTTTATGAGCTCAAATAGTTTTTTCATAATATCGTAGCTCATTGATTTAAAATTTTGTCCTGATTTTTCGGTTTAATGCATGGCTATATCTGCTATACAACAGAATATAGTTGTTGAAAAAATACGTTGAAACTGCGCGTATTTTTTATGAATTTTGTAGACTGTTATTTTTCATTTCCAATGCAGTCACTATCGCACTTTTGAACTGTAACATTTTTTTACTAACTATCACTGTAGTTTGTAGCTTTCACTTCGAACATTGATTGTAACTTGGATTTGCTGTTGGTACAATTAGCTGAAAAATATTTGAGTTCTTGTAATTGGCTGAAACTTGCTTAGACACAGTTAACGACACATCTACACAAGTTACAATTACAGTTTCACTGCTGTTACAAACACACGCATGCAAGTAGTATTATTTGTAAATTGATCAAGAAGAAATTCCGAAATTCCAACATCGTATGTGTGCGTAATTTATAGCCTCTTGTTGCCACTTGTCACTTGCTCTCGACCGTCCGTTCGTTTCGGCAATGCTCATTGTATGTCGGCTGTTGTTGTTTTAGTTCACTATGCGATTCTCTTGAATGTTGCTTGAAGTATCACGGTTTTCTTATATGGCGGCTTTCGTCTTTGAATTAAGCGTCTATAGTTTGTCGGGAAATATTTTTGTTGTTGGAATATTATTTTACAAGTTTTGCCTACTACTTTTGCAGTGCAAGGATTAATGCAAAGATTCAATATAAACTAAGTTTACTCAAAATTATTTAGACAAGCTGCTAGCTTGCAAATTGCTACAGCAAATAACACCAAATGAATACTCGTATATATTAAATGCAAAAATGTATTCTTCATTTCGGGGAGAGGGGACTGTTTGCCCACTTCATTAAATGCAAATAACAAGAGAATTGTGGCCATTAAATGTAACCAAGTAAACGCGTTGTGATTAAAAGTTGTTTTTTAGGTGTATGGTCTATCTTTTTGACAAAGTGATAGTTATAGAATATGTACATATTTATATATGTAGCTATATGCATTAATATGTATCAGTATATTTATGTTGTACATATATTGTAAAAAGAGTTTTGCAGCGACATTTTGTAAAGCGATTTTCATAAATTGTGGCGGTTGTTGTTTAGTTGTTTGTAGCTTTCTAGTGACAAAACGAAACACAAACTTTTAAATTTCTCGGCACACTCTGGCTGCGCTAGAGTACCTCAATCGATGCGTGTCCACTTTAGATGGACGAGCTTAGTTTGAGCAGGCGATCGGGATGCTTGACGCGCAGGTGCGAGCGCAACGTGTCGATGCGACTGTAGGTGGCCGGACAGTAGGGGCACATGGAGCGCTGTGCGGTGTGCGAGTGAAAGTGGTGCCATCGGTTGGTGACCTCCTTGCCGCACGAGCGGCAGCGCCACATGGTGCCGGGATCACGGGACGGTGTGAACATATTGTGATACGACATTTGGTGGTGTGAGTTGTGTCCGGTTGTGGGTGTGGTGGAGCCTATTGCCTGCGATTGATTGTAGCCGTGTGGTTGATGTTGATGGTGGCCGCCGTGATGAGCGCCGCTGCCATTGTTGCCGGCCCCGCGCAGGTAATCCAGATGGAACTCGCTTTTTAGCGCCGCACTCAATTGCATTCCGAATGGATGCGGTGGCGGTGGGGATGAGGATGAAGTGGTTGAAAGTGGTGTCGATAGATGATGGCGTCCCCCCGGCCCTGTAACCAACGAAAAAGAGAACATACACCACGCAATGGGGCGAACATCAGCCCAAGAGAAACAAACAGAGTGTGAAATAGGTTTGTGTGATGAGAAAGAGAGAGAGATAGAGAGAATAAAGATAAAGTATAAAAAAGTGTGTGTGATAAAGACTAGGGAAAAATAATAATAGTCTAGAAAAATTCATGAGATATAATTACAAAAAATCAATTAACTATTGTACTTTACGCTTAAGCACGAAGCGAACCAAAAATTTACGAAAGGAGCTAAATCGAGTGTGATTGCTAAAATTAAAATGGCGCCATTTGTCGGAAACATTTGTGATAGAAAACGGCACGAAATGTAAGGAGCATAAAGTTTGTGTTGTAGGATATGCGCTTCACGACATAAAAAAAATTAAACAGATAAATATGGATAATCTAATAATACAACTCTATCGTGGAAAAAGTTTTGCAACTTGTATGTAAATATTTTTGCTCATACATACATCTGAACATACTTCAACTAGTATAGTATGTCAAGAAGAAATTTATCGACATATTGCGGGCAACAGAACAACTTTTTCTAGGCATGTCAGTTTTTTTTCTTGTCATTCTTTCATAACCCGCGCGATTTTTGCGTCTGTGCCTGCTTTAAAATTTTCGAATAGACTTTCAACTTTCTGTCGAAGAGATCAGCTGAACTGCTGCTGATAAAATAATAGGCAGAAGTCTATGTAGATAAAAGCATAGGAAATCTTCAGAGTTTAAATCTTTCAAATACACTAAAGCTAAAGTGAAATAAATTCTGTTTTCAAGAGAAGCGTAAAGTGTAATTAAAGTATTTGTATGTGTGTTTAAGCTTATGCTAGCAAAGATTATACAGAGAAGCAAATAAAGTACGACAAAATCAAAAACAGTATGGATGAGATCTTTCAAATATAAATTTTTCGATTTCGATGCATTCCAGCGTGCATTTATGTATAAATACTTAAAACGATTTCTTGTATCAACTTTGTTTGTAGATTAAGATATTTATATAGCACTTTATAATTTTTTCGTTTATGTGTTTAATATATGTATTATAAAAGGCCATATCTACACATAAGAGCATCATTTGCGATACTTTAATTGTGAAAATTTAGAGTGGCGCGTTTGCGCATAAAATGCCTCCGTTGCGTTTTCGTCATGATTTGTACTTAAATATTATGTATATGGCATGTATAAAACAGAAAACACTATATGTATAATAAATGTTATAAATTAGTCACAGAAACATGTTTAATATATGTATGTATGTATATATTTTAGCGGCAAATGTTGTTTGTACACTGAAACAAAAACAATTAAAATTGGTTACCAGGCACAACACATTCGCACAATTTCCCTTGAGCGAGCTCTTTTTCTCTTATGCGAATCGAAAGTCTTACACCTTACACGGATCGTATATAGTATAGCAGTATAGCATGAAAATAATGCTGTTATGTGCAAGTAAGATTTCATTTGTAGTCAAACTTACACTTTTAAGTAAAAGTAATGCGGAATAATACGTACGTATTTAAAATCATTAAAAAAATTTAAGCGCACAATAAGAAAGTATATATAAATAAATTACAATAAGATAAGATACGATTAGTATGTAAATAATTATAGGATTCTTTATAAAAAACAGGAAATTGGGCCGAGGGTTGAAAATTTGTTGACGTTGTTGTTGTGGAAAAACCGGTAAATAGAATATCAATATAATGCCTGAATTCGCATAGTTTTCATATTTACTATGTTTGAGAACCCCTGAAGTTTGGAAGCACAATTCATACTCGTTGGCATGGGTAATAAAATTCAAGAGTGGCATACTGTACACTGAGAAAAATAATAAGAACCTGTTTGTTGGTTTTATTTAAGAAAATGCATTTATTATGTATCATCATTTTGTTGTTGTTTTAGTTATTACCGTTGTTGTTGTGGTTGTTGTTGTGGTTAGAAAAGATAAAATGTTTTCGTTAGTTTTCTTTTGCCTTTGTTGAACTTTTTTGTTGTTTTTGCAATATTTGCAATAATTGCATATAAGCAAATAAATAACATATCAATAAGGGGTCGGTAAAATAATTAATTCCATTTTTATTCAAATATATTTAAAAATTTTACTACTGTATTGTAAATATAAAAGATATAGGATTTATTAGTTGTAAATTTTAACAAATGCGAATTTTCTGCTCTTAATGATGTTTGTTTTAGTAAAATTTTGATCTTGTTCTTTTTTGACATCATTGCATTTTAGTTAAACTAAACTTAACATTAACTGTTTTGTTTTGATTTGATATCCTTTCTTGTTGTGGTTTTTTATAAATAAGGCTTATAAGTAGTTGTTTTTGTTGTTTTAATATAAAAATTATGTTACGATGTTGTTATACAAAAAATTATATTAATTAATTTGCATTATGTTAATAATTTAATTAACTGTTTATCATAGTAGAACTATATAATTAAACTTTTGCTGCAACACAACATGCTTAAGTTTTATGTAAAAAAAAGAGTAGAAAATTATGGTTATTTATAACAAATACAATTAAAGTTTGCTTGTTTTTGTTTTCTTTAAATCAGGTAAAAAGTCTTGTTTTTATATATTACACAATTCATTCACAAAGATGCTGACAATTAGTTTCGTAAAACGTTCTGCACATATGTATGTATACAGTGTGAAATATTGTATTTCGATTTGCACGAAATGTTCGATTTGTGTTTTGTTTTTATATCGAAAAATGCTTATGAAACGTGTTTTTCAGTTTAGTTTTCTGGCTTTTAAACTAGTATTGCCTTTTTGTTCTTTTAAAATGTTAGTACAGTGAAATAATGTTTACTAGTTTTTGTTGCTGGTGTAATGAATTATGAAACACCCAAGTGCAAATGGTAAATTGTTCTGCTTTGAGTAAGATCGATCAATTCGAGCAGTTAGTAACATTCAAGTATGAAAGGGGGGAGAGTGGTGTCTGCGTGCAATGGCATAGTGGGCAAATACACAGAATTACGAAATAAAAATTGATGAGTCAGCAAATGAAAAGGTCAAGGGAAGAAACGTCAAGCACGGCGTACGCAAGATAATCCCTTGCAACAGTTTCAACAGTTTACACTCGATGAGTGCTTTTATATATATGTATGCATATATAAGAAAACAAAAAATTAACCTAATCATAAAACTACTTATGCGCTTACGCAAAAAAAATAAATTGAATTGCATAAAAATTAAGAGTTATGCATTAATATTAAATGAAATGAAACTAGTTGTTATTGCACATACGGTTCTCTCAAGTAGTATTTTTGTTGTTTTTCCTTTAACTTGTAATCAATGTAAAAACAATTAAAACTTAGTAAAAAAAATGCATACTGCAAAATAAATTAATTAGCACATACAATAATTTCACTGCTTATGAAGCTCAAATATATATTAACTAAAATGTATACATATATTTACATATTTAAATTATATACACTTCCTTCGTTATTTATAATAAGCATTCGCACTTTTTATTTTTATTAAATAACTGTGCAATGCTTAAATTATGTGAATTTACGCTTTATGTTTGTTGCATTTTCTAAAATATATTTGGGATTTAGCACCATCATACCGTAAATAATTCACTTTTGCTTATATCGTCGTTTCCTTCAAACCTTCTTTTTTTAACTTTACAAAAATCAATAATTATCACAATCTTTAACAAATTAAGACAATAACATTGAAATTATTACGAAAAGCGCGCATTCTTGAAGCTGTTGAAACGATGTCTTGGCATACCAATAAAGTACTTCAATAAATGGAGAAGAAAGTTGAACGAAAAATTATTGATTTGAGCTAAATCATGAAATATAGTATTGCAGAGTGAAAAATTTCGAGCTGAAAAAGATACGCGCTCTCTCACTTGAAGCGCATGAGAAGAGTCACCCTCTTACGCATAGGCTACAGCATATCTGACAAGGCTTCGTTCATAGTATCAGCAATATATTCTAGCTCAATCGGAAAAGAAACAAGTTCAGAAAAATGTGATGCTTTTATATGTATCTAGTAGCTGAAAAACTTGAAGACTTTGTGGACGAAAATTGAGCCCGAGCGAAGCTGTTCGAAGCTGTTCGAAGCTATTCGCTGTTAATTTGCTTTGTTATTTAAGATATCCGCTTTCGGCTGAAATCCCAATGCACATAATTGTAAGCATTGAAACTTAAATCTTATCCCAACTGATAATATAGCAATTTGCCACGGCTTGGTTCATTTACAATGCGCACTAAATATTAAATCAATCACTTTTCGCTGCCTTTGAAATATGTATTTACAAAAAAACAACAATTCTTCTCAAGCATGTCTTTCAAATGTAAAATTTTGCATACTCTTATAAGGGAAACTTAATTTTAGCTGTTAATTAAATTATTTTGTACATTTCCATTTAGTATTTATAAAGTAAGTATAGTATTGGTAGTAGTAGAAGTAATAGAAAATAGCTGCTTTGCCTTGGTAAAGTGTAAATAAATTAATTGCGAGCCTTGAAAATCTATTAGTGAAAATTGTTATAAAAAAGTTAAACAAACGAAATTGAAGAAATGATTATGTATGTATGTATGTATATGTATTGCATGTATGTATATGTATGAACTTAAAAGCGTGGCATTTTTCTGTTTAGTAAAAACGAGGAGCAAATGAAAAATTAAATGTGTAACTTCCATTTCAACTTCAACAAGTGACGAAAGTTTAATCTTCTGCTTGATTGGTCAGCAACGACCTTCAAGTTAAATCTACATGTTACTGTTTAACACTTAAAAATCTATTTGACAAATTACATATTCCATTTTTTTAATTATATTTGCAGTAAGTTGTGTATTCTTTTTGTTGTTGTTAATATTACATTAAAATTTGTTCCTTTGTTGCTGGGATGGTGAGTGAGTGTGGTGAGTTTTCGGATGTGGGCATATATTGGCGTGTTGCAACAACAATGTTGCTAGTGTTGTTGTTAAACAACAATTGCAACAATTTTGACTAAAACTAAAACTATAGATACAACACTAACTACACAATAAATGTTGTTGTTGTTTTCACCATTTAAATACATCAAATCAATCAATAAATCTCTTGCTACTTCCAGCAGAAGTTGTAGTTGTAGTCGGTGTAGTATGTATGTATTTACAATTGTGCATGTAAAAAGAGTATGTTCCGGGCATGGGGCGAGGGAGAGGGGGGCATGTAGTAAATAGTACTTTGTTTGTTGATTAATTGGAAAATATGTACGTTAAAGACATTTATAGAAAATATGTTTGTGTTTTCTGAACTATTTATATGCACAGATATGTTTTACTGCAAATAACAACAATGCTACAACAGTTAAAATTTCATTTATATATTTAGCTAAACGTATGTATGTATGTATGTATAGCTGTAGAGCCGTTAAAATCTGTTTGTATTAGCAGAAGTTAGTTACAAATTGGTTTTTTCGTTTTTTGTTTTTGTTTCTGTTTCAAATCAGTAGCTGCAACGTATTTGGCAAGTATCTTTCGTTAAACTTTAAAAAGCTGTCTCTCGCACGCAATATTTGGCTAACTGCCGGCTTACTCTACACAAAGATCGGCTCAATCAGTTGCTGCTCCTGTGGAGCTTAAAATGTGCTACTATTTCGACAAGTTCATGACGTCAACATTGCCTGTTTGGCGTGTTGGTGTTGGTGTGTTAGAAAACACTACCTCATTTTTGGCAATCTTGTTCATATTGCGTGCAATATTTCCGCCATATTGCAATGCCATGCTAAGACAGCGAGAGAGATTTTTGCGGATAAAGAGCATCAACACTGAAACCATTTAGTACGGCGCTAGTAAAATGCAGTTAAGCCTGCTATAACTTTCATACGACTTTTTGAACAAACGGAATATAATACAAGTCTACGCTAGAATAGCTCAAGTTTTTGTTTACATTTATTCGAAATAATTTTTGCTTTTCTTGTATTTGTAATAATGTTGTTGTTCCATTCAGAAGTTATACATACGTTATACATGGCTAAGTGTGCTTTCCTTTCTATGTTGTTTGCTTTCTATATAAAGATATTATTTATTTATTTATACTTCTAAATAAATAACCGAATTCTCTTGTTATTAAATTATTAATTTAATTGACTTAAAAAGTTTGGCTTACCATTTGCAAATTTTGAATGGTCAAATTTCTTATTTACTTAGTTATAAATAATCAAACCTTAGTCTCTCTGCTGCTCTTTATTATATGTATGTATATATACGTTTACACTGTTGATGTTGCTGTTGCTATGTCTGTGTCTGTTGCAGCGGCAACATGTTGCTGCTCATAGTTCTCGCTCTGCGTTAATGTTGTTGTTGTTGCCGCTTTCACGGCATTTTGTGCAGCTGTTGCTGTTATTGCGTTGCTGCTGGCATTGTTTGAATTGTCGTTATTGCACATATTTATTGCACAGCTACTCCTTGCATTATTGCTAGAAGTTTTTTTAGCTGTGGTAGCCGTTGTTGTTGTTGTTTCTGTTATAGTTGCCTTTGAAATAAGCTCCAATTCCTTGACAATTTTCAATGTTTCACCTCCTGCGCTTTTGTCAGTTTGTCTTTGTTCAGCAGCACTTTCCCGGACATTGCCATTGCCACTGCCACTGCCAATGTTGTTATTGCGTAAGAACTGTGCAACTGTGCTGGCTACACTGCTAGCTAGATTGCTGTTGTTGTTACTGTTATTGTTGCTGGCCGCATGCAGCAGCTCAATAGCAGCAACATCAAAATCAGTTTCATCACTTTCAATGCATTCGTCATTGCTGAGAAATAGTTTGTTGCGCCTGTTGTTGTTGCTGCTGCTGGTGTTGCTAGGCATGGGCAATCGATCAAAGTATTGCTCATAGTGCGAGTGCGATTGCGGCGGCCCATAACGGCGATATAATTCGAAATTTCGCTCACGAGCAACCAAAATGTTGTTGTTATTATACTGATTGCCGGCTGAGCGTGCATAGAAATTGAATGGCTGTTGTTGTTGTTGCTGCTGTTGCTGCTGTTGCTGCTGATGGCCGTAATTTGGCTGCTGCTGTTGGTGTGGTGGCGGCGGCGGCGCTGCTGGTAGCATAGGTAGCTGCTGCTCTTCTATATTCCACAAGAAGGGGTTGGTTGTTGTCGCCGCCGTCGTTGCTGCAGCCGCTGTAGCTGCCGCTGTGCTCGCGCTGCCATAATTCCAGCCCAAATACTGACTGTATCATTCGCTCGTCGCATTGTGCTGCTGTTGGTGCTGCGGCGGCAGCTGTTGGTGCAGCAGGTGCTGCTGCTGTTGCGTCAAGTTGTGCGCATGCTGCTGCAGCTGTTGCTGATGCAGGTGTTCGCGTTGTTGTTGCTCGCGCTGCTGCAGCTGCTGATGCTGGTGTTGCTTCTGTTGCGCCGCGCTGAAGGCAGCCGCGGCGGCCGCCGCCATTGCCGCCTGCGAAGCGACGGCTATCTGCGCGGCCGTCGGCGACTGAGCAGCAACGGCGGCCGTCGCTGCTGCCGCCGACATGATGTTGTCGAACTTGCGCGTGTCCGGGTTGTACATCGGATGCTTGAACTTGCAGTGGGTGCGCAGGTTGTCGCTGCGCGTGTACGTGGCGCGGCACAGCGGGCACTCGAAGCGGCCGGGGAAGTGCACGTGGTAGTGGTTGCGTATGTGGGTGACCACCTTGCCGCACAGCTTGCAGCGGTGCAGGTTGCAGCCACCGGAGAGACGCTCGAACGTCAGACGCATGTGCCAGGCTTTGGAACCTACGGGTATTTGGCGCGGCGGCGCGGGGCGGGGCGGGTCGCAGCAGATCGTTTCAAATTTGTATGGAATTTAGTTTTGATTTTTTGTTTGATTTTTGCGTATTTTGTGTGTTTTCAAAGAGTTTTTGTTTTCAAGAAAAATCGCACGCGCAAAGAAAAAGAAGAGAAAAACAATGTTGTTGTTGGTGATTCACAGAAACGAAAATGTTATAAATCTTATGCGTTATAAAAATTAAATAAAGGAAATATAATACACACAGTTATAGTAGCTAAATTTCCCGATGTGAATGGATAAGGGCCCTATCCGAAAAATTTTGTGATGGCATTTGCATCTAAACCATTTTAATTCATATCTTTAAAATTCAAGAAAGTAGCACAGTTTAGTGTAACAACCAGAAACAATATTTCAGTAGACCGAAAGGGAGCAAGCAAAAGGACTCCCAGATGTGTCGGTTGGCATTCGAGCTGCATTTCCGCTGAAGAGTTGTAGGAAAGATTGGAAATTCTGTGAGAATGCTTCTTGTTTATTTAATAGCTTTGTATAGCTTGCGCTCTGGCTTCCATAGAGAAAGTGTGAGAATGCTATGAAGCAATATTTCCGAACGGCATCTGAACATCTTGTAATTTGAATTTTTTTACCAATTTCATAGTCTGACTTAAATAAGCCTGAAATAGTACCTTCAAATGACTGCCAATTGTAGGTGTGTGCTGTTGTGCCTTGAATCGCAACAAATTTTGTTACACCCAAAACAATTTTTGGCAAATTGTACTGAAATTGTTCGAAGGATATTCAAAATTGCGAGAAAGCTGTGTAAAACAGAAGCGCAAAGAAAATCAAATATTCTGCATTATTATTTCACCAATATTAATTATTGTACAGATTTCATTTATGAGTGCTCGCATATTTCAAAAGCACCAACCGGAAATTTGTATTTTTCTGATCGACGACATTTTTGGGCGGCTTACTTTCCATTTTGAGTTAAATTTTAACAAATTAGTTTCAAGAAATTGATAAATAATTATACATTTAGCATAAAGTAGACGCGCGCTTATGTGCTATATATATTAAAATAATGTGATTAATTTATTTATTAGCAAGGGGAAAGAGAGTTACGCATGTAAGGGCAGGGAATATTGTTTGAAAAGATTATTTACAAAACTAACGAATTGCGCGATTTTGTGCTTTTCGACGCCAGCAAAACAAAAAATGAATTAATATATAAAACCACATCCAAAATGTACGCATTTCTTAGAGTTAAATAATTAATTAACAAATTAATTATTATTTGGTAAAGTTGTTGTAATGATGATCTTTGAGTAGGTTATGATGACATTTTAGACATTACCCGTACCAAACCAAAAAATTATTGAAAGTTTGTGGCTTAATTTACAAATTGTTAAGACAGAGTAAGACAGCATGAATGTGATGTTAAAATTTATTTGTGATAGTGTTTATATAATTGGAATATAATTTGAAAAAATTAAAGTTTAGTTTATGACAATTGAACCACCACTCAAGCCAATTTTTGCATTGTATATACATATATATGCATATATAATACATACATATATAGATATATAAACATAATATGTTATATTGCTGTTGTTGCCGTCTATTTTCCCTCAACGGAAAACAAAAACATTTGAATGGAAAATACATAACTATATAGAAGTAGAAAAAACAAATTAAAGTACATATTATGTGCGTTAAGGGTTATTCAAAAGATCCGTTCAAATTTTCAAAGTCATAGATTATTTGCAATTTTTGTATGTTTGAGAGCATATATTTAATAAATGTATTGTATACATACATATATGTATATATACAAACAATAGTACAGTTATGCGAAAACAAAAGTTATTCAGAAAGTAAATAGAGAAAGTAAAAGAGAGTTAAAAATAAAATTGGTTTGGTTGCTTGAAGTTTCGTTAATTCATTCGTCGTTTATAGAAAAATTGAAAAGTTCATCATATTTCTATTAATTTGAAAAATCAAGAAAAGTAAGTTAAATATATATTTAAATATTGTAATCAAGTTAATAAAATAACATCGAACATATTTTCAACACCCCTCCTTCCTGCATTTCATTATGTATAGTATATGTATATGCAATTAGAAATGTGATTATATGTACGTACATACATATATACGACGAAACGCTCGAGACGTCAAAAATTTAAAAATCGTTGTTAAATTTTGTTTGTCAATTTAGCGGCCAATTCCTGTTTTTTATGAATTTTTCTTAAAATTTTTTGACAAATTTTCGAATTTGCAGACCTAAAAACTTTTCATACTCGCATTAGATAAATTAAGATAGAGCTAGAAGTAATATTTCGTTTCGTTGACATAGGCTTAAAAATTAATTAAAATTTTGTGTAGTTTTTTCTTTTCAAAATGTGCTGGTCTTGATCATGTAGAAGAATCAGTAGGAAACAAGCATAAAAATATTGTGATAACTTACCGTTAGAGAATGGCACTGGCGCACTCGCCAAACTCTTAGTAGAAGGTACCATATTAAAGTCGACAGAAAAAAATTAAGGATACTTAGATACAAAATTTACGTAAATTGTGTAGGTCGGTTCTTATTCGTGGTGTGATGCGTGTCCTAGAGGCAAGCATTGGTTATGTACTTTGTGTGTATGTGTGTGTGTGTGTTGTGATCAACTTTTTATTTGAAAACTTAACTCAGGCGAAACTTTTCGCTTGATAATAAAAAGAACTGGAATTTGTTGTTCCAACAATGATGTCGCATGAATACTCGCAAGAAGAAGAAGAAGAAGCATAATAACAAAACACATTTTGGTATTGGAATTTTTTTGTTCAGTGTTGTATTTTATTAATTAAATTTGAAGTAATTTGCATAATTTGTTGCACGCTGTATTTGCTGTTGTTTTTATATATTTCTTCACTAATTAAGAACTTTTATTAACTTGATTCTGGTTTGTTTTGGTTTTTCTGATTTTTTGCTCTGTTTGCTGCTTTTATTTTGCAATATATATTTCAAAAGCGTTGCATCAAGTTGTTGCCTTTTATTTGCTCTTAATCGTTAAATGTCTTTTAAAATATTGCCATTTTTTTCCTAAAAGCAATTAAAATTTTGTCATTCGTCACAACTTTTTTCTACAATCAAAACGAACAAAGCCAAAAATTACAATCTGCAATTGTTGTTTTTGCAAAAATTAACTGTTAACTGGGAACTTCACTGCAACTGAATTTAAAATTAGGCAAACATCTTGAATTCGAATTTCGAAGTATTCTATATGTATATTATATTCTACAACAAGTTGAGATTTTGCATGTACATATTTTAGAAACTAACAAGAGGCTTGTAAGAAAACTATAATACATATAGAAAGCAATGATAACTAGTTTGCAGCTTTAAATCGGTGGGTCTAAAGTGAAAATTTTTGCTTGACAAGTAAATACCGAAAAGTGAATCGAAATGTCTTATTTCATTATAAATTCACTGAAATTATGTTTTATTTGGTTCTTCAAACTATCATTCTTTAGCTACTCATTAAATTTTGTTGGATTTCTTTGACAAATTCGGCATTCAAAATCAATTTTTTTGCCTCAATAAATTTCTATAACGATTTAAAGCATCATTCAGAATCGTTAGCTTGAGGCGAAAATCTTGAATTTGAATGAAATTTATAGAAATCCCAAAATTTTGTACTTATGCACATTTTTTGCTCTAGTTTACATTTTTACATCAGTTGCAATCGCTTTTTGCTGTTGTATCAAATAGCCATAATACACTCATTATTATTTTTATGCCATACTTTTGTACAGTTATTGCTTTTCGGTTTCGGTTTCGGTTTCTGTCACTACACTCTACAGCAGACTCAGTATTTTTTTTGGAAACCATATCTATTCGTCCTTTTAATATAATATGACCTAAAATTATATCAATGTCTGATTCGAAAAAGGCAAATATTCATTCGATGATACTCGATTATATAGTATGTATTTTATTAATCTATTGAACATATCGAAGATTTCGTTCTAAAAGAGGCGGCTAACAAAAACCACGCAACGTAACGCAATGCAACTGCTTTGGCGACCTTTCGAACTGTTTTCGAACACAAAATTTTTTTTATGAAAACAATTTTTAAACGGCCGAGTTATAAAATTTTCAGACTTACAGCATTATTCTGACGTTATTGCCACAAATTATTGCCATATCAGTTGTTATTTTTTCATATCTTTCAAATGAAAAATATCGATTGATACAAAATATTGCATTGTGACTTTTATGACTGTCGCCAGAATAGCGCTGTTGATCTACTTTTGAACGGAGCCGTTGCAATTTGTCCATGCTCCGGGACATCAATTTTTAATTTCGTTACCGCCTGTTCTCAATACAATATACATAAATACAAACACAAATTTTGAATGTAGGGTAATAGAAAGTTTATAGAAACATATTGGAAATAAATTGTTTAGTCACACACATTAAGGTCCCATTTGATTACGTATATATTTTATTTCTAGACTGCTTATAAATTGTATTGAATACCTTTTGTTGATTTTTTGATGAAACATTTCCCTTAAGTAAACGCAGGTTATTTTTGATGAAACAAGAATACATAATTCATTTTTGAAATTGTGAGCTTACAGCAAAAGTTTAGTTTGAATAAGAAGAGGCAGAGAGAAGGAGGAAGCTACTGAACTTTATTTCAGTTGAGAAACATTTGTGACTATTTCAAGTTATATAACTTGTTTGTTTTCTCATTCTCTCTCTCTCTCTCTCACTCACTCTCAGCGCAATCACTTTACTTCCGTTTAACCATACAAGACGATTGTTATGTTCACACCCTTGCAATTCGTTGCAGAAACTTTAAGACGCTTGACTAAAATGGCAGAACAGAATTTGTTAAAATTACTACTTGACATGTTAAAAATAGTTAACAAAATTTAATAAATTGGAATTACTAGATTAATACTTTCTTTTTCGTTGCAGTTTTGATTGCTAAAGAACTAAACTATATGCATTGTATATGGGTAAGCAAAAATACATATATGTATATATGTACATATGTATGTTTGTTTGTAGCTTTTTCAAGCCATTTCCTTTTTATTTTTTCAACTTTTTAATGTACTAAACAGCCGGCTGAAAAAAGCCCTTCTTTGAAGTTCTCTACAGACAATTTACAATCGCTTTGTATAATACTACATACTTTGCTTTGTTAAAATTCTCAATTTCAATATTCTCTTCAATTTCTTGTCTTTTCTGTATTATTTAGCATATGAGTTTATACTGCTTTTGGGTAGGGCTCAATACAATCGGCATTGTTGTTGTATAGTGTAATTATAAAGTGAATATTTATTTTATGTACTAGGAGAAGAGGAAAATTTGCTCGTAACTTTTGTGGAGTAATTTGCTTAAACGATTTTCTTTTTGTTCTTTTGTTGCTATGGGAAGGAGACTACTTGGTTTTTAGGAGATTTTGTTGTTGTTGTTGTTTTTGTTTTTGTTTTGCTTTACTTAACTACGTAGAAAATTGATCACATGTGAACATAATGACTGAAGAAGCGATCTTTAATGTCGGCATGCTTAATCTTACAATGAGCTTTCATGTTATCTCGACGCGTAAACTTCTGCCCGCAGACAGGACACTCGTGACTCTGAGGCCGGTGAATGTTGGCGTGGTGCCAGCGATTCGAGACGATCTTGTTGCAGCTCACGCAGCGATAGAGCGTGGGCAAGGTGCCCGACAGCTGCACGAAGAGCGTGGAGTAGTCGATGTTGTGATCGCGCCGGTTGGCAGCGGCGGCCGCGGCAGCAGCTGCCATGGCGGCCGACGACAACGACGACGAACTGGACGCCGTTGAGGCGGAGCTGGCTACTTGAAGGGTGGGTGGGCTGGTGGCAGCACCGGTAACATGTAGCTGCGCTAAATGGTGCTGGTGTTGGGACATGTTGCTCGAGATGCAGCCGTCAGGCGGTGCCTGGTGGTGCTGCTGCAAGTGGTGCTGATAGGCCATGGCATGATGATGCTGCTGCTGCTGTTGGTGGTGATGTTGTTGCTGGTGTTGGTGGAAAGCATACGACAAGTGCTGCTGCTGCAGTGACGCGCTGGAAGTAACCGACGAGGTCGGCGACAGCGCAGGAGCGGCGACCGCTTCGGCAGCGCACAGCGCATTCAAGCCAGAACTGGAGCTGCAGCGTCCGCTGCTCACAATTGCCGTTTGCGGGGCAGCAGCGATATCACTGAGCTGGCCGTTGCGTGCCGGCAAGTGCTGGTGCGGGTGATGGTGCTGCAGATGGGGCTGATATTGCGTATGAAGGCAGCGTATTGCTGACATGCTCAGTTGCTTGCACTTGTACTGACAATTGTAGTTGCTTTCGAGCAAATCATCGTCCTCCTCCTCCTCGTCCATGTCGGCATCGTGTGCAACATGGTCGCCGGCAGCAACTGCAATATTCGCTGCCTCGTGCACTTTTAGGTCATAGCCGCCATGGCCGTTGTCGACGTTATCATTATCATCATCCACATCATTTGCACCACCTGCAAACATTTTGGGATTATGCAGAGTCACGTGTTATTCCAAGACTATCTGAGGGTGACGTGGAGGGGATTTTTCTTTGCATCTACTTTCTTTATAGCAGTTTCTTTAACAAAATAAAATTTCGATAGCGAATTCGTCAGTTCGCATGGAATATAATTATAATCAGGGTTGCTGGCAATGGTAGTGCCTGAAAGCGATTGTACATATAGCTTGGCATTCAATTTGAGGGAAGAGTTGAGTTTGGCCAATTAGAAGGGATCTCTAGCAGTGCGTATGTGCAATTGACAGTTGAGTTTGTACGGCATGGATTTCACGGTTACGGCGGGTGTCAATTAATAGAGCTGTAACCGACTTTTCGAACATGGAATAGGGATTTATTGCCTGCACTTTGTTCAGCTAAAAGCACGATTCCTCTAACACGCAAAATAATTATATTCCATTCGAACGGCATTGGATTTTGGCTTTGACCAATTTTCATTTAAATTATGTATATTTCCTACTTTGAACATTTCTACTAACCATTCAAAAACAAATTCTTTAAAAAATTATCTAAGTTTAAGTAACTAATGCAGTTTAATCAATAATAACAACAGACAACTACTTTTTTGTATATGAGATTATATATGTATAATTTTAATAGATTATATATGTATATGTATAGTTGTTTCTTGGGGGTAATTTTAGCATAAAAATTCAACTAGTGTAAATAATCTAAAAAAAAACATATGGAACAAAATCACCAAAAAGTTTTTCGTTTATAGGCGGGTAAACAAAAACGAAAATCATCGCAAAACATTTCAGGGATCTTCAAAGGTAATTTCAACAAAACAAAGTAACGCTCGTAAAAAGTGATCGATTGTCAAGCCAAAGGTCAGAGGTAAAATTCTGGCATGTGATATGGGCGTGGCTGGGTGGGAGTTTGAGGTTAGCGCTCAGATGGCAAAGGCAAACCTTAGCAGAGGTTGGCTTAAAAAAATGCAGCTTAAAACTTAAGAATATATGTATACAAAATTTAATTGAAAATAAAACTGAAAACTTACATATATGCATGTAATAATGTATATGTATGGGTGGGTGTATTTTAATTTTTCTTTTTCGTGTAGTATATATCTTATCACTTTCAATAATCAAATGGGATCTTAAATGATTCTATTACAATTTTTACAATAGTACTTCAATGTTGCAACAAATTTATTTTCATTAAATATAATATATATTTGCTTTCAGTGTATACTTTTGTATGGTATATACGCTTTAAGTTCACTTCTTCGTCTTTGATTTTATGCAACTTCGTTTGCATTTACAAAGATTCCAGTTCTTTTTATTTCCTACGAAATACTTTTTAAAACATTCAAATTTTACGGTATATCTTAATGTATTAAATCATGAGAAAATTGCATAAACATTTAAGAAATTTCGAAAGTTCATTTAAAGTTATAAGTAACAAATTAGAAGGAAACTAAATATTTATAGAATTGTTGTGCATGGCGCATATTATTAAAGGAGAGATAGAGAGAACGAGCTTTCACAAGAGTTATTATTAAAAGAATGTTAATTTAAAAAACCCAAAACAACCGAAAAAATAGAAGAGAATACGAAATAAAAGGCCTTAAATAAAAGTTAATGGATGGTCCTAATAATTATTGCACTTGCAGTGCTTTGCTGACAGAAACAACACGTTGACAGCGCCGTCAGATTCTCAGCACTATTTTTGCAAAGTAACGCTGAAGGAGAGAGAGAGCTTAGAGTATGAAGAGTGAATCACACGCTCGCCTTAGCCGAATGATGCTCTGTAAGCCTTTTTGACTTGACAATACACACGAGCAACAACGATGAATACTTTTTGAATATACAGAAAATTCTCTCTCCCTCTCTCTCTTGGCGCTTTAATTTCAAAATACATACTTAAAACACTTAAACGCAATCAATTCTGTAGGCAAATTTGAATACAATAATATCAATTACAACCAATTACATTGTCAGTCACATATGTATCAATTGAAATTGTAGTATTATGTATAAATTAAATGTGTATTAGTAAATATCAATAATGTATATTAGATACAATAAATTTGAAAAAATATTATTAATATTGTATAGTTGTTATGTATTACGTTTAGCATTTATTTTTGTTGCTGTGCTTTCTTTGTTATTTGTATAGAACTCTATTGCAAAAAGAAATGCATCTAATCTTTTGGGTTTGCTGCTCTTCTTAGTAATTGCTCGCCCTTCTGATCAAGTAATCGAGTGATCTGATCTTACCAATAGAGAATATGATTAAATGTTACGATAAAGAAAAAAATCTGATGAAAATACTGTAGTTGTTATTTTTCTTGTATACAATAAGTTGCAACATTAAAGACAAAAGTAGATTTTAAAAAATAATTAAATTTTGCTTCTGGTAGAGTAGAGAGTAGTAGTGAAAAAGAATAAAAATTAAATTTGCTGGCATTGGTTAAAAGGGGCAAATTGAAAAACATACAAAATCTGAATGAATGGATTTGCTGATGACTAACAGTAAAAAGCTAAGGCGCAAAATCAAATATAACTTGCTTTCGAGCTTCGCGTTGCGGCTTCTGAGGAAGTCGGCCAAGCAAGTTGCGCGGGCTGTTGAGCCTTTTATAGGATCCTTTGATAAATTGATATATGTTGATCATGCAACAAAGCATTATTATGAAAGACGCACTGGGAAGCATTGAAATTGAAAACTGGTTGTATTCAAATTGAAATATTCGAAACCCAAGCGAACCTTGAAGACTTCGCAATGCAAGGAAAAGAAAAATTTCTTGAATATTTCTTTTAATTGTTTCATGAGCTCAGAGTGCAACAGTAAAGTGATGAAATTGCATAGTTTAAATATCGAGCAGTTATATATATAACCGTGGTGACTTTTGATTTAAAATTCAAAAACTGACATTACTGTCATCTGTAATTTTAATCTCGCATTCTGGCGAGAGTCACAAAAATCAGAATATAATGTAGTTACTGTTACTTTCTGCTATGGAAAGTTTACTTTCCATTGGAAAAAAAAATCACCTATGAAGTGCAAATCAATTGTGACTGTAATGCCAGAAAAGAGCTTTAGATCTCTTGAAAAATCGAGTTTTGCAGATAGAGGACATTAAATATAAGCACTCGATATATTGAAGGCATAGATACTGCTGTGTTTAGCAAAAATATATAGTAGTTTGAGAAAACTAAGAAGCTGAGATTGACCTCTGCATTCAGCAAGGCGATCTGACTCATGTAAAATATATACCAACTATCTTAAGAATCTAAAAAACTATACATAAGAATCTGTAAAGATATGAAGAACTATCACAGTCTCTCAAGCCGCAGTGACTAGCAGACTATATGCCTACTTCAAATTAAATCTAAGCCTAAATGTAGTTAAATGACTTAAAATAATTAGTAATAATTTATGGCAGCAGATAGTAGGCCAATTATATTTGTGTACACACTCTTTGATATATACGAATATAAGTAATGAATTTTGTTTGTCAACGGAGGCATTTTTCATATTCATTTTAGTTCAATGATAATGAAGTGTTAATAAATTTAAATTATATTAATTTACTTATAAATTAATAACATAAATGCAATATTTAAAAAAAATTGCATTAAAGTATTACAAAAAAAGCGTAAATATGGAAGAGAACTTAAAACTAAATTAAAGCATCGGCAGGGAAAATAATAATATATACTAGCCAAACTGAAATTGAGGACTGAACCAAAAAGAAAACTCGAATGAAATCAATAATTCGGCGGCGAAGACTAACATAACAGGAAAAAGTGCGGCAGAGGAAGTTGTTGCTACACTAGAACTATTTATAGTATTCAACGCGATGCGCGCTAAGAACATGCAACATGCTAAATACGAACACATTCAACTAGAAAAGAAAGCTAAAACACTAATTGTAAGACTACCAAATACACACAGAAAAAGAAACGTGTAGCTTTAACATGTTTCTTTCTTTCGACTGTTATAACTATAGTTTCTCAATCAATCGCAATCGAAATCAGCAGTAATCTTTTCTTTTAATGGTAGGAGAGGTGTTGATCTGTTGCTTTTATGTGGCGTCTCAAAAATTTGTCAATCAATAGAGTTGCGAATGAAGTTGTAATTGTCGTTCATAGATAGTATATAGAGTTAAAAGAGTTGAGCTTAAGAGTTTAGTCATTTGGCAAATTACAGCAGATTGTATGTATGATTATAGTAGAAACTTGAGATACGCCAAAAAGAGTAAGAAAAACAAAAAATCGCTAGACCTGAATTTCAATACTTACACAAGCGCAGAAAGTATTTATAGTATATGTATGTAGAGTAAATAGTTTTAAATTGAGTATTTTTTGTAATTATATATTTGATTTCTTTGTAACAAAAAGAATTGTGTGAAATTAAGGAGCTAATCCAAAGACAGTAGAAAAAAGTGTGAAAACAAAACTCAAGAAATTTGCATGCAAAATAAAAAAAAGTATATTTAAAATTCTACAGAAATTTCATAAAATATCATATAATAATTTTATAGTTACATATATATAAACATGTATATAGAGAGCTGTTGATGGTTTCCAAAAAATAATAGCTAATTGTAGGGATTATTTTAGATGGACTCCATCGATTATAGCACAAGAGCATTTTAGGTTAAAAGCAGTTCTGAATATAATATTTTGATCTGTACTGATCTTAGGTTGTGCATATAGCAAAGCTCCTGGGTTACAAGGGTTAGCAGAAAAGAGGAAAATGTTATCAAATTTAGTTAAAAATTTTAGCAAGTAATTTTAATTCCTCTATAAAAGAGCTTTATGGGTTGCAGGAACATCTTGGCTAAAATATATAGAAACTCTTTCAACAAATTTCAAATTGAGTTTTGTCATAAACCTATATACATAAACAGGGGTAAGGGCTATACACATTTTTATAAAAATTTCGCCCTTCTTTAAGAGGGCAGTGACCATGAACTGACCGATCAAGCGATCATCTGACAAATGAATAAAACGGCTTAAGTAGGTATATTCAATAATAGTGTAGTTTATCTTTTCTTTGTTTTAAATTGATTTGAATCCAAAAGGGAGGCATAACTTTTCAGGTTATAACTTTCAGTTAAAGCGGATGGGTCAACTACGAGATCGAAAGGATCGGTTGATTAATTACTTGGATATCTATGGTAACGACTTTGAAGACATTGCGCTTTCTCAAGACAAATTTGTGTGTAGATTTCCCAATTATGTTTTCAAATATATGTACATATGTATCTCAATATATAGAAAAGGAATGATCTGGAAGCCTAAGTGGTATATAAAATATGCGGGTTTATTCAAAGCTTCAACTATACCTCAATTTTATATATATGTAGTATATTCCAAACAATTTGTTACTAAAGCGTAGAAGTTTGCTACAAATTAAAAGAGTGTACTTTTTTTTGGAATTTACAAGAACAAAAGAAAAACAAGTAAGGAAGTATCAGTCGGGTTTCACCGACAGAGTAATACCCTACACCATGTTCCCAAGTGGGGTGATAATTCACTGAAATTGTGGGTGCATTTGATTTACAATCTACATAGTGGGCGGACCATGCCCATTTTTGGCAGACTACAAGATATACCTAATAGGACTATACATGCCAAATATTGATGCTCTGGCGAGTGTACAACAGATGTTATCGGCATATTTATTTTACTGCCCCCATGGTGGGCGGACCACGCCCATTTCTGGAGAATTAAAAGATATTCCTACCAGGAACGAAGTAACCAAATCTGGACTCTCTGGTGTATATATTATGGAAGTTAAGAAGATTTTTTGTTTATCGCCTATATAGTGGGCGGACCACGCCCATTTTCTTGTATGGCATCTAAGACCTATATATCAACTTGGGAACCGAATTTCATTCATTTATATTCGTAACTAGTCAATTGGGAACCATTTTACAGAAAAATTTTTGCCGGCTATATAGTGGGCGGATCACGCCCATTTTTCCCTGAGATATAGAAGACCTACCTCTTAACTTGAATACCAAGTATTAATCTTTTCCATGAGTAATTACACAAATTATAGCCATTTTACCGAAAAAAATCCGAGGTAGTGGGACTTACAGACCCGTTGTGGGCGTGTCCTTCGGGTAATTTGAATAATTTTAACACTTTACCTAACCCGAAGTTCACTGTCACTGTGTACCAAATTTGGTCCAAATCGGGCAACTCCTTCTTTCTTTTTTTTGCGTACACGCAGACAGACAGACAGACGGACGGACAGACGGACAGACGGACAGACGGACAACCGGAAATGAAAAGAGAAAGTGTTTCTGATCATTTCTATATACTTATGTCTATACCTAGGAAGGCTGCTTTAATGCGTTACAATTTTGGCACAAAGTTATTATACCCTATTACCATAGGTGTAGGGTATAATAAATGCAAAAAAAGAAAACTAATTTTTTCTACTGACTTTTCTCGATGTCATTTAAGAGATATTGTGTTAATAGTAGTTACTATAAATTTGGTTAATTTCCACTAAATTAGCAACTATGTTATAGTTATGAACAAAAAATGTAATATGTGTAATTTATATAAAAAAAATAAAAAGTTTCCAGTAGGAACTCAAATGCTAGAAAGTGAGTCTCTGAGAAGAGCAACTACAACTGAATTCATATAAGAGCATTGGCAGTACTCACCATCAATGTTATCCGACTGGTCCAGTGGCATTTGTTTGCCGTCATTTTGATCTTCTCTGTTGTCCGTTTGCAGGCCATGGCTGGATAGCAAACTTGACATGTCCTCGGGTAGTTTCAATGCGCCGCTCTGTTGGTAGTCACGATGCATTTTAAATGATTGTTTTGGCAGATGTTTTGAATAAAGAAGAAATTAAAGTTTGTGAATTGTAGAAGCTCTGCCTATTCGAGAAATGCAATTAGCTCCACTAATTAAAGAAAATTGAAAATTTCGAAAAGCGCTCAACTTCGAGGTATAAAAATTTTTAGTTAACATAAAAACTTGAATTTTTGTTGAGCTAAATTTGACTAATTTTGTTAAGAGGTTCCACTATGGAAACCAGATATGAGCTCTACTTGCTTATTAAATATCCTTCCGTAAGGCATATGAACATTTCACTTTCGATTTAAATCGATTTTATGTATGTATGTATATCGAACGAAAGTCAAATGTGCAACTGAATTACAATAAAAGTTTCCATTATATCATATAGCGCGCCGGAATGCATCACAAATTTTTAAGAGACCGTTAGTTATTAATTGAAAATGATTGCTTCTAAACTCCTAAATGCATGGCATACATTTTAATTGCAACCTTCAACCCTTTAACGTACATATTATATATTTTATGTATAATTCTTGATCGATGAATGTGCAAAAATGCATTATAATCTATTTGAAATGCGGCTTCATTTAGAAATAAGAACAGAAAAGCCAGTCAGGTGAAACAAAAAATATGCAAATTTATGTTCTTTTATTGCAAATTGGTTAACTAATACTAAAATTTATAAATCAATTGAAAATGAAATTATGTTTTTGTTGAAATGCTTCAAACTTAAACAGTAAGTTGATTTCTTTGTACAGTAAGTTTGTACAAGATATAAAATAAAGTAGTAATAATTTAGGATACTAATGAATACTAGTATATATTTAGTAGTAGATGTAGTATTAGTATTAGTACAAGTAAAAATAGTTCAAGCACACGCTTGATGGAATATTGCATATAGTAATATATGGCATAAAATCATACTAATTAAATTTTTCGATAATTAAATCATCGATTAAAAAAAAACAAAACGAAAAAAATCATAAATTGTTGCTGTTGTCTCTCGACAATGCTACTGTGTCCTTGCCAATGTGCGCTTTTGCTTGTGTCCTATTTTCCTGAGTGCTGAGTCTGAGTTGGTGGTGCTTCTATTGTCGTAGTAAAATGGCGTGCTCTTGTAAATTGGAATGGCAGTTGCCGCCATTTAAGAATTGTCATCGCCTACGTTTATCGTTATGACTTCCGGCTTGCTTTTCTTTTGGCGCTCCGGTACTTTATTCGCCGCGACACTGGCGCTGCCAGCGCCGAACAGCACTTCTGTCACGTCGCTGCCGCCGCCATCTTTCTTTTCGCGCCTTTCCATTTCCAGCAGTTCGCGCTCGTAGCACAGCCGATGCGATTTGCATTTATTGTGATGGTTAACAATTTCCAGCCGGAAGTTGGAATTGCCCTCGACGAAGGAGGTGCGTATATCTGGCAAATCGTTGGACCACTTGCGGCAGTACTTGCAGTACATGGTGTTGGCCAGCTCGTCGTATTGCAGCCAGTCGAACTGGAAGAGCCAATTCGAACGGAAGCGACCGCTTTTGCGAGTTGTGTTGCCAGCGGTACTGGCCGCACTTCTTGCAGCGGGCGCATCGTAGTTATATTTGGCACTGCTGCTGCTGCTGGCCGCCTCCGCGACGCTGGGCGGCGTGGGCTTGCGGAAATTGTCTGCAGGCTTGAACTGAAACTGTTGCTGTTGCTGCTGCAGCAGACGTTGTATTTTGGCCGAGGTTGAGGCTGTAATGTCCATATCGTCAGTACGTGCTTGCTTCTGTTGTTGTTTTTGCAGTTCCAACTTTTGTTGCAGTTGATACCAGCTTTGCTGTGCTTCTTGTTGTTCCTTCAGTTGTGTTTCGAGCAGCAGCTGCTGGTCTTTCTTGCATTTTTCCGCCTGTAAATATAGGTCAAATTGTCCACGCAGGAACTCCTGCGACTGTGGCGTTATGTATACCACGCCGTCGCGCTTGAACAGGGAAATGCGTGAGAACATGTCGTCCCCATAATATTGTATGGGCACGGCCAATTGTTTGTCTGGACTGTTGGTCGATTTGGCTGTTTCTTTTTCGAGTGGTGCCTTTTCGGAGCTTACTATCGTTGTCGTTGTCGTCGTCGCCTGAATTTGGACGCGAAGTCGATGCGTTTTTTAATGCGATTTAAAGAAAACAACAGAAATAAACAAGAAAAACTTAAGAAAAGTGCCAAACAAGGAGGAGAGGAAGAAGGATTTGATTTGCTGTAGGACTTTGTGTGTGTTGACTTTGTGTAGTTGTTGTTCTTGTTGTATATGATTTATGTTTTGCAGAAGAGTAAAGTTCAAAGTTCAAATTCAAATACAAGCAAAATAAAAAAGGATGAGTTGACAGACAGACAGCACAGAAGAAAATAATACAGGAAGAAAAGCTCTTGCAAGAGAATTGTTGTTTAGATTTTTTCTTTTTCTCGGCCGATTTTTATCTAAAAATCTCAAAGTCTCCATTATAATCCTTCGTCCTGCGTTGTTTACAATTTCTTAAGTTTTGTTTTTGTTTTATTTTCGTTTTCATTTTCGTTTTGGTATTTTTGTTCTTAAAGAAAGTGAAGTTTGAAAAACGTTTATTGCCTAAGTTTGATGCATTTCATTTTGATTCGATTCCGATTGAAGGAAGGCATTTCATTTTCATTCAATTTACTTAATTTTTATTATGGCTACTAGATAAAATGAAATAAAATGTACAAAATGTCTTATAAGCAAATAAGTGTATATTTAATTGGAACCATCGTACCGGTCCAAAGAAAAAACCTTAACAAAATGTATGAGTGCTTAGAAATGGCTATGTCTATATATAATTCTATGTACAACAGCACTTCGAGGAATGTTTATAACATGTTGCCAAGCAATGCCAAGAAAGTTATAAGCAACTTCGAATTAATCATTTGAACTGGTTGTTGCTTTTGTTTTTCATTGTAAAATGAAAATGAACACTCTTTCACAATATAAAATTGATCATTTGTTTTATAGTGAGAGGCGGACGGCCTCAAGCAATTGCTTCAGCAACATGTTTATAAACAGATTCTATATATTCTGTTGCACCTAAGCACCTTAACCCGTACACTTAAGCTCAGAATTGTTACGCGTTATCACTTACCGACAGGTATTCAGGCGGTAACGATACATGATGTTCACGCTGCTGTTGTTGCTGTGCATCCATCAGTTCCTGTTTAATACTAAGCGATTGACTGAGACCAATACCACCGGAGGGCGCACCCACATTGCCAACATTGCCACCGCTGCTGCCACCGATATGACTCGCGGATAACGGTGAATCGTGACGACCGCCCGTGTCCTCGGATTCTGATGTACTTCCTGTTTTTGGCACGGGACTCGATTTAAAATTACTGTGTGAGGATGCCTGCAAAAAAAATAGCAATTAGCATTGATCAAAGTACAGGATATTTGCAGGGCATAACACATACATATGTATATATACATATATATGTGAGGGAAATACTCTAGCGAACTTTACGAAGGGCTCTACATTTCAATTAAAGTTTTTTTATAAGATTTATTTGCATGTATGCGAGCGGCTTATATTTGTTTATTATACAGTTGAACTTCCATAACTCCAACTTTTATAACTCGAATTTTCTATAATTCGAACTAAATCAGTTGGCAAACAGCGTTTAGGGAGCAAATGAATAAATTTCTATAAGTGGATGGTTCCATAAGTCGAACTTTTCCTTTGGATAATAGTAATTCGAGTTATGGAAGTTCGACTGTATGTATATCTTACTTGTATATTGAGCTCTAGTTACTTCTGTTGAATTATATTACCTACTTGGAAAATATTTCTTACAATGACTGTGAGTCTAAAGAGGCCAGCGCTGAACACAACAATTTGCTTTGAAAGTGGCAATTTCATGTGCCAAGAGTTGACAACTGGCCATGCTACTTGGAAATGATAGCATCTCACTTTCTTTCCGTACTTCAGCATTTTTCAGCCGTTACCCCCTCCTAAAAAAAAATCTCTACAGTTGATAAGAGCGTGAGACGCAAGAATTCCTATATGCGTAGCGTACTTGCGCACTTGTTTTTTCGCAGCACAGTGGGTTTATTATTACTTTTATGAAATAATTTTCACAGAAAGTGTTTTTTTTGGTTAAGTATTTTGTTTATAAAATTACGCTGAACCACGATATGACTTCTGAAAATAATAACAACGACAACAAAGAAAAGGGAAAGTGATAATAAAATTGGACTTATCAATTACAAGGCCGCAGTACAATATCCACACATTCGTGCCACGAGTGGAGCGTATGTGTGACTTCGTGTACGTCATGCGCAAGCGATTAGAATGCTTTGAGGTGACACGTGCCGCGATAAGATAAAAATGCTGTAATAATGCTCAAAATTATTGCGCTAATTTGCGGACTGTAAAAGATAGGCGGATGTGCGATAAACCAAGAAAGGGCTGAGGTTCATGTTCGAGCTACACGCATACAAAGAACAAAATGTGTAAGACGACGCAAACAGCTGAGCCGTTCAGAGCACCTGCCGAGAGCAAACGGATGCACTCACCTGAGAATCCTGAGTGTAGTGCCTGTCCTGTACATTTGCGTTAAGTGTCGAGGTCAACGAATTATCACAGTTGGATGAGTTCTTACGTCTTCGCTTATTACTACTAATGTGATCCACCGGTGTGGTGGACATCTCTCTATCACGATCTCTGTTGTCCTTGTTACTATAGTCTAGCTGCATGAGTTCATCACGACTGTCGGCGCGTTCGCGCTCACCACCTCCGCCGTTGCCTGCGCCGCTGCGCTCGCTACTGCGATCGCTGCCAGCGTCGCCGCGACTGTTGATCACTCCGACGCCGCCGCTGAGTGCATCGACGCTGGCGCTGCGATTGGCTGCCGCCGCTACCGCCGCCGCCACAGCAGCCGCCGCGGCGCTGGCACTGCCCACGCTCGGAGATCGTTCGCCCAGACCTAAGGCGGCGGCGGCCGAATGCAGACTAGCCGCATTCACATTGCTACTGGCCGCGGCCATGGCGGCTGCAGCAGCCGCTGCCGCCGCTGCTGTGCTGCCACGTTCGCTCAGACTACTGCTGCTGCGATGCGAGTGCAGATCGTCGCGCAGATCGCCGCCACGCTCACGAACGCGCTGAGTGTCACGTTCGCGGGACTCACGTTCACCGGCATACGCCGTGCGTCCAGTGGGCGAGGAGGTGGCCGATTCGCGATGCCTGTCGCAGTCGGGACGATAGTTCAAATTGTTGTTGTCTGTGAGACCGCGCACCTGAGGCAATTGAAGAGAGAGGAGTTAGTTAAGAGTGGAAGAAAGTGGCGGCGCACAACTAACCTGCAGGCTTTCGGCTGTTTTTAGGAACATCGGCAGCGAGCTCTGGCCGACATATACTTCGCCCTTGTACATGAAGTCGAGCAGGGAGCGCATCTCTGAGTATCTGACATCTTTCAAGTAGATTATGGGATGTGGATGTTGGTTTTGCAGGAATATTGTTTCGAAATAGGGACTGCATGCTGATAGTATAGTTTGATGCGCCTGTTAAATAAGATCAGAGAAATAGATGTGATTAGTTTTTAGGTTATATATAAAAGCTAAAGATAAATTAAAAACTGGCGATCGAAAATAGTTTGAAAGAGTTGTTATTGCGTACATTCTTCCCTTTCAATGAAATAAGAGAAGGACAGAAAGTTCTTGCCCATATGGCACTTGGCTCATACGTAACAGGCATACACAAACACACATACACAGGTTTTCTAACTACATAGTTTATTAAGATAGTTTTTCTCAATTTGTGAAGACGTTGCAACATCAACCGTACTGTTCCACAGCCGCATTTTGTGGCACGTATTTTGCCACATATTGGCTATATTAATATAAATAGTTTCTAGCACGTTGTGCTGTCAACTCTTTTTCCCGCTTTGAACAAGGAACTGTGTAGCCTTTGAGCCTTGACCCATATTGCAGGCTGCCCGGCAATCTGGTTGCCGTGTGGCACGTTAGTTAGTCCTTTGCTTTCTCTAGCTAACCTTGGTGCTTACAAAATAATGTACACATGTATGTGTATGAAAAAATGTGTGTGTATGTTGGAGGGAGCCTCTGTGAAAAGTGGTGTAATTCTAAATAAATTCGTAGTGTAAAAAATGATCTATCCATGGTTGCTTTGGCAGTCGACAACTAGAAAAAAGTCACTATGCGACTTACAATTTCCCTACAAAATAGCATTAATTGCTCTTTTTTGATTTTCTTCATTGATTTTAATATTTTTAATAGTAAAACTTCCGCTGCCAACTCACCTTAACTGTTTCACCGTCACATGCCAGTGTTACATCGCACAGGGCCTCCCTTTGTAGCAAGGAGGTAAGCACACCAGTTAAGTTTGTCGGATGGTTGTTCCAGCGTAGACAAAATTGCTGGTCCATAGCTCCTTGGTCAGTGTTGTACCTGTAATGAAAACAGCGCATTAATTAAATACAATTTTTTGTATTGATTTAGTAAAAATATAATTTAGTGGAAAAAATAAGCCACTTCCTCATTTTCAGCTGTAGACTGTAAAATCGCGGCAGCAGTTTCGCAGAACGCCGATTATTAGTTCATCGATAATTACAACAAATACGAATATATAGCCTGTTGCTGTTTGAAACATCAACAAATTTCACAAGAATTTCAAATCATAACAACTCAATCCAGATTTCTCAGTGACTGTGATTGTATATGCGTGATTCCATGCATGTAATTAAATTGTGCATGCATAAATACGCGCTGTAGTGTGCGTTTGTATATGCATGACGCTGAATTAGCACAACACAAGTACACACACTCTCACCCTTGCGGCTCATATGTTCGCGAATAATATTAGTGCCATTTTAGCGTCAAACATTATGCTCGCCCGCCTGCGCCGGCCGGCATTTGTATATGTGTATGTGTGCGCCTAGTGCATATGCTACGCTTTTTATGCTCTGCTGAATTTTTATGCTGCTAGGCTTGCCAGCACATTCAGAACAGAGAGGGATAAAATTGGAAAAATATTTAAAAAAATTTGCACCATATATTTTCAACATAAGAACGAGATTATATTTAACAAATTTACATAATACATACTTGGTATAAAATGAAGCGGGACTAAGTTTCTGCAGTTTGATTTACATATTTATACAAGTTGAGCTGAGTTGAGCAGTTAACAAAATTACAGATTTGATAATTGATTGGCACAACAGCCCGTTTGGGCTTAGGCCTAGTTTTCTCGTATTAAACTTGTGGCTTGTTATATTTTTGCGCAAGTTAAGGGGCTATTCGGGCTAATTACCGAATTAGCACAAGTGGTTTGAGAAGCTTTTCATGGCAAAGAATATTCTCGGAGAATTGCCAATTCATCGCGAGAAGTGGCGCCGCGCAAAGAAACAATTTGAAAGCAAATTTTCTTTGTATAAGATGTTACCGGACCGGGAGTTGAACCCAGGTCCTCCGCGTCAGCGGCCAAGCACTTAGTCCACTGAACCAGATTTGATATCTTATTGAAATGGCAACCCTGAAAGTAATGCGCTCTAATGCATTTCTCTGTGCATGCATTTGTATATGAATGGGTGGCCATTATTTATGCCACTTATTGCGGTGGAAAATAAGGCGCCTAATTGCAATATTTTCAGTTTCAGTGCAAGTGCCAAGCGATAATGATGGTGGTCTTTTCCTGCTTTGACCTTCGCATGCACTGTGCCTTCCTTTCCCCTTTCACTTTCATTTTGGCCAGAGTACTCGTAATTGGCTATTGTTTTGTCGTTTGACACTTAAATGCCGGAAACTAAAATGATACCAATCCGTTCCAGCTGTTTGCAATAATTCGCACAACGGTCGAGTGATTTGCATTATATTTAATTGCCGCTGTGGCTGCTTGGATTTACTCTTGTGTAGTTGTGTCCACCAGGTGATCAGAAGAAGAAGCTGCATTTTTCATTAAACTCCCTTTGACCTCTCCACTTTCCGCTCAACCTAGTTGGCATGTGCAAATATACATATGCAGATATATGTAGTTGTGGATTTTGTTTTGCAAAAAGATGTAATTTATTAGTTATGCAAATTGTTTAGGCTGTAAATTAGTTTCCATGTTGTTTGCATGTGTGCGAATGTGTGCATATTTGCGTGCTTTTGTAGCCGCACTTAGAGACATACATATGTACATGTTGGTGTTAATACGTTAATCCTGGCAGGATATCAACAAATATGCATACATAAAAGTGTACGTCATTACACATATGTATGTATTTGCGCTGGCCAGATTTACATATTTGAAGTATTTATTCAAAACTAATTTATTTTCTTTGACATTTTTCAATTAGTCACATGCAGTATAGCTGGTTTTTTGTTTACAAATTTGTCCCATTACAACGATTATTAAAATGTACTATGTTAACTTTTATCACAATTATGTGGAAAATGCCTAAAAGCAAGTTTTAATTTTGTATACCACCAACCGATGAGTCGGTTGTCGAGCTATAGCAATACTGTACAATCGATTTTTGCATTGCTCTGATCTGAAATCTATTTAAATTTCATACATATTTATTAAATTAAATTTTAGATTGCACAGTACAAAGTGTGTTCATATTGTTATGAATTTTATTATAACTATTTGCCAAATTAAATTGAACGTATTTCATTATGCTCGAAGAATAATTGATATTTAAATCAAAATATTGTAGCATAATTTTTTCGTATAGAATTTATTAAAAACTAAGCTTTTCGGCAGCAAAATTGCATATCTCGATACGAAAGATACAGATACACACATAATTCAATTCTGATTAAAGCAGAACAAGTAAGGAAGCATCAGTCGGGTTTCACCGACAGAGTAACACCCTACACCAAGTAACTGAGTGGGCGGACCACACCCATTTTTGGAGAATTAAAAGGTGTTCTTACCAGCAATGAAGTGACCAAATATGGACAGACTGGTGTATATATTATGGAAGTTATAAGGATTTCCGCTTACCGTCTATATAGTGGGCGGACCACGCCCACTTTTTTGTATGGCGTAGAGAGCCCACACCTTACCTTAAATATCAAATACCATTACTTTTAGTGAATATTTGAACAAATTTAAGCAAATTTACTGTAAATTTTCCGGGGTTGTGGGACTTACTGGCCCGTTGTGGGCGTTTCCTTCGACCGATTTTGCTTGGAGCTTGTAGTAGTGGAAGGTTCACTGCGACTGTGTGCCAAATTTGGTCCAAATCGGACAACTCCTTCTTTCTCTGCTGTGGCCACGGACAGCAAGACAGACGGACAGACAGACGGACAGACGGACAACCGGAAATCAACACAGAAAGTGATTCTAAGCATTTCCATATACTTATGTCTATACCTAGGATGGCTCCTTTAATGCGTTACAATTTTCGCACAAAAGTTATTATACCCTATTGCCATAGGTGTAGGGTATAAAAAGTACGATCTTTGCACGCTCGTTAAAGAGAAACGCGCCGCAGTAAAGAGTGTCATCGAAGAGAACGCGTTTGAGCGAATGCGAATGTGGCGCTAGCACAGAAAAAAGCTTCTTCCATTCGAGTGGAGCGCGTATGAGAATCATTCTAGAATCTAGATTCTAGATGGAAGAATTCTGTGAAGGCAGAGAGAGAGAGAGAGAGAGGGAATCACCGTGCAAGAGCGTCAAGTCTGCTGAGTTACAAATACAACTACAGAAAATAACAACAATGACGGCCTAACAAAAAGTTAATTGTGTGCCGGCTGGCTTATGGGCGCAAGTGGCCGAGCGTACTGGCGGGGGTGCTGGCAGGCATAGCGCGGAAAATATAAAAATAAACAAAACGTCAAAGAACTTTTTGGCAAATGCTTGGTGCCATGAAAAGAGCAGTAACAACAACAACAAAGGCTAGCGGCAAAGGGGAGCCACTTGCACGCTTTGTTGTTTTGCTGTGGGCCAGAGCGACGATGGCGGCGCTGGTGGGGCGCTGAAGCCGCCAAGTGCTCATACTTTTGTAAAATGCGCGCCGGTAGCGGGGCGGACGCAGACGGGCGGCGATTGCGGCCGTTGTTGACGGCGGCGCAGACGCTGAGGCGGCAGCGACTGCGGCCGATTTGAGTGTGGCGCGCAGTTGGCGCTCGCTCGCTCGCTCGAATAATGTAACACAAATTCTGTGCGAATTTTTATTTGTTTATAACATTTGTTGTTTTTGTTTTGGGTTTTCGGTTCTCGGTTTTTGTGTTGTATTTTATTGCTCTCGTGCTTGTTGTTGCTTTTGTTGTTTGTACTTTAGCGTTATTTATTTGTTTTTTATGGAGAAAAAAAGCAAGTATTTTTTGATGTTGTTGTTGTTGGTGTTCGCGAGCGTATTCTAAACGTTTTACGCCGCGCGCATTTCGCGATAATAAAAATGTGCCAATGTGTGCGGGCAATGCGAGGAGGGAATAGTAAAGGCTTTTGAGTGAGGAGGGGTGCTTGTTTTGGGTTGGGTTGTGGGGTGTTGGGAACAGCGCAAACTTTCATTTTCAGCGCCGCAGTGGCGTAACTGTTGCTTTCAAACGTTACAAACGGGCGCAGAGGGATGACAGCGTAAAAAGGAAGAGCGAGAAAAATTTAAAAAGAGAACGTTCCAATTTGAACACACTCCCATGCTCACACACACACAAACACATATGTACCAAAGTGATAGATGCAAAGATGATCACGAGTTGTTGTAGCTCTTCTTTTGTGAAAATTTTAAAAATTAAAATGGCATGGGTGAAATTTTTATGTAAAAGCATATGCATGCATGTGTGTGTGTTTGATTTTGAGTGCCTTGAGAAAAATCTATATTCAAATGACGATTCAGTTTTGCGAGTGTGATTATTACGAGGAGCGTGCTGCGCTCTTTTCAGGTGGACGTGTCACTTCATGCGTGGCACCCTAAAGGCAGGCACGTGGATAGAAGAGCAGCAGATCATAAAATGGCAGAGATGATTTGGAAGAAAATTTGTAAAAAATTTGAAGAAAAAACACTAAAGACTACACGCGAATATCTACAAGCCCCTACCCCTCACGTGCCTTTTACCTATCCTAAACTTGGGCATTCTACTGTGAGTCGCAGTCGCTCAATAAACGCTATCAATTACAATAGCACTTTCAATTTCAGCTCGTTGTCCAGTTTGCAGCAATGACGGCAATCTTCACGCCCCGTTCGTTGCCCGTCTCCCCCTTGCTCAATGCAATTTTGTGCTATAGCGCAGTAATAGATACTTTTCCTTTGTTCAGTGTACTTTAAATTGTTTACCTTTTTTGCACTTTTAATTTCAATCTTTCTACGCATTTTTCTATTTCTATTTGTTTTGCCTCATTGCTTCAGTGTGCGCGCTACTTTTTATGCATTTTTGCACTTGATTGTTTTTTGCTCTTGCTGTTGTTGTTGTTGTTGTTGTCGTCGTCGTACTTTGGCTTAGTAAAATATTTATTTTTGAAATTTGTTGCAAGTGATTGTTTGCTTGACTTTGTTGTTATTGTAGTTGTTGTTTTGTAGCGATTAAATAAAGTATTTATTTTATTATAAAAAATGTTGCCAAAGTGCTGCTGCAAACAACAATTGCAAAGATATAGAGACGACTATTAATAAATAGTATCTCGTTGTTAAGTAGTAGTAAATAACGTTGTTGTTTTTATTGTTGCGAGTGCAGTGACTTTTATAAATTATCAGCAAGGTTAAAACTTTTCAAATGTTTGTCTCAATAATTGGCAGCATCTCAATTTGTACGTCTTTAAAGTTGCCATTTCAAAAGTGGCAGGGTTAAAGTTGGTGCTGGGTCACATGGGACCGCTTGAACGTTGTAACTAAAGAGACTCTCAAAAGTATAAGGAAATTTGCAGATGAAATATTTCAGAACTGGTTCAAAGCTTGTTTACAATGATTACGGATATTTGTGCTTAGAGACAGTGTTCAGAAACATTTCTTATTGATTGCGCTCATTTTCAAGCTCGGAAAAGATGAAAAAAGGTAAATCTTTTAAGAATGAAAAATTTTCAAAATAAAAAAAAAAAAACTTTTTCGCTCATTAAGCAAAACGAATTTTCATCTTTTCATTTTACAATTAAATTATGAAACATATTTTTTGAGTAGGTTACCTAAGATTTGAGTACTTGTTTAATCAATCATATAATTCAGTTTTAAGAGAAAAAAACAAAATATCAATTCAAAAAAGAGGCACGAGTATGAAATTGAAAATCGCAGCCTTGCTTAGAGTGACTCATGCTTGCTTGCTGAACAAGCATAAGAGAGATGCATAGAATCTCGAGCTCAACAAAAGATAAAAAGAGTACTCACTCACTCACGAGATATTTTTGAGAATTAAAGAAACTACATCGAAGCCATATGATCATGATTGTATAGCAGAGCAGAGACACGCGTGAAAGATCACGCTGAAAATGTGACTGAAAGCGCAACGGCAACGCGCAGCAAGTGTTAACGAGGCCTAATTGCAGTCAATTGAAAGAAGGAAAAGAGAAGACAGCGATGAAATACGAAATTGAATCACGGCGCGGAGGCATGAGAGCCGGCATGATACCGCTTGCTCCTGCTGTTCGAAGTGAGCGCAACGAACGGCTGAAGTGAAGTGGACACGCGGCGAAAGAGTCAACTAAACGTCAATTTATAAAGCAACAAATTAATTAATTGCAACAAGCGGGCGAATCAACGAGCAGAGCAAGCAGCTTGCGAATGGAGGCAACGCAAAAAGTTAGTACTATTGAGTAGTAAGGCAATACAGTCGAACTTCCATAACTGGAACTTCTATAACTAGAATTTTCTATAACTCAAACTAAATCGGGTGGCAACAGCGAATAAATAAATTTCAATAAGTCGAACTTTTTCATTGGATAAAAAATTATAACAAATATTATAAACTAACTAAAGTTCTCTTATCATAGATATTTTTGTTAAAACATTCGTTTTTACTGTCTACTACTGAAGAAGTTGTACATTAATATAGAGCAATGTTATTTAAACCATTCTTTTTTACAATGAAGCAGAAAAATTTCGTTCGTTTTTATTCAAGTTTTGTAATTCTGTATAAAAATTCTTTGGGATGAGATGTGGTTTTTATATTAGCGGCAGAAATTATATGGAATTTTTTGATTCAGACTTAAAGATTTGAAAATATAAGGTGAGGAAAACCTGTTACCCAAAATCTTTTACACGGTAGATACGTTCCAGACAAAACCGTGTTAAAACAAAATTGAGTGTACTGTCATAATGCAAAATATCTGAATATGAGACGTTGATAAATGCAATCGAAGATAGAAATAGAAATTATATAAAATTAGCCGATCGAATTTTCACTGTTGGTTAGTGTTATTGTTGATTGTTAATAAAAATAGTGCTAAAATGTATGACTGTGATGCGTCAGTACAAATACGAGCAGCAACAGCAACAACAACAACAATAGAAACAGAAGCAGAATCCGTTGAAGTGTTGAAAAACACGCGCATTTATTGATATTTACTTAGAATGCAATGAAAACAACAATGGAGGAGGGTAATGAGAGCGGTGAGAGGGGTGATACGCGCTGCAAACTGCGATCGGAAGAGGAGGTGGTGCAGCGGTACGTATGAGTGTTGTTCATTTAACGGCTGCAGCGGCGGCGCAGCTGACATGTGACGTTGATTCGAAGTCGGTTCGCCGATTGTTGATCGTTGATCGCCGACGACCTTCAACGACGAAGCTGCGAACAGTTACTTTCGCTTTCGTCGTTTTGCATTTTCAATTGAAAGTGAATTTCGTTGTTGCGAGAATGAAAATGAAATTGTTGTTGCTGTTGTTGTTGCTGTTGTTGTTGCTGTTGTGAGTTTGCATGAGTTTCGGATTTGTGCTGTTGCTGTTGTTGCTGTCACTGCTGCCGGTTGTTGTTACCTTTGCTCTTCTCGCTCTTGTTATTGTGTATGTACTTTTAGTTATGTTATTGTTGTTGTTGCAT
The DNA here is from genome assembly GCA_963457695.1 of Neria commutata. Taxonomy (NCBI): domain Eukaryota; kingdom Metazoa; phylum Arthropoda; class Insecta; order Diptera; family Micropezidae; genus Neria; species Neria commutata. The sequence goes on along the minus strand of OY735245.1, from coordinate 13,699,702 downwards.
TTTAAAATATATATTAATAATGCAAAAACAAGTCAGCGCACACGCCGCTGATATGAGCGGGCTTTAGAGTAGTATCTCTTTGTTGTTGTTGCTGCGATTTATTTATATTTATTGTATATTTATTTGTTGGCCTTTTTTTGCTGCTGGTAGCAGATAAAGCGGCTGTTTTTGTTTTTGGCATGCTGTTGTTCTGCTATTGTTGTTGGCCTTATGGCGCTGCTTACTTTATTCTGCTTACGTAAATTGTTTGATGTTTGTTTGTCTGTTTGCGTTGTGCGGCAAGAATTGCGCAATTTCAGCTACATTTTACATACGCACACACACACAAACACACCTTACATGCATGGCAAAGGTAATGAAAGCCCCACGTTTTAAAGGTAGAGGGGAAGAAGGGGGGCTGCAAACAAGCAAGATCGAAAATTCTTTTCAATTAGCACATTTGATTTTTTATGGCTGCTGCTGCTGGTTCCCTTCCCTTACCCCCTTGACAAATTTATTATTTTCATGCCTTCTTCGCTTGTGCTTCTTCTTCTTTTTATTCAACTTTTCTTCATTCTCTCATTGTAGCAAAAGCGCCCGAAAAGCTTTCCAACTTACAGTCAAACTAAATCATTGCCAGAGGTAGGACAGAAGGCAGGGCGGAGGCGGGCGCCAGAGTGCCGCGCTAGTCGCGTTGGGTGGTGTGAGCTACTTGGCTGAGGTATGCTGTTGCTGTTGATAAGCGCAAAGTTGGGCGGCGTCTCACAAGCCTAATGCTCCATAAGCTTGTGTGTCTCTCTGCTACAGCGTTCCCTCCGCCCTGCGTCGCTGGCCACTATAACTTTTGCCCTTCAACTTTTGTAAAAATATTCTTATCGTGCAGATGCTGCTTCTTCTGCTGCCGCCGCGTTTGCGTCAAGCGCTAAAGCGTGTGCGCGAAAGTGCGTGTGTATGCGTGCGTGTGTGTCACAAGTTCTTTAATTTACACTTTTTCTACACTACAACAACAAATGTAACGAGCCTATCTTCAAGCCAACGGCGCTGCGTATCTGCTGCTCTCTCCGTCCCCCACTTGACACTTGAAGTATTTTTTGGCGCTTTTTTAAAAGAATTTCTGTGTAATTTATGTATTTTTTCCGCTCAATTATTCTAGTTCGCTTGTTGTAGTTGTTGTTTTTTGCCCCACTGCGAGCGCCTACCTTTTAACCACTTCGCAAATATGTTGGCGTAATTGCTGTAATATGCCGTTTGACGCACATACAGCAACAACAACAACAACAGCACCAAGAAGAACAACACCAACAACAGTTTGCGTTGGCAGCGCTCGAGTTCATTGAACACACACGCATATGCGTAAGTGCGTTCATGTGTGTGTGTGTGTGTGTGTGTGTGCGTGCGTGAGCGGCACTAATGGGTGTTACATAAATTTAATTTATGAGGCACAGAATAAATACGCACGCAGACGCTGCGTCGCTGCTGTTCTTAATCAAAAGAGCACGTGTATCCAATAATTCGCCAATATTTATTTTAGGAATTTTCACAAAATTATTTAAATGAATTACATAAAAATTTGTTGATGAAATTTGTAAATTTCGACGTTATGCGTGAATCAATGAATGTATACTAAGGAAACAAATTTTGAATTTAATGATTATTAATTGGTCTTTGCCTTATAATATCAATAATGTTTGTAGCATCTAGATAATCTGGTGGGTTCAAATATGCACATGGTTCATTACTAAAAAGCTGCTGGACTTCTAGAATTTTCGAAATTTCCAAAACATTTTAGTAGAACTATTAGAATACTTTTAGTGGAATTCGACGGAAAAGTTTGGTTTGTATAAAATTTGTATGAAATGTCAGTCTCCAGTTAGCGCAATGAACAAACTTTTTTATTTAAGGTCGAACTCTATATAAACATAAGTACATACATACATACATCTTTCTTTTACATGTATATGAACAAATCGAAATCTTAAACTGATAGATGCTAGACTTTTTATTAGACATATGAGTCGGTACTTTTTTGGATATCAACAAGTGACTCTACGAATAGATCTCTACCGAGCACTTATCCACTAAGCCGCGGTGGCGCTACCAAACCTATACGAACCAAAAAAAAGCGCATTGAACATTAAAATTTTTGGCCATTCAAAACCAATGCCAATTTTTGCAAATGCTTTTCACCTACGCTGCTGGTGATATATGTATTTATGATGGAGTTATATTGATCAGTAAAAAATTAAGGTAGTGTCTGATTTGAAGTTTGATTTAGATAAAACTTAATTTTGAGATTAAAATTTCGAACAATTTGTAACAAATTCATAGATACAAAAACTGATTCATACCAACATGACCACATGCCATATAATAAAACTCGCAGCCCAGCACAGAGCAGTTCAGATACTACGCATGGGCTCAATAAGGGAAGAGCTACAATTTTTAAAGATTTATTTAAGCAGGCATTGAATCGAACCTTCGTGAATTCGTGAAGGAAAATAGTTTGAATAAACCATCGAATTTATACATTATATATGTACACTTTTGAAAAATACGGCAAAAAAACTTCCGGCACTAAAGAATCGTTTCACTTGATTTTACTACAACAATTCGCATTTCAAAATAAATGTTAGCCTCCAAAAATTTCGCGCCGAGTGCATTGAACTTAAACTACTTTAAAATAGCTTGAAGGAAAAGACAAAGCGACACTTGCTATTCACACAGTAGATCAGTCAAAACAATAACTCGCTACTAAATACAGCTACAACAAAAGTACACAGCAACAACAGAAATGTGGAAAAAATAACAAAAAAAAAAGACAACAAGTGACTGGCGCTGAGCTGAGGCGAGTTGAGTTGAGGTAGGTGTAAGACCACAAACGCCATATTGGCCAGCACACTGTCGGAACAACAGCAGCAGCAGCAGCAGAAAAGTGGCAACATCAGCCGAAAAGCTGTTGCTGTTTACACGCACTTTTTCACTTTTTGGCATGCGTTGCAGTGCAAAACAAACGCCAGCAAAAAAGTAGCTAGATACAATTTGAGCAATTGTTTTAGAGTGCTAGCAGCAGCAGCAGCAGCGCACTATCTGTCAGTCTAACAGTTGGCTTGCATTCATATGCACACAGAGTGTGTTTGTGTGTGTGTGTGTGCGTGCACATGTGTAAGTTAGCAGCGAAACTGTGCCACTGGGCGTGGGCGTGAACAGTTTGCAAGTGAAAATTGCTGCAACTCTTCGCTTGCTTTTTGTTGTTTTTGTTGGCTGTTGTTTTCGTAATGAGCAGCAACAAAACACATTTAACCTGCTGTTGGTGTCGTCGTGCTTTTGTTGCTGGCAATTTTGCACTGGTGCCTTTTCTAATTTGCGGCATTTGTAAGCAAATTGCGCGTAGGTGGCATAGATAAAAAATTGGTGTGTGCGCGCTCGCATTCAACTCAAGAATCGGCTGAGAGATGGCAGCGCGGCTATTTAAAGTGGACAACAACAACAGCAAATGGAATTTGCAGAAAGTGATTTTGTGCAGGTGCTGAAATGAAATCGTAGCTTTTGTTTAGCTGACAGCAAGGCAAAGAAGTGAAGGGAGGTTATTTTCACTTGTCATTATGAGTTGTCAAATTTTATTGTTAAAATGACGATCAGATTTGGCATATTTGTCTAGTGGCAATAATTTGCTCAATGCACAGTAACAGGGAGGGGTATTGTTGGTTAAAAAGTCTTTTATTACCATTTTTATAGAAATCATTTCAAATACTTAATATATTGTTAACATTAAGCTTACCAAGAAATAAAAAATGTAGATGGAGATCTATTCGTGGGCATTAATTGTCTTTACAAACACTCTTTTATTGTTCTGCCTAATAACAGGAATTAATTGGGGTTGTATCGCACTGCGACTTCGATCTGAAGTTTTATTGTGTCCCCTTTCAAGTATCTACAGCTCATTCAACGCTCAACAAATTAAAAAATTTAAATTAAGACAATCAAAATTGTTAATTTTCGCCAAAGAGAAAGGTCTGAACAAAAATCAGGTTATGCAAAATATTTAATAATTATTTATCTACTATGATAACAGGAATCCAATTCATAAGATTGAAAGGAAAAATATCGGTTGTCAAAAATACTCAGTGTGAAAATGCTGAACTTAAAATGTTTCCTTGCTCGAGCTAAAGAGGTTCAAAGAAAAGGTTTCGAAAAATAAGAGTATGAAAGAAGTAAACCAAAGGAAAAAATAGGAAGCTATACATACTATATGTACATATATACATTTTGTCCTAATGTACATACGTTAAAACCCATGCGTAAGAAAAATCTATAATCTGTTAATTTTATGTGCATTCAAGTGGACTTCATGAAGTGATAACTATTTGGAGCAGAGATAGTGGCGTCTTCTGTGCCTGCGCGTTGCTTCATGGCAAGCGGCTGCGAATAAGTGCAAGAGCGATCTGCACTAATTGTTCTTGTTGTTGTCACTGGCAGTTAATTTGAATTTCAACTCAGGCGAAGCATGCACGCACACACGCATTGCAATGATGTCATTAGTGCATGCAAAATAATTGACAAACATTATTCTGACAGATACAGCTACACTGCAACGACGACAGCGGCACTGCGCTGCGCCGATGGCAGTAGCAGCAAGCAGCAAGTGTGAGTAATCGCCTGTGTGCGTGTCTGTATCTGTGCGTAGGTGTTGGCAAGCATTTATTTAGCGTGTGACAGTGTGTACTTAGTGAGCGATTTACAGTTAGAGCGACTGCAGCGCGTCTGTGGGTGCCTCTGCGGCTCAAGCGCGCAAAATTTGCCGCTTTGTGCTTTTCTTTGTTGCTTCTGGTGTCTAAAGGCGGCGAGCTTAGGCGTTGCTGTACTTTGCCAATAAGTGCGATTCAGGCAGCTACAACAACAACAACCGTAACTTCAACACACAGAAGAAGAAGAGACTTCAACTTGTTAACACTTTCACATTAGGGTCTTCAGCTATAGAACTATAAAAAAGGCGGTAGCGAATTCTTCGAATAACCAAGTTTAAAAAACCCGATGTGAAGGAGTATTTTTCTTAATCGTTTGTAGCCGATTGAACAACTTCTTTTTAGCCTTACTGCCTTATTCATTAAACTGATAATCGATCCGAAATTCTTTAAAAAGCAAAATTTCAAAGATTTTTGTGGTTTAAACACTTTTCAAATTTATTGTAAATTTACTTTAAGCCGTTCTAAATTATCACCGTCAATATACACTTAAAAGTATACACTTGAAAAAAATTGTTACATACTTTAAGGATCATATTCATCAAGCTCGAATTATAAGCCTGAAACTATGCAACAATTCTTTAAATACTTTAGCTTGAAAACTCTAGTGTTCTCGACTTACATATTAAGGGAACTATGTTTGTCGATTTCTGAGTTAGACTGCCAATCAAAAATAATTTGAATTGAATGAGTATCAATGCTTTTAAATCTGAAGTAGATTAAACTAAGAGACAAGTCACGTAAGAATATGAAAAGTTTTAAGCTTGTTTAGCAAATATTTTGCTTTCAAAACTAAGAAAGAGGCAATAAGCTTTTTTGTAGGAATTTCTCTTTATTAGAACATTGATAAAAGTTGGGCAAAACTTTTAAAATAGAAAAGAGTTTTCTTTGAAAGTAATTAGAGAACTTAAAAATGTTGAACACTATATAAAATTTTTCAAAATATAATGCACTTTAAAAATTTTTATATTGTCGGCTCGAAGTAACCGCTTTCCGAATACTAGAAAAAAAGCATACACACTGATTGCAAACTAAATTTGCTAAACGGTTAACCGAATATTTTTATACCGATTTTGAGTACCCTATTTTAAATGGCATACGCGCTGACGAAGGGATGGCACAAAAACAGAAACAGACTGACAATTGCGAAATTTTGCAATGTTTTCGTCTTCAGCTGCCGGCGGATTGTGTCAGTTTTGCTTTGCTTCTTCTGCCTCTTTCGCTGCCTTCGCCGCTGTTTTTTGTGGGCTACAAATAATTGAATGAGTTCATTCAGTGGCTTTGTTGCTGCTGCGGCTCGGCTCCTGCGCTCCCTTTGCTCAATTTGGTCTCATTGTGTTGCGATTCAAGCATGTGTTTGTGTGTGTGTCACTTCTGTAAGGTGTGCTTGTTATGCATGTGCGCATGCTCAATGCAAATAGTGCGCAAAATAAATATATTTATTTAATATTCTAGCGCGGCACTTTGCAGAATTTCACTTTGTTGCAAGATTTTTCGGCACGCACTCGCATACCAAATGCTAATGCTTTAACCCTGTGTGGCTAATTTTCGAATTAGAGTTATAAGCGAATGAATTTCTATCAGTTTTCTAAAGATTATAAAGATTATAGCCGTACATATTGAAAAGTCCATGGAGGGAATTTTAAATTTATTCTTATAATAATTTTTCCAATTGAGGTTTTTACATGCACGATTCATTGTAGTAGAAGTAAGTCTTACTTCATTCGTTACTAGATTTTAAGTTATTCTATATTTCGATCACAGGCAAAAAATTTAATAATTTCGGAAAAGCTTCTTGTTGTCAGGTATCATACTTCCTATGCATTTGTATGACGCTACCATGTTCAGTTGCAAGAGAAATGGTAGGCCATGAATTCTGAAATTTAAAAGAACTTTCTTCAAAACATTTCTGTGCTTGGACACAATTCAGAAATGTATCAATAAATTTTACAGAAGTAGTCACCCAAACGCCAAAAATATATTGACGGCTTCTATTCAATAGTATTGAATCAACACGCTTTATTCTATCTACTATTTCTATCTAAAATTTCCACGAGAAACAGTTTTTGATGGCAAACCCTTCACTGATGTAACTGTCATTAATGATCTTTTTTTCGGATGGAAAAACCGCTACTTTCAGTATCTGATTGATCCATAATCGGCTTTGAATATTATCCTTCGATTACAAGCTATTAATATGCTTAAGCTCACAAAACGTGCTAACAATTTTCTCTGGCTGTTGCATGTATGTAAGTGCTGTTAAAATATAAATATCTCTAGTTAGTTCAAGTCGTGCCAGAATATATGCAGAATATGTTTGCTGTTGCGCGTGGGTGCACTCGCTCTGGCTGGCAGGCAGGCAAACAGGCGACATGATTGAGTGGGGCAGCCTTGTTCGCGGTACGTATGAGTAACGCCGGCGTACAAATTTGCCTAAAATTGAGCACAATAGTTCACTTGAGTTAAGTGTTAATCTGTTAGCAATTCATTAAATGCATTTGCTAGAAGCATTAGACAGACACTGGTACTTTGCAACTGTGCGCGCATTATGGAATTCTTTGTATTCAATGGATGTGTTTGATAAAAGCGAGTATTTAAATTTTTAGACAAATTTGCACAGGGATCAAAGAACTTTACCATCAGCATTTAAATTAAAAACAAATGTTATTTAAAACCAGGCAGTCAGCGTTTTTGCAAGCGGTATCAAATAACAACCACACGGAAGCCGTAATGGAATTGAAACCTCTATTCCAAGACAACATAGAATCGTAATTGAAATTGGAGTTAGGGTTTTTTGAACTCTCGAAAATAGTATCAGTATAGATGGTTTTAAAGAGAATTCAAATATCCATAATATAAAATGAAACGTATTGCTTCTAAACTATCTTTGTGTTTAGCAAATTCAGCGAATTTAGGATCGAAAAAACTGAAAAGGAAGCCGGAATTTTAAGAGTATTTTTATAAATACAATAGAGCATCCGATGTACAGTATGAAATGATTAAATATCTGGAGAAAAGCCTGTAATTTATTCTCAGAGTGTTGTTTAAAATGGAATTTTGTATTTGTTTGGTTAGAAGAATCGAAATAGAAATTTAGAATTTCCATGAGCTAAAAGCTGAGCTTAAATTCATATTTACCGTGACTTAAATAATGCTTGGACATTATATATAATTGGTGAAGTAATGCAATGTGAACTATTAGACATAGACGATTTCTATTAGGTTAGGTTGATCTGGCTGCCTAAGAAAGACGCTGTTGGGTCCTTAGCGATACCAGTTAGGCTTCCATTTTAGGAGTTCTCAAAGTAGTAATCTGTCAGAATTTTCTTTCTATTAGACAGACACAAAACTTAAATTCTTACCTTTTAAATATCTTAAATTTGTTTATTACGAACGTCACTGTAATTGATTTTATCAATAATTGAAGAAACTCTGTTAGCACGCTGCATTACGCTGTACAACTAATTTACAATTTAATGTGATTTTTGCTTTATCGAAAATTCGTCGAAATTGTCGAATTTTACACACACAAATCATAGATACTTGGTTACTATTTTCAGCTGATAAGACCATTGTACTTAATCGAAATGTTCGCTCAAAATGCTTACTCACTTAAGAAATTCTTGAATCATGTAAGGGGGGAAACCTATAAAATATAAAACCGCACAAAAACGAGTAATACAAGTTTGTCGTTATGATGTGTGTGTGTGTGTGTATATTTTCGAGTTGAGTCAGTGATTTGCAATAATTTCGACATATTATTGGCATAATTGACACTAATGGTGAGGATAGAAAAAAAATGCCTAGCAAAGGATAAGCGCAGGAGTCATTGAAATTATGCGCAAGCGTCACTCATACGACCGATTCGACGCTGCACTGCGAAGAGCAAGAGATTAAAAATACTCGTAATGCTGACACCAGTAATCAAACCACAAAATGCGATAGTAACAATAACAACAACAGCAGATAAAAACAACCAGCTATGAGTACTACTTATTTCACTGCTAAGACACAATATTTTTTTTGCTTCGGCTGCACTGAAATTTCTTGGAAGTTGTCTGGCGTACATCTCGCTGTCAGCTACACGCTCCGCCTTTGCTGTTTAGGCGAGCAGAGAATGCGCTGCATCTTGCAATTAATGAATACACGATGTTGTCATTAATAAGTGGCCGAGTGCGTCTGTGCGTGTGCAACTGTGGCAGGAGCGTTGGTAATGGCATGGCTTAGTGCTGCTGTTGTTGCAACAACGAACAGGCAAAACGCCAAATGCAATGCGTAGCCAATGTTTGCCAATGCCGAAAACGGAGCGCCTTAACCCCTTCGGAGCTGTTAGACGAATTTCAATAAATCTTATTCACCGAAACGCTTACCAATATTTGTCAAATCGTAAAAAGCTTGCTTACGCTTTTTGAAGATATGCAAATATATGTATGTATAAATAGAAAAACTTAACATTTCGATTCAATTTGCAATTTTATCCGAATTGGCTTTTCAATGTAACAAATTTTTACTTTTCGATTTTCTCTGATATATTCTATTGCTTTAAATGTGGCTTTGCTTTATGAATATAATAACTCACAGCATTAAATTTCTTCTCTACATGCAGCTTAGGAGTTGGTACATATATGTATTATTTACGCGTTTTCCTTAAAATTAAATTTTTCATACTGGACGATAATATTTCTTCGAAAGTGTTCCAACAATTGATCCGAATCTTAAAGCTTTTAATGCTACTAACTAGTTTTTATTGAAGATTCAACAAAAGTTTTGTTAATTTACAATACTAAATTTTTTTTGCCACGCTCGAAAGGGTACGAATTATAGAAACACATCGAACAAGTTTTCAAACAGCCACCATGTTGTAATTTTTTATGTTTTTCTAAAAAATGTGGTTCAACTTCCGAAGGATTTCATTTCTGATTCCGATTTGCAGAACCCGAGAAAAGTTATTAACAGCAACAGCTTACGCCGCGAGAGCATCACATTGGCCGTCAATGCCACATACTCTTCATAAAAAACTATTCAGAGTATCTTCAAGTATAATCCAAAGTATAGGAAAAAGATCGAGCTTGCAACATCTTAATACATATGAAAAAAAACTAAGAAACCTGTATATAAGAAATGATGATGAAATCAGAATACCGCTTTAAGAGATGATGACCCTGGTAGCTAGTGCTACTTCCTTTTAGTAAAGTAATGATAAAATTTTTATTTTTCTTATAAAAGTTAAATAAATGCTTTTTCAAATTGCAACAATAACATTTGAAGAGACGAATTTTTCGTTGGATAAACCTAATAACAAAATTTTAATTCTTTTATCAACAGAAAGTATACATTTTTTTCGAATTGAGAGCACTGTAAGGGTTAAGTGTGCATGAGTGTATTTGCGTATTTTGTATGTTTGTATGCGTGCACTTAAGCTGGCAATTAAAAGATGCAGCAATTTCTGCTGCGATTTCTTTTGTGTAAATTTTTTGTTAGGCAGATAAAATTATTAAAATTCGTGTTGTTTAAATTCGGCTAAGAAGAATGTGCGAAATGGCTTAGACTTCAAGTGCGTGCGACAATAAATGCAAAATGACAATCGCTCAAGTGCTTGGCGGGTGGGCGGCGGAGTGGCGGCGGATGAGGCGTATGAGTAACTTGCGAAAAACAATGTGGGGTAAATACAGACAGACGAGCGAGATGAAAGCTGAGTAAAATCATAACAAGGCAAAACATTAAACCGAAAAAATATCTATATCTATAACAAAGAAAGCAAACAGACAAACAAACGAACGAGAAACAGCCCCAATTTGCAATTACAATGACACTTTGTCCATGTCGGATTTGTTTTTAGCATGACCTAAATTTAGAATAGCAAAAAAAGTACAGAAACAACAGCAGCAGCAAGCAGCAAGTACACTTAAGCTTCCCCTCAAAGAGCAGCGGCGGTGGCGGTGGATGCGGCGACAGCGGCAAGAAATGATCGCGCTGACAAATGAAATGGAACGAGCTGAGCAGGCATAAAAATTTGCGTAGGCGCCGCCGCAACGCACAAAACGCTCGCGCACATGCATACAAGTGTGTGTGAGTGCGCTAGTGTGAGTGTGGCCCTAATTCCCATAAAGAAAAAACGCCTGCGAGAGCTGATCGTGTAGGTTCAGCAGCGCAAATTCCTGACTTGTTTTTTGCAAATGTCTAAAAAATTGTGTATTTTAAAAAATTTGTTGTGCCGCGCTGAAAACAGCTCGCCAAAGTTTATTTTTGTAAAATATTTGTTTCTTTTTTGTGCCTGAAATAAAAGTGATTAGTCAAGGGAGAAGAGGCTGCTGCTGCGCAGCATCAGCAAGAACAAAAACAAAGACAGTCGATGCGATGTTTATCGGCTGCACAAGGGTGCAGAGGAACGCACGAACTGCGCATTTTTGGGCGGCCAACGACGCAGAGGGCTGCGTCAGTACGCTGCGACGTTAGGTAGCGGTTGGCGCTTTCGGCTTGTAGACAGGGCTGCCAATGTGTCGGAAATATATATATATATGTACCTACTTATTGTGAAGAATCGTGCAGCTCAAGGCTCAAGGGGAAGCTGAAATTATTGCAGAGTTGAATTTTTCAAAAGTATTTTCAAAGTTTTTAGCTCAGGGTCGATTTTTAGGTACTCAATAAGTTGACGTATTCATCTTTAATTGCAGAAAAATCAAATTATCAATTAGATCCATAGTAATAATAATAGTTACTCTCTGGAAAATATCTGTAACGTATGAATCGTTAAGCAAAGTCTTTAGGAAATGTACAGTGTTGCTTAAAATAGTAAGAACAATCTGCAAATTTTTGAAATCACTACATAGAAAAGCAGAATAAAATAGTAAAGCAATTTGGAAGGGAAGAGAATTAATTTCTATATTTTGAAATGTTGAATATTAAAATTGAAAAATTTTAAATGTTCCAACTGTACTAAGAAATAGCACTAAATTTTGTACTAAAGCTTTTGGCAAGGCTCTAAAAGTTGTTCTATTTTTCCAACACTGTACTTTTTGTGCAAAATTCGAGCAAGAATCGCTTGGAATCGGAGAACTTTTTACTTTGCGTAGATACCTCATGTACAAATGTATGTATGTATGTATTAGTTGGCAGCTCTGCTTGTAAAGTACACACACACACATGCGCAGCCACATGATCCAATGTGTGTGTGTGCGCCCATAAAAGCATTACTGACGCGGCTGACTTTAGGTAACGAATAAAGACTTTTTCGTACTTTTATAGTTTTTCGCACACACTCTAATTGCGCTGTGCCGCCTGCCCAGCAGCTGCTTCTCCTTCCCCTCTGCTGCCCTAAGCTCTTCAATTATTGTTGCAATTGCGAGCTTTTAATCTAAATTGGCACATAGTAATGCTTAGAAAAATAAAAATTCTTTGCTTCTTTTCAGCTTTTCAGCTTCGGATGTTGGTGTGCGAGCGTGTATGTGTGTGTGAGTTCGTGTAAGTGTATATGTACATATGTATGTACACTCACCCTTAATAGTGTAAAAAAAAGAAAGAAAGAAAGAAGGCGAACAGGCAAGCAAGATTTGCCTGTGTAGTTGTGCCTTTGACGTCAGCGCCGCATTTTTTGGTTAAAAGAGGCGCAGGGAGTGACGAGAGGGGCCGCACTAATAATTGGCAACAGGCCTCGCCAGCGTCAAGAGCAAATGTAAGCAAAAATATAGCAGCAATAAATTTAACAAGAAATCAGTTTATTAATTGTTGTCGCGTTTTGCAGTAAATTTAGCTACAAGCGCGCACACACACACACACACAAGAAAAATATGTAGTTATGTGCAAGTGCAATTAAAGTTAAAAGACTTTGACGCACATTTATCCTTACATAATGTCAGGCTGTATGCCTGTTTGTCCGTCTATGTAAACCACTTCCGCATACCACTTACGATTGTAATTTTTTTTAAAAGAAATAATACAAATTTCATAAGTTAAGAGCTTGGAGAGCAGCCAGCAGTGCTCTGTTTCTATTTCGAAAAATAGTCACTAGCGGATTAGAAGGATTTTAGATAATTGCACAAGTTTTTAAAAAATCACAAGAAAGTTTGTGGAAGGAACTGAAACAACAAAAGTAAGAAACAATTCGTTCAGTTCAAAAGGACCTAAAACTGTAGATTTTACAAAAACACAGCTAACTAATGTACAGATACAAGCTCAATTAAGCTTTCTAACTAGAGATGAACGTCCCCATTAATGACATATCCGATTAATAAACTTCAGTTCGTATCTTTTATTGTTTGAGCAAAATTTTTCAAATTAAAAAAAATCTTTAAAGATCGTCCAGATGAACCACAAACTGTACGAGCTCCAGCCGTTGCATCAACATCCGGAGGCTTTGCTGGACGAGGACACGTTGTGCGTCAGTGAAAAAGATGTTTGATTTTCTTTTTTAATTATTAATTTTTATTATTATGTATTTGGGAATTCAAGCATAATTTGCATTTCCCAATTTTCTCAAGCGTAGGCGTTATAGACTTCTAATCATCGTTGACCGTTTACACTTTCTGTGCTTTATCCTAAAGTAGGCGCAAGGAGGACAGCATCTGTCAGAACTTTCTGAAGGACGACGAGAATGCTGCTAATCTTTTCAATTGTGAGAGTTTTATCTTTTGCAAATCACAATTATAGCTGCTGGACTTAGATAGAAGTAGGGGCATATTGCGGTAGATTGAAATATGTATTCTTTTTCAATTTCGTTTTCAAAGTCAAATTAAACTACTGCTTAGGGAATCCACTCATGTGTAATGATAAATATCCAAAATTCTAAACATTTAATCCAAATTTTATTTTGCTTTAAGCGCCTTATAAAATAGCAAAATTAATTCGACACATTCTTTTGTAAAAAGGCAGCACTTCTAAAATTTAAAGCACTTCTAAAATAGCTGTGAACACAATTTCTTTCTGCAGCGAACATTTTAGAAGCATAAACATATTGTTAATTTAGTAAAACGAGAGCTATGCGAAGAACATGCCATAAATTGTACCAGCGCATTCGATCGCAGCCGTTTGAAACGTTAAGCGATAAGCAACCGAAAGTAATCCTTAGCAACCTCGGGAAGAACGGTTCATTTTTTCACTATGCTCACTCGTAAACAAATTCGACCAAATATAGCTTTGCTCAACTTCATGCGCTTATGTAATTTTATTATAATTTTGGTTGATAAGTTTTTTTGCTGTGGCTGTTATTCTGTTTCTTGCAAGAAAGCCAGATAGATTTGTGTCTTATCTGCGCTTCAATTCACACACATATGGGCTTCTCCCAGTGGTACGGACGCGACATTCATACGCTTTTAATTGCTTATAAAAGCAAGAAAAAAGCGTAAAAAGCCAATATTGGGTTTCAGGTTCTAAGGTTCGGGAGGCGAGCTACGTTTAAAAAATATTTTGCGAACATATAGTGCAATTCCGTAGGATATATGAGGCAATTAAACACTGAAACGGACGCGACAAAAAACAGAAGTGATTTTTGAAGTCTTATAGAAATATATCAAGTTTAGCGATGTTTGAAAACTTTTTAAAGATATAAATACATGTAAATGAAGGCCAAACGATAACTTTTGTTTGTAGGCTTATGAAATATGAGAATGCTCTCTTAACTTTTTTTAAAAAGCTTTAACACAAATACGGACGCGACATTGCGGACGCGACAAATTTTTCCAAGGGGAATAAAACACAGTAATGATGTTCATTATAATATTTTACCTTTAATTAAAAAAAAACATAAAAAGTTAATTCAAGTTCCATAACAGTCATAGTAATATAAATAAAGAAAACTAAACTTAAAGTTTCTTATTTTGGTTCAGTTTAATTTTTTTCTTTAAAGAATAAGCGGTTCGAGCTACTTCAATAGAGTGACTATCGAAATATGCAAAGCAATGCAAACTTTTAATTCCCTTGATGTTCGGAACATTTTGCCATAGCTCTAGCAGTTGATCAGAGAGTGCTATCGTTTTTGATTTTTTCTAATAATCTCTTCCGATACTGTCGCTTTCGTTCCGCTTCTTTCTCCTTATAATGTTTCCATTTTTCGCCATCTCCTTTTATTTTCTCCCTGTAATTTTTTGCTTTATCACTATTTGCTTTTCTCGAAGGTTTTGCCATCTACATATAATATATTAATTTTAGTAGTTTTTCAAATATTTAATGGAATATTTGGAACTTACGGTTACGGACGCGACAAAGTTTAAGCACCAATAATATTTGTTAACGCTTTTGTCGGGATCCAATTTTTATATTTTTTTAACCCAAATAATGCACTTGTTTAAAAATTTACAGCAGCTCCAATTCGAAACGTCAGTTCACTAAGGGCAACAATTAATAACTTTTATTACACACGGACGCGACATAAGAATGTAGGAAGAAGTAAACACAAAAACTCCCGTTATTTGAACTGTGCTTACTCTCTCTTTTGCTAATTTATAATATTGATGTTTGTAGAAAAAATTATAGTTTACAACAACAATATAATATTGCTTTGTGTATAATCTGCATCGTTTTTGTTTGGCCCGCCACTGCTTACTTGAACAATTGGTATTTTTGGAAAGAGGTACCAATAGGTAACGGGTCATTTCCAAAGGCAGAGCTGAATTGCAGTCTCTCTCTTCACCATAGCCCAGATTTTACGCATGCAGCGGAGTGCATCACAGCCTCGCTACGAGCCTATTAGTTAGTTAGCTCCATCCCCTCACGCAGTATACTACTGTCATTTTCTGAATTTTTCGCTAATAAATAAATGTGTAAATTTGAAACTGAAAGAACCTCTTTGCTTTAGTCCTAGACTACACATTTTATGGTGGCCCATGGGGGGAACATTTTCCCTTAAATATTAAATACGCGAATTAGCTAAAAGTGATTAGTATACTGCGTGTCAATTTTCGTAAAAACGAAATCGGTTCTAACCATCAAATACAAAGTGCATAAGTCGACCTCTGCACCATACTTCAAGGGCAAGGCGCATCACTCATAGAGACCAAAGCTGACGTCACGAAGCTCAGCCGCAGCAGCTACTTCGTCATCACTGTCGTCAAGTTTGGCGCTCTCAACAATCATCACTGCTTCGTACGCACGAAGCGTCATCTTCACGTCTTCAGCTCGTTGGTGGCTACGCTAAAGCCTGAGCTTTCATAGCTTTGCCGTTGATCGTCGTTTCCAAGCTCTGTCAAGTCATCTCTCACTGCATCGTCGCCGCTCTCGCCGCTGACAGCTTCTGCAGTGTCATCAATTCTACGTATTGCATTGCTGTTACTCGCCGAGGTCTCCGCTTCAAAGGGACAAAGTCCGTCACGCTACGAGAACTAGAGAGTTGGTGGAGGTAAGTGTGTGCATTTTTTGAGTGTTCAATTTCTCTTAAGATTGAGAGTGAGAGGCAGAGAAAGATGAGTGAGTCGGTCGAAGCATTAATAAAATTGCAACAAAATCGGTTGGCAAATATTGAGAAAAATCTTGTGAACTTCAAGAAAGATCCGGTTGCACGTAAGACTAAAATATATTTTGAACAGCGGCTGCAGCGGATCGATGTGCTAAATTCCGAATTTTGTGCCACTCACAAGTCCATTGTTTGCTCCGATATTAAAGACGACCATACTTATCTCAGCACCGATATTGCTTCTCAATTTGAGGAGACCCATTTGGAACTATTCTGTTCGCTGACTCAACAACAAGAGGTAATGTACCCTCCTCCTCCTCCGCCCAAGGAATCACCTGACGGCGCACCCCCATTGCAAACGCGAGGCGTATCGTCGGTACAGTTGCCTCAGTTACCAGTTCCGTCGTTCTCTGGGAAATTTACGGAGTGGCCTAGTTTCCACGATTCGTTCAGTCGGCTGGTCCATCACAACATGGACCTTAGTGCACTACAAAAATTTCACTACTTAAAGCAAGCGCTCCCTGCTAACAGAGATGTTGATATCCACCAAATGCTATTAACGGAGACAAACTATACTACGGCATGGGATTTGCTGCTCAAGCGGTATAACAATCCGCGCATCTTATTCTCTCATCAGATGAATATGCTCTACAATTTGCCAGTTCTGTGCAAAGAAAAATCTGATGACATAAAATCCATGCTGAACGTGGCTAGTGTTTGCGTGAATGAGTTTAAACGCTTAAAAATACCAATCGGCGAATGTGACCACTGGATCGCTCATTACTTGTCAACTAGATTGCCGACTGACACGCATCAAGCCTGGGAACGCCATTTAGGAAGTCGCACCGAAGTCCCAACTTTCTCCGATCTGGAGGAATTCTTAAACACTCGTATTTTTACCATCGATGCTATTGAGCACCGTAACATTGCCTTTACGGTAGCACCTGCAGCAAAATCATACAAAGATCTTAAACATGCTAATCAAGTATCGTTTCCTAACACGAAATATACTCAGAGATCGACCCATCACGTCAAGAGCTTCCACGCTGCCACTAAAGCTAGCACACCTAGTCAAGAAGCTTGTGCATTATGTGGCCAAGCGCATATAATACGCCGCTGTCCAGTATTTCTCGCTAAAGATTCTTACGAAAGGAAGAGTATCGTTGATAAGGCTAAGTTGTGTTTGAATTGTTTGAGTAAGTCTCACGCACTCTCACAGTGCACCAGCAACAAAAATTGCTTCCAATGTGGTCAACGTCATCACACGTTATTACACTTTCCATTCTCTTCTCAGATTTCTCATTCAACCGCTGCGCCTCAGCCAGCAACTCACCATACTTCAGCAAATTTCAACACTTTTTCGGCATCGGCACCAGGGCAGCCAGCACCTGTCCATTCCAGCGCTCCGTCCACTTCGGCAGCTGCGTTGGATCCACGGCGTTTCACTAACGCTCATGCTATTGTAGCCGCTAACTCAACCCAAGTCGGCGTCGAAGTGCCTCCTGCACGAGCACCGAAACAAGTACTATTAGCTACGGCTTTAGTATCACTATGCAATGAAAGCACCAATCAATCTGCGCTAGTTTACGCACTTATCGATCAGGGATCAGAAGGAACACTTATCTCCGAGAATGTAGTTCAACTATTGGGGCTCCAACGGTATCCTACCTCTGCCGATATTTGCGGCGTAGGTCCAAATGCATTCAGCCAGTCAAGATCGCTAGTCAGCTGCACTCTTCGTTCTTGCCATGACGAGAATTTCGTCGCTCACATTGAGTCCGCTTATGTTCTGAAGCAACTCACAGCACAACTGCCGAGTCAAAAATTCGTACCACAAGATATGGCACACTTGCAAGGGCTTACTCTTGCCGATCCTAAATACTATCAACCGAAGCGAATCGACATCATTCTCGGCGCCGACATGATTGCCCAAATCTTACAGCCGGAAACTCGTATCGGAAATCTGAATCAGCCGATTGCACAAAAAACTTATCTCGGCTGGATTCTGTCGGGGCGTATAAATTCTGCTTCTTCTCCCACTGTCACTGTTCGGTGCCATCATAGCAACGTCGAACTAGAAGCACTGGTGCAGAAATTCTATGAAAGCGAGCAAGTACCCACAACATCACCGCTGTCTGCCCAAGATCAGTGGTGTGAAGAATTTTTCCAAAATACACATATCCGACAAGCTAATGGTAAATATCTCGTCCGTTTGCCACTAAAATCACTATACGACCCTCATCTAACTTTAGGCAAATCTAAGCAAATTGCGTTGAATAGATTTTATCAATTAGAGCGTCGACTTCAGCGCAACCCTGAACTTCGTGGTCAATACGTCGACGGAATCCAAGACTACTTTTGCCTCAACCAAATTCGTCCAGCTTTAACGACCGAGGACGCTAATTGTTCATATACAGAGTTCAACAAACTTTCTGTCACCTCTTGTGTTCTGCCACACCACGCAGTCGTAAAGGAGGAAAGCCTAACCACAAAGGTACGAATTGTTTATGATGCATCTTCAAAAACGTCCAATGGCCGTTCATTAAACGAATTGCTCTGCACTGGTCGACCCCTTCAAAACGACCTTGCAGCAGTAATTCTAAAGTGGCGTATGCACAAATACGTATTTCTTGCCGATATACAAAAGATGTATCGATGTATCGATATGAACCAAGATGATGCCAATTACCAACGCATTTTGTGGCGCGATGAAAAGGGGCAGATTAAGGAATACTGCCTCACAACGGTGACCTTCGGTACGGCTTCCGCACCATATACTGCAATCAGAGTTCTCCATCAGCTCGCACAGGATGAGAGGCAACGCTTTCCGCTCGCAGAAAATATCTTACTCAATGAGATTTATGTTGACGATGTTCTCAGTGGCAACGAGTGCATTTCTAGTGCAACGTTAATGCGCGATCAGTTGATATCTGCCCTAAAGTCAGCTGGCATGGAGCTTCGTAAGTGGTCAAGCAACACTCCGGAACTATTGCGATATATCTCACGCGAGCATCAATCATGCGATCCAGCTCTGCAACTCAATGATAACGAGACAGTCAAAACTCTAGGGCTACACTGGCAGCCTAATCTCGACGCTTTCACATTCTCTATAAAATTTCATATAAATTCTGTTTCCAGCAAAAGGTCTGTTTTATCTACAATTGCACGTTTGTTTGACCCGCTCGGGTTTTTAACCCCAATTACAATTGCAGCAAAAATAATTTTGAAGGAAATTTGGACAACGAGAATTAACCGCGAAAATGGCCAATACACTGCTTTAGATTGGGATGAGGAGTTACCGGCATCTATCGCGCTGACCTGGCAAAATTTCGTGATCAACTTGCCACTAATAAAGGACATAGCAATTCCACGCTGGCTACACTATTCATCTCAACAGCTGCGTTCGGTCGAAATTCATGCCTTTTGCGATGGGTCTTCTCATGCTTACGCGGCTGCTGTATATCTACGCATTCAATATAACAACAACGAAATCTTCACTCATCTCGTTGCAGCTAAAAGCAAAGTAACTCCTGCTTGTTCTCTCACTATCCCTCGAGTCGAGCTATGTGGCGCTGTTTTGGCATCGTCCCTTGCGAACTGGGTGCAAACGAATCTGAGAGAAACTTGGGGAGAGATACCAATTTTCTACTGGACCGACGCGACGATTATTTTATACTGGATTCATGGTGACATAAACAGGTGGAAACTGTATGTTGCCAATCGCATCGCCAAAATCTTGTCAGTTAGTACTCCCAGCCAATGGAGGCATGTCAGCACATCCGAAAATCCGGCTGATTGTGCCACTCGAGGTCTCACACCAACGCAACTCAGTTGTTTGGAACTCTGGTGGAGTGGTCCTCTGTGGCTGAAACAGCATACGTCTACCTGGCCGACTTGCCCCATTAATGCTTTGGATGCTGGCGACACAGCATTAGAAGAAAAACCAGTAAAGGTTCACGCACATTCGACTGTAGCAAAATCATCATTTTTGCTTCACTACTCCTCATATACAAAGCTGGTGCGTATAACTGCCTGGCTCTTACGATTTTACAACAACCTCTGTCATTCCAAATTGCACCACGATACGCAAGCAATTGGCCCTCTTACTCCAGACGAATTGCAAGAAAGCTTATTTCGTATAGTTCGATTGGTGCAGCAAGACGCATTTAAAAAGGAAATCCACCTTATTGACTCCAAGGAGCCACTACCGAACAGTAGCAAATTGGTTAGCTTGACGCCATTCGTAGACGAAAAGGAACTTCTCCGCGTACGTGGTCGCCTTAAACATTCGATCCTGCCGTACCGTCAGCGCCATCCAATGATTTTACCAAGCGATCATCATTTCACAAAATTGTTAATTGACCACGCTCACAACATCACTCTGCATGGTGGAGTGCAACTGACACTTTGTAATATCCGGCAAAGGTTTTGGATTATAAATGCACGCAAAACAGTCCGTAATCGCCTCAAACATTGCATCAAATGCTTTCGCAATAAGCCACAGCCCACAACGCAGCTTATGGGAGATTTGCCTGCGCAAAGGATAAACCCACCACAGCGTGCTTTCTTCGCAACGGGTGTAGATTACACAGGAGCCATAGAGCTAAAGTCCTCCAAATATCGCGGCCATACTGTCTACAAGGGTTACATTGCAATATTCATTTGCCTAGCTACAAAGGCGGTGCATATAGAGGCCGTGACCGGTATGACAACCGAGTATTTTTTGTGTGCACTGCAGCGTTTTATTGGCCGTCGTGGAATCTGTCACGATTTGTATAGCGACTGTGGTACCAATTTTATTGGAGCAGAGACAATTTTAAAAACCAACCAAAAGCGGTTTCTCGAAGATTTTGAGCGCGATATCGTACCTCAGCTAGCTGCGAAAAATATTCGCTGGCATTTCAACCCCCCGCACTCTCCCAATTTTGGAGGACTGTGGGAAGCTAATGTAAAATCAATTAAATATCATTTAAAACGCTGTGTTGGTGGAACCAGACTAACATATGAACAGCTGTCCACAATTTTGGTTCGGATAGAAGCCTGCCTCAACTCGAGGCCGCTTTGCCCACTAACATCAGATCCCGATGATCTCTTCGTTTTAACGCCGGGACATTTCCTCATCGGCGATGCCTTGCTGGCTCCACCCGAAACCGCTCCTGACAACAAATCACTTTCGGCACAATACTTTGAAGTACAACGACTCGTGCAACATTTCTGGTCCAAATGGTCATCTGACTGGCTTTCGCATCTACAAGCACGACCAAAATGGAGGCATGAGGAGCCAAATCTCACGATAAACGAGCTCGTCTTGGTGAAAGATGACCGATTGCCCCCTACCCAGTGGATACTTGGACGCGTAACGGAATTACATCCTGGGTTGGATCAACTTGTACGCGTCGTCACCGTTCGTACGAAACATGGTCTATATAAGCGATCGGTTTCAAAAATTTGCCGACTGCCACTTCCAAATACCAACGAAGATTTAACTTCGCCTTCTTCTAATTAACACTCTTGCACACACTTAACCTTTTTTTTTCCTCCTAGCTCTAGCTGCTGTCACTCTACAAAGGAACTCCAAGCGTATCCGAGTTGTCATGCTGGACTCAGCATTGGGGGCGGCATGTATAATCTGCATCGTTTTTGTTTGGCCCGCCACTGCTTACTTGAACAATTGGTATTTTTGGAAAGAGGTACCAATAGGTAACGGGTCATTTCCAAAGGCAGAGCTGAATTGCAGTCTCTCTCTTCACCATAGCCCAGATTTTACGCATGCAGCGGAGTGCATCACAGCCTCGCTACGAGCCTATTAGTTAGTTAGCTCCATCCCCTCACGCAGTATACTACTGTCATTTTCTGAATTTTTCGCTAATAAATAAATGTGTAAATTTGAAACTGAAAGAACCTCTTTGCTTTAGTCCTAGACTACACACTTTGATTATGCTAAAACTCGAAGACAAAACATAAGCATACTTCGCAAAAAATGCAGTGAAAAACTATTTCTTCTACAGTGGTATATTTCGGCCAAAAAACAGTAAGAAATCAAAACTTTTTTTTGATTTATAAAACATATATATTAAAGCTTTATTATTTGATAATAACAAGTTTTTTTGAGCAGTTTGATTTTTTCACTCGTGGTAGACTTTTTTTGGGAGATGCCCATATGTAAAAGATACACATACACATGAGAAGTTTTTGTTGGCAGCAAACTGCAGCACGTATAACTGCTGGACTGTTGGAGGGGTGGAGGGGGCTCAGTGCAGCAGCATTTGAGCTGGAAAGTGTGCAAAAGTTCAATTAAAAGCCGCAAATCAGGCGCTTAACTGATAACGCACGCACACACGCATGCCGCTTATTTAGCAGGGGGGGAGCTGGAAAGGAGGTTAGGCAGCACTCCAAGCCACATACGCACCTTTTTGAGAAATCCAGCGTAAATGTTTAATCCAATTAGCGTGCGCGTGTAATCCAATGCAAATGCTCTTATAGCCAGCTATAGAAGTGTGTGTGTGTGTGTGTGTGTTTGTGCGTTTTTATGTTTTTGAACCACAATTTCAAATTGTGCTGAGATGAGAGTGCAGAAAATTTAGCACACGCCGCGCGCACACTGCCACAACAACAACAACAACAATTGCAATTGCAATTTCACTTAATTTTATTAGAGCAAAATTTTAAATAGCACATTTTCTTAAAGGTTTTTTCCTTACAAGCACTTGTTTTTGTAATGCAATAAAATTTTAGGACAAAAATTTTTCTAATATTTTGTGCGCTGTTTTTTCTTTTCTTTTCTCTCGTTTTGTTTTGTTTCAATTTCAAAATTTATTCAATACTAATATGACACTTTTTGTTGTTGCTTACAAGCATATTTTATAACTAATTTAGCGAAAAAAATGTTTATTTAAAAATTTTACAAAAAATTACACTTTTTTTACGAAGTTGAAAAATATTTTTATGCTTTATTCTAAAAATTTTTAATTTTTGCTCACTATGATTTTGATTGGCTGCGCTTAATTTTTTTGCCAATAATTTTGTTTGAATTTTTATTAATTGCAAAATGATGCATGCTTTCTGTATGGGGCTGCCCGCTTTGCTGCCGCACTCAAGCGCCACTGCACGCAATTTGCAAAGAACACGCGAAACAAACGCCAAGAATCCAAAACCAAACCAAATCAACTCGTATCAAAACGTATCTACGCGTACGCCACACACTCAGCAAACGTCTAGTATCCGCATCTGTCCGCAGTCGTATCTGCCGCGCAACATCACAAAAATGTAACTAATGCTTTACAGCCGAGTATATGGGTTAAGAGTACCAACACCAACACCAGCAGCGACGGCCACCACTACCAACACGCGATCGGCAGCACTACCACACGGCCAGTGCGCCGGCGGCGAACTGCTAATGCCGCCGCCGTAGCCAACGTCGCTGTCGTCGCTGAGCAAGTGAGCGCCCAAAAAAATATAATTTCTGAATTTTGCTCGAAAATTCGCACAAAAAAGCGAAGGCGCGGACGGACGGACGGGCTCACTGTCAAGCGGGAGGGGACTGCGGGCACAGAAAGACAGACAGTGGAGCGCAGGCTGGCAGTCAGCAGCAAGCAGCCGATCAAGCGCACACGATTGTGGCGGCGGCGAGACAGCAGCGCGGGTGGCAGGGAGCGAGGGCGGGAGCAGGGCGACGCGAAGTAACGCTACAGCACAGCACGACCTACCAACCGACTAAATTCATAGCCACGAACCGAATTGCCAAAAACCTTGATGCCCATCACCAAAAAACACACACAGATACTCGCACACACACGCAGGCACTCATGTGCAAAAAAGTAGGTAGCAGCTGAAGAGCAAAGGCAGCGCAGAAAGAGCGGCCGAAGCGTAACAAGCGATCGGGGCACAGAGCAGGGCCACCCGCTCCCGCATGCCACATGCACACACACACACACGCACACACACACGGAGCACAGTGCAAAAACGCGAAGACGGCCGTAAAGTGTATCTATGAAATGCGCGCAGCACTACGTGCAAAAACGGAAAAAAAGTATCTGCGAATGAGCGGCGGATCGCAACGTGCGATCTGCATAAGCAGCGGCGGCGCGGGCCACTCGCTGAGCCGCGTCGGCGGCAGTCATAGACGCTAACGTCAGCAGGGCTGGGCGTCCGCTGAGTTAGAGTCGCAGCCGCCGCCGCCGTCAATGCCTCATTTTGACGCCGCCACAAATTCGAAAAAGCGCTGACGTCTGCGGCCTCCGCTGCCCCGCTGTCCCTCCGGTTCGTTGTACGTCAGCACAGCGCCTCTGCGCTGTTGCCGCACGCTAGCACCTTTCGAGTTCCGCCCACCCTGCCGCCTTTGCCGCTCCCAGCCCCACAAACATGTTCCCTTGCGCTGCTGCGATCTTTGTTGCAGCATTAGCCGTGCTCGATCACGATCGCCAGTGGCGTTGCTCTTGTTTATGATGCGATGAGGCCGCCATCGTCTCCGCTGCCGCCGCTGCCGTGCTCGCCACAGACATCGCCGTCGTAACTTTTAGCTTTAGCGCCGCACTGCGCATTCGAAAAAAAAACGTCTAAACTGGGCGAAGCAAGCCATTAAAAAAAAGTTTGCAATTTTTTCGTACATTCCTTCAATGTGTGTGTTAATTCGTGCACGTGTGTGTTTGTGTGTGTGTGTTGCTTTTCGGCAAATGTTACTGTTTGAAGGTCAACTTTACGACCCAAAAGCGCGAGTCTCTTTTTTACTGCAAAATTTTTTACGAAGTTCTTTTTGCAATTCGCTTTTGCCAATTTTTTTATAATTTTTATTTTTGGCATTTATTCTTAGAATTTAGTTATGAATTGTTCGGGTGTGTGTGTGTGAGACTATGTATTGACTTTACATGTATGAACGCAGGGCTTTTACACATACGACTACTGCACATAAGCTTGTTCACACATACACGCATGCGAATGTACTTAAATTTTATGTAAGCCACAGCCCGGCTACAGTTTTGCATTAGATGTGAATTTTTTGCGTACATATTTTTCTCAGAACTCAAAAAGGTTATATCAAAAATGGGGTCTAATTATATTTTCGTAAATTGCTTGTAATATGCAATCAAAAAAAGTAACTTTTATAAAACAGGTCGCTAGGGTTACAAGGAATTGTGTATGTGATCACATGGCTCTCAATTTAGTTCAGGAATGTTTATTACGAAGTAAAAGTAGCTGTACCTACACAAAGTACAACATTTTTTAATGCCACTAATAAAGCTTATAATGAAATTCATAAAAACATGTGAGTGATCTTTTCCTATATTATATGCCATAGAAAATTAACAGGGTTGAATTAAGATGAATATTATCATACACAGAATTAGAGTGGGACGACAAATTCTCTGTTGAACGGGCAAGCCCTCAAGCAATCAGGTCAATCAGCACAAGTTAACTGAACTTTCTATACTACAATACTCTCTCTCGATATATGTAAAAAAAATATGTAATTAATGTAAACATTTAATATTGTCATCGTTAATTTGAAACTTTGAATTCTTTGTAACTCTGACTCAATGTACTCAAGGTCGTTTTGCAGTTCTGTAGTTCTGCACATATTTTGTTTTTTTCTGGTACTGTCCAATATTTTAGTCTCATTCACGCTCGAATAGTGAGCATGCGTATTGAATAAAATCGGCCATCCCATTTTGATAATACATATGAGCTTGTCAATCCAAACAACCAATTATCCGAATATTCAGTAGTAATATAAAAATTCCATAGGTAGCCCAAATTTGATCAATTTGATTGTATCACTACATAATTCGAATCGAAGTCTGTCATCAATCTTATGATTAGCGGGCGTTTACGAATCCCGACAAAAGTTACCAAGCAACAGTGAAAAGTCTGGTCACCAACTGTATTAAAGTTCGACTCGGGCAAGTCATCTTCCTATTTAACGTATGTAAATTTGATAATTACACGAAATCTAGTTACAATACGTTTTCCGTTTAATTCAAAACGTTTAGTTTGCGATGAAAATGTTGCACTTACGGAGAGCGAGTTTATTTTAAATATAATTTAAACGTTTTAATTAGAAATGTAACAATTTGATCGATCATCTTTTAAGAAAATGAACATAGCATTCTTTAAATTGTAAGAGCAGTCAAACCTATTTTGGAACCCTCGAAATAAACTTCACTGTCAGGAACTGTTCTACACGATTTGCATTGAAATTACGACAGTTTTCAATTTGCAATTAAAATTGAAATTTAAGTTTATGTAAAAATTAAATTATGTAGTTTAATAAAAGAAGACATCCAGTTAAGTGAAACAAAGTTGCGTATCGGAATGCGCCGAGAAGTAACGTCAATTACCGTTGTAAATTTGAAACCGAAGATCGTTTTTTACACCTTACTTTTTTGTTGCAATTTTTTTAATGTTAATTGATATTATTCACGTATAACGCATACATACATAAGTACAAGCACACGCACTTGACATGTGTTAGCATCTAAGTATGTACTATGAATGTAGTATTAACAAGAAATTTGTTAATTAACAACTTTTCACAAATACACATACTTTAGTTAGCTAGAAACAACACCAACAACAACCACGAAGAGTCAAAGGCACGAAAGGTAGAAGAGGAGGCCGATTGCGCGCAATAGCGAAATTACGATTACTTAATCGTGAGCGAATTACACCGCACGCCGCTTAGAAAAGAACTGAAAACGCACGCGAAAGCGACCAAATAAAGTTCTTGATTATTACGAGAACAGCGCCAGCTACAACTACATTGCATACAATAACAACAACAACAAGAACAACAACAAGAACAACGGCTACAGTACAACAACAAATTATTAAATAAACAGCAGCGCCGCAAATAAAATAACATAGGAAAAAAGTATGTTGTGCGAATTTCGAGCGCGACCCAAAAGAAAAAAATGGCAAAGCGGCATTTGAGAGCGAGAGAGAGAGATAGAGAGCGGTTGCGCTAGCGTCGCGGCAGATAATGTAACGTTGACGACGACAGCGGCTGCGGCGGTAGTAATGCGAAAATTAGGACACAATCAGCGGCAACGAAAGGCGCACAAAACAGCAAACGCAAGAGTGTAGGAGCGAGAGAGCGTTAGATCAAAGCAGCGCGAGTGGCAAAATTGCATGTGTGTGCCAGTGCTGCCACTAATATCGCTTTTTTCTCGTAAAATCCAGCCACTTCGAACCGATTTGAGGGAAAAGAAAGTTAAAATGGGGTCAAGAGATTTCTAGCTTTATGAAAAATATTTGACCATTTTCAGCCCATTTTAAATTTACTTTATTCTTATAACTCAAAGCGCAAACGTTATTTTCCTTAATTCAAAAATGTATTCATTTTTCTGTACAATCATTGTCCTCAACTTGCTTAAGTTTATACGAAAATATAATTATTGTGTTTCGTGTGTTCATAAGTGCTCTTGTTACTTTAATTACACTTTTGAAATACTTGAACTAAAAATTGTCTTAGTTATTCTTTTGGAAAGTCATACTCTGACTTTTTGAAAGAAAAAAAAAACAGAATCAGAAATGAAGAATGCTTAGTTTATATTACATGGAGTGTTCCTCAATAATATTCACTGTTTTATACACATGGATTGACACATTCGAATTGGCAGATCATTACTTTCTGGCTTTTTCTTTATATTGCAGCGAGATTTATTGAACTTTTCGCTTTTAGCTTTTCAGAATAAAGTCTAGTTTTTTGTTGATCAAAAATTGGCAGCACTGGCGCGAGTTGTGCGCGAAAGCTACGCGATCGACACAGAAATTCGCAAATGGCCAAGCCAAAATCGGCGAAAGAGAGCAGAGCAGAGCAAAGGCAGAGAGAGTAAGCAGAGCAGCGACTGAATAAGAGAAAAATAAGCAGCGCTGAGCAGCATTGCCACTCATTAAGAAATTGTGCAATCTGATATTGAAAACTTATAATTATACCTTTTAAAAGAACTACAACAATACTAATCGTTCGGACATGGCTAAGGAATAAACGTACCGTTAACTTGGTGCCAAAACCAGAATTTGCAAATACAAGTTAATGCGACAAAGCTAGACCTAAGCCTCGGTTACACGTGCTGTTGCAGCATTTATAAAAAAAATTATTATTTGGACTATTTTCTAAGCAGTTCCACAGCGATTTAGAGAACACAAATTTCTGGCAACACTGCAAGTAAGACAGAGGGGAAATCTCTGAAAGTGTGGGAGAGCGCGCAAAACATTTTTCGCATGAATTTCGCACACACGAAAGAATTTCAACAATTGAAAACAGCAAAGGGGCGCTGGTGGGGCGTGGGGAGAACAGTAGGGCACTCCAATAGACGATCGTGATATGAGCGCTGTGAGCGAGAGAGGGCGGCCTGACATTTCGGTTGTTTATTGGGTTTGTTGTTGGGCGCGGAGGGAAGCATTGGAGCTTGCGGCTTTGTATTTTTTGTGTGGCAAATTTGTAAGTTCTTTGCGGCTGCTAGGGGCTTTGGATTCTACACGCTCACGTGTGGGTAGCTCTCGAAATTTTGCTAATGGCGATCTCTCAGCGCGCGGCGTAATTGGGTGTTGTTGTACGTCAGTGCCTTGGCTTGTCTGTCTGGCTGGCTGTTTGGCCTGTGTTTGCTCTGCAGTTCGTCCCTCCAATTAGTCGCCACATAAGTATGTACATACATATCTTGTGCAGGTTGTAGGGTGCATGCGTTCTCTTGACGACAAGTTTTTGGCCAACTCAAAGTCGTTCCACAAAATGAAACCGTTCGAAGGTTGAAGGCGAGCAGGCGTTCGAATATGTTAATCGGAAGTTAAAATTGGCTAAATTTATTTCTGTTGCGGCTTTGGCGCAGCAAGCGCTGAAAGCTAAACTGCCAAACGAGATCAGCTAATAAAATGCAGTTTTATGTTAAAAGTTTTTTTTCTAAATCACGTTATTAAAATGGCCAAGCTGTGTTTTTGTTGGTAGGTTTGTTTGGCTTGTCGTTTTGTTTGTCGTCATGTTTGTTGGACGCTAACTAACTAAAGTTCGACAAGTTCCGAAGTAAAGTGCAAAAATGAAAAAACAACAACAAAAAACGCAAAAATTAATCGCAAAATTCCTTTTACAGCGAATTGTGTAAACCTTGACACCGTATGCTTTTTATGTATGTAGTAGGTACATGCATATGCATGTGTGTGTGTGCAGCGTTATGTGTGCACTTTGGTGCCTTTGTGTTAGTTACGCTGGAAGGAAAAACTGGGCTTAAAGCGCGGCTGTAACCAACAAGCGTGAGAACTTGTTGCATGCCGCAAATTGGATTCGCACTAAAAATGGCCGCTTGCGTGCATGTGTGTGTGTTCTTGTGTGCATGTAGCTAGAAAAATGTTGGCAACAAGGTAAAAGGCCTAATGCACACCTTCCCTTTTAGGCACAGGCGTTGCTGCCGCGGGCACAGGCGCAGCTCGGTCGCACATGCGCAAGTGGCGCGGTTGCAAGGTGAGCAGCGCTCGGCGTTGCATTGCCATATGCGCGCGCACACAAATGTGGCAATATCTCTTTTTGGCTTGCTAGTTGAAGGTATCGATCTCGTTTTTGAGCTGAGGCATTGTACTTTGTCACCTTTAGGCAGGCGTGCCGCAGAAAAAGCAGCAGCAAAGTGATCAGCAAAAACAAACGTTGTCATCATGTTGTTAAATAATTATACCATATCGATATTTTTTCCTTTTCTAAGGGGGGCGGGAAGCATCAACTTACATTTTTGCTGACTTGTGGGCAAGCGATATATGTATGTACATGCATTATATGGTATATTGTTATGTTATGATGGAAAGTTATTTGAGAAACTTGCAGGGAGTTTAGCCCAAGCAATGCGATAAGCATTGCGTCATAGTCAAATTTCCTTGCTTACCACGCCTATTTTGAAGCACCAAGCAAAAATTAAATTTTTAATATGTAATTGCAGAATGATTGCCTTAACTTACGTCCTTTCTGCCTTCCTATTTATCATTCTCCAAAACAAAGCAAATAATCGCTTTTTAATCATACGAGTTCATACGATTTTAACGCTTGACTAAACTCGAATTACCGCTCACTCGTAAAACAGCGACGTACGCCCAATCAAATAAAACCGCTAAGCAGGGGGGAATTACATTATAATTCGTCATGAAGAGACAAAGTCGGAATAATGAGACCTCAGTCCGTCAAACAGCGCACTGTCAAATGGGAAAAATGTCAATCAAATGGAAAAAAGAAACATTGCTAAAAAAGGCAGCAAAACGAAAAGCCTGCAATAGAAAAAGAGGCAGAAGAAGGTGAAAGGGGGAACCGCTGAAGAACCGATTGTGAGTGCAAAGTAATAAAGTGCCAAAATCGAAGAAAAACCGCACAATAAATACCGTTGTAAAGAGCCTAATACGCGCGAAAACGGCAAACAGGCAAACAAGCAGAAATGACCCAGCAGGAAATTGTGCAAGCCCAATTTGTAAATATTTGTAATTTTGATTAAAAATATTACAAAGTAAGATATGATGGCATTATTTAACGAAGAATACGCATACATACATACGTTAAAATGCTTAAAATGTGCTTATGTAGGTCTGTATATGTACATATGCAAAGATGATACACGCATTTGCTGTTGAACAATTTAATTATTTGAAGACCAGATAATTATATATTCTTTATTCTTTCGTAGTATTGACATATTGTACTATATTCAGTAGGTTTATTTCCGATTCCCAGTAACTAAAATTGCACGCTATTAGTCTTTATATTCTACATTATACCCGTATTGAATCTAGATGCCTTACTAATGGTAATGGCAAGTATTTTTGTTGTAGTTAATTTTAAGTCATGACTCTAGACTTGTTGAATTTGTATGAAGAAATCTTTCCAATCTATATAAACCGATTCAAAGCTAAATTTGTATAACTTTTGAGCGGTTTTTTGCAACAATTCATTTGCCCCATTTAGTTCTAGAGGGCAGCTTATGTATGCTTGTAGGTGGGCGTATTTGTGCTTGTTGTGTATGTGGCATTATGGCAACGGTGCATGTAAGTACCTAATGTAAGTACACGTATCTAATGGATACGTAAGCATCGCTCGCGCCGCCGCCATCGTTTGTGGGTAATAATCCAAGCCATATCCAATGAACACGCACGCACCCATAAAACCCATTAAAAATCGCGTAAATTGAATGCCAAATTGAAGTGGATCGAAAGTGGAATGGTGCGTGTGTGTGTGTGTGTGGGGGAAGGAAAGAGGTAAAGCGGGAGTAGGGAACATAAGCCACTAGTGAGGAACACAGCCAAGCGCGAGCAGGCAGGTAAGCAGGCCAAAAAACCGTGTGTGACGAGAAGCGTTGAATGGATGAAACCTACGCACGCGAAAAAAAGTACTCAATAACAATAACAACAACAATAAACAATTACAACAACAGTAATGACTACATGAGTACTATGTAAGAGCCAAATAGAGAAAAATCAACACAACAACAACACAAAATCAACTCATGTAAACGCAATTTTAATGTATTGTTAGTGTTGTGTGTGTGTGTGTGTGTTTGTTTGCTTGTAAGCGTCAAAGTACATTCACCTGGCCGCCTTAGAAAAGTGGAGCAACTCGAGTGCCTAAAATTTACTAATTTACAGTTAGATTGAGAAATGTATGTGCATTTGTGTGCGAGTGCATGTGTAAGTAATTCTGCGAAAAAGAAGAGCGAAGGGCTAAAATTTGACAAGTCAGTAAACAAGTTCTGGCGAAAGCAGAAGAAGAAGCAACAACAGCAGTAATAAAGAAGGGCAACAAAAAGTCATAGTACAAAAAGTAGGCGCTTTTTTAATTGTTACTTACACACAGTTAACAATGCCAATTTCCCAGGAAAATATACATATGTACATATGTAGTATTAAAAAAGTTTTTCAAAGAATCGCATTATTTGAGGTTCTTTTTTGGTGGCACATGATAAGGGTTTATAAATTCTTATTCGAAGAAATAGAATATTTTCAATAATACAGCAAAACAAATAAACGCTTCTTGATCGAAAAACGTAAAGGAAAGTTTTTAGTAGAGTGGCACTTTGTTTTACAAAATATTTTATTATCATTTTTACACAGAATGCATATCAGCTGATTGATAGCCTGTGCTTGCCCTTGATTTTGGCAATATAATAAAATACGAGCTGTAAAAGACTGAAAAAGTCCAGAGTCTAAAAGGGGTATGATAAAGAACAAAGAGCTAACAGCTGTCAAAGAGAAAACCAATTACACTGCGCAAAATATGCGTCCGATTGGAGCACCACCGAAAAAGTACCCTGAGTTGAGAAGCATTTTGGGTTGAGTGCAAATATGAAAGAAACCAAATTTTGATTTCCAATTTTTTATAATCGTTTTTTATGAACCGAGCGATTAGGTAAATTGGCTAGATCGGTCTAAAGATCTTCAGTAATAGGCTTGATTTGATGAGTGTACTTGTAGTGGTAAAGGGAATAAAATCGTATACACCAGATAAGAGGCTAAGCAAGCTTTTGCTTTAGATCAGGAGTGGCCAACCCGCGGACCGCCTTGAACATTTTTTCAGGCCAATCTTCCCGCCATTTCCTCTAATTTTGCATATATGCGGCCCGCGAGATCATTTGGGTTGGCCGACCCTGCTTTAGATCATAGAGATTTCAAATTGAGAGCATGCCTTCGAAAAAATCTTTCAAGAAGGAGATTTCAGAGAAAACTTGATAGACAATTAAAATCATAATTGCGGTTTAGAAATTTCTCACGATGAAGAAAATTAGCAGCAGAATTTTGGTCGCCTTGCCCTTCCGTTTCAAACTTTCTTATCGAGCATTTCTGCAAACATAAAAATTCAATTAAAAGACTACCAAACATTTTGTTCATGTGTAATATTTAGATACAAATAGAATTTATTGTTGCCATTGTTGTTGTTGTTGGCACAAGAAGAGCTGATAACCACAAGCGCGCAGAGTCAGGCTATAGGTGAGTGAAGAAATTGAATGAAAATGCGAGGAATGCGTGGGTAAATTGGAGAGAAAAAAAATTTGTTTGGCCTTTTCGTTACGAGTTGCCGGGTCACACGCTGTGAAGTGCTGCTTGTTGTTGTTGTAGGTGGCGTTGTTGATGTTGTTGTTGCGACAAATACTTTGCGCTCATTAAGGCTTAATGATTAAGCCATATTACAACAGCGTGTTAAGTTCGCGCTCTAGGATAAAATAGGCTGTTCCACTGGCCGCCAGGCATATTCTTTTGATATTTAAAAGCTTTTTCCTTGCTTCATTCTGCTACCCGCCGCCGCTTTGTGGTCTTGTGGCAGCCTCTTTAAATGTACTTTTCCTATTAGCCTTTTGAGTCAGAATTTTTTTTGGAAATTTCTGGCATTTACTCGCGTGTAAAATGCTCGGTTATGGTGGCACGTGTCCTGCGGTTCGCACACGGCTGCAATCACTGCGTGTAACCGCAATGTCCTGTATGTGTGTGTGTTTGTGTGTATGATTGTGATTGTGAGCTATAAGGTCAGCGTAAAGCTGCAAATAATTGAGTGCCGCCATTTGCCACGAGTATTTACACAATTTTGTGGGTTTTTAGAATTTATATTATTTATTGCAAATTGTTTTTGCAGGATCTGTGTGGCTTAATTACAACATGCGGCGTATAAAATAGACAATGGCGACTGCTTCCTGGCGTTGGCCATTATTATTTATGCTCAAATGCGCTTGTGTGCTTTTGTACCTTGTCGAGGTTATGCAACGTGATAAATTGAATGCTTTTCAATCTCAGTTTGGCATGTAAATTGGCGTTAAATCCAAAATTCTAATTTACTTGCATCGAAAATATGTGCAGGCAAATAAATTTCCATGAAAAATGAGCCAATTACGGGAGAGCAACTTTGATCGGTTCAGCATGACAGCATGACCGACGTGGCAATTATTTTGAAATATTTAAATGTAGAGAACATTTTGGAGTTTGGGGAATCGAAAGAGCAGAGAGATAAAGATATGATGAGGTCAGATTACTAAATCAGTATAGAAAAGGAAGAAATAAGGAAATTGATTATCAACTGAAATGGAAGAAAGAGAGAAGAAAAGTAAAGGGTTTTCCAATAAGTGCGGGCCGATGTTAAAATGGAATAAAAATGTATCTTAAGGATCTGTTGCTCAACCGTGTAACTTGCCATGCTGATTTGGCATCAGTGACTGAGTAATAAACAACGACTGGCCCTTATTGGAAAACACTGTAGATGATTTTGTTTCGGCTCCGTTTAGGAGTAAATATGCCAGCTAATTTGATTTTTCAGCAGATGAGCTTAAAGTTTTTTCTCTTTCGCAATTTTGTCTGTGGTTGAAGCTCTTTGCTCTTCTTAAGATTGGATTGTATGCACGTATCTGCACTTTATTTGATTAGAATGCAGATTCTTCTATTGCGGGCTCAACTATGCTGGTAAAAAACTTTTATTGCTTCAAAATAGAGTTAGCGTTCCTTAAAAAAAGCCATAGAAATATAAAGGGGCATAACAGGCAAAAAATTCAGAGACTTTGAGAAAGAAGAAAGCGAAAAATGAACAGAATTCTTTGATTATTTTGTACTCGCTGGAAATAAGAATTTGTTTGCCAATTCTAGTACATATTGCTTTTGCCAGTATCGAATTGTAATGTAGGAGCTTCGAAATGCGGTATACAGATTTAACAATATTAAAAATTTCGTATTCATACGAAAAAACGAAACTAGCTACTTTTGTGCTAGAAATTTTAGATTCCGAAAAGTATTCCCAATTTCAAATTTTTACAAAAAATTTTGTTAAATTTTTAGCAAGGCCAAAAAATATATCAAGATTTAGTGCAATAAGTCGAATAGACGTGGAAAAACATAGGTTTAAGTAAGGTGAGAATTGAAAATACTCGTTTAGGGACTGCCACAATTAATAATGATTTCTACTACCTAAGCAAAAAAGCATTTCCCTTTAAAGTTTTAGCGTTACTGACTCACAGACCGATATAAATAATGTGTGGAGTTAGTATGGAAATGTAAGCGTACAGCACTTTCAAGAACTTTATGGCAGCACTTCCTATTTGCATAAAATAAAAGTGCCACTGATTCTGACAATTTCAAAATTTACATGTAATTGTAAAAACAACTTCGCAGTTTCAATTGAAAGCAATTTCTGTAACACAAAGAGTCAGTTCATTGAAAAAGTTAACAATTTAATTAAGCTCGCCATAAATTATGTGCCCTTCTTTGAACTTTGCTTGTGCTTGTGTTTTTACATACATATAGGTGTGTGTGTGTGAGTACGCTTACAATTGACAAATAAATCAGCATTTTAATCAATTAAAAAGAACAAATTTTTATTGCGCGTTGCTGGAAGCTCACTGAATCAAAACCCCAACTAAGATAAGTGCAAACAATGCGGCGGGCATGGCCTGTGGGCGAAAATCCGGACAGCAGCGCTTCGTGGCAACAGTGAGCGCATCGGACAGCGAATAATATTTATGTTGGCAACTTCCCAAACTGCACACAACTGTTGTAAATTAACATAACAATGTTGGCTCATTAACATAAATTGCCGCCACCAGAGGGCGCTTCAACAGGCCAGTCCGCATCCAAAGCACATACTTTACAACATTTGCGCGCTGAAAACGCTTCGCTGCGGTCGTAAAGTGACAGCAATTAAGCGCGCATGAAGTGAAAATGTTCCGCCCGCCCAAAGATATTACAAAGGATATGCACACTCCTGCGTGGCTGCAGTCGCTGGCATGCTTAAAAAATCATTTTGCAGCCAGACGCGCGCGCGTTCGCTGAAATGATGGCACAATTATAAGCCAATAATGAAATTATTATGTCCGCTGGCTGGACATTAAATTGAAGGCAGCAGTTGGGAACAACCTTTTCAGCCATCCTCCATGCACACACACACACACACACACACATAAGTTAAGAGCTGCAGTGATGCCATGATCCTGCGGCGTGCATAATAATACATATTTATGGAATTTCCTGCGCTCCCTCTCCAAAGTTGAGCGATTAAGCGAGTATTTGCCGGTTTTAACATGACAATGTAGACAACCCATAGCAGTGTAGAAAACTTGACAGACAATGTACTATAACATGTAAAAAACTATGTATAAAAAATTTCGGTTCAAATATTTAAAAAGAAGTAAAATTCAATTCCAAAAAGCTTAAAAAGTATTTCTTGCTAATAAAAATTAAGTTTCGAAGTTGTGTAGTCCATAAGGATGATTTTTATCTCAGTCTCGTGCAAAGAGTTATTTCAATAGGCGTCAGCTGTTTCCTCTGACATCAAACGCTCATTTAGCGCACGAGTCAAATCTGTCCTTAAGGGTTATTAGAAGGGTTTTGTTGTGCACCGCGACCGAGAATGGATCTTTTGTTCTAGGTCCTTAAGGATAACCAAACTTTAAAATACATATAGCTGAGCTAAAGATAATGTACTACCGTTTCATTTTCAACTTAAGCTGCCTTCTGACCTGCTTTTACTATCGATTCAATATATAACAACTGCACACATTTTCATTATACTAAATTAAAAACTAAACGATTTGCAAAAAAATTCAGAGTTTTGACAATGTTTACCAATTCTACATCTGCTTTTCGCTGTGTAGATAATTCCGCACAACTTTCTCCCTTCCTTCGCCATTACTGTGCACACTCTTGCAGACAGTTGCATTCTTTATTAACCCTGCTAGCACTTTCGCTGCCAAATTACCCCACCTCTAGAGCGCTGCCACCTCAGGACATTAGCGCCATCCCTCGCCCTCCCCCACTCCTTCAGCAGCATGTGACATTGATTTTGTTGCAGTTTTTAATTTCACTGCATTTCACTTCCTTTCATTCGCGTCGGCAGTCGTGCGCGCATGAATCATTTCGAGTGGCTCTATTGTTCGGAGTGCGGGCGTTGCGTGGCGTGTCGTCAATGGCAAGGAAGGAAGTGCGGGGTGTGGTCGTTTCGATTGCCAATACACAGCGGCGCGTTGAATGGCTGCTCCCTGCTGCGTGTCGCTTTGTTTGTCTCTGTCTCTGTCGGTTTGTTTGTCTGTCGCTGGTTTGCGGTGGGCGTGCGGGCGCTGTAAAAGCCGCCATTTTCCATTGCCCCGTTTGCATACTGCTGCCGCTGAATGAACTTCCGCCATGCACTTCCGCCTGAACGATTGGCAGCGTGATTAAGCTTTGTTTTTCAGCGTTTTTTTCTTTGTTGAAAAGTGTAAAGTTGTTTTAATGCGATTTATAGATCTGCAGATCGGTGAAAGATAAACTAATTATCGTAGAACCAACTAAAGACTTGATAAAGAACGTCCTAGCGTAGGATCCTTATTATCCTGTATTGCGTTGCTTTCAGCTCGAAGAATCCAAAAATCGTATCTCATATTAACAGTTTATACTTTTTTTATTTCAAGCTTTAATTATTCGAGGTTATTTTGGTATGATTTATCTAATACTTTCGATTAAATTTGAATGGGCTTCAAAAAAGCTTCGAATAGGATCTTTGGTATAGTATATGGCGGGCGGTAGGCAGGGGGGTGTGTTCAATCGGCTCGAGAATTTACCCGTTGAATAGGCAAATAAGACAACAGAAAGCAAAGAAGAAGAAGAAGGATTTCAGGTTATTGGCTGTCAATTAATACTACCGGGTTATAAAGGATCTGCATTTGCCAACCAAAAAAGCAACGGCCAATATATTTATTAATTATTAATTAATTATTTTATTTATTAATCTTACAAATACATATAACATTTATATCAATACACTTACGGAAATAAACAATAACAGATTAATAAATACTGCATTCAGTTGCACAAAAATGGACAAGTGTTGAATGCAGATATATCTAGTATAATAACATAGTATTTAGATGTATTTAGATGTATTGTAATATTGCTGATATGCAGCCAGGCTTAATGTAAAAATATATAAATTATTATTTATTGGCTTGGAAATTTTTACCAAAATAATTCCGAAAATAACTGTAAATGCAACATTGTAAAGGAAAAACGCGCACACTAAAAGCGCAAACATTTTGCATGAGCAAATCGCAACACGTAAGAATTGTCGAACTAAAAAAATGTAAAACTGTAATAAAAAGTAACTGTGATTTCATTACAATACAAAAGATGCGCGCGGCGTTGGCGGGAATGCGCCCCTTTGTGTTCAATGAAAAAGGTTGCAGTGCGCTTGCGACAAAAATATTTTTGCGCCAATACGTATTTTTACATTGTTTCACACAGACAAAGGCGAATGAAAATGGTGGGGAGTTCGCAGCTGCAGGCGGGGAAATGAGCGGAAGGCGCTCTGTGGCGGAAGCGGAAATAAGCAAATAAAAGCTCGAGCTGGCGTACAAATAAAAAGAAAAAAACAAGAAAGCGTAAACAACAAAAAATAGAAGGAAAGGGGACGAGAACAGACACAAAAGAGCCGAAAACAGTTGTTGACAACATTGTCAATCGCGAAAAAGTGTTGTAAATTTAAACAGTTAAAGGACATTATCTGACCGTTGCATATGTGTGTGTGTGTGTGTGGCTGTGCGAAAAACTGTGATGCGAACTTTAGAAATGCTTAAATTTGAGAGAAATCGAAAGGCTTAAGTGGTTAATATGAACGACTTGAATTTCGAAAATTTTCCCCAAATTTTATTACACGATAGTGCTGTAATTTATTACACAAGATAAAAAAAAATTAGTTCTGGAAAAACTTTAATTTTGTTTGGCAGTGGTATAAGAAATCTCTGTGCAGATTGGCGAAACTCTTTCACACAATTTCGAAAGCTTTTATTCGAAATCCTAGATTTCGTGCCAGTGGAATTGGGTATAAGCGCAAATCCGACACTTGTTTCCCTATAAAAGTTTGAGCGCAAAAATATAATACATGGCATTAGTTGGCAACACTGGCGTGCGATTAACTGACGCAAGTGTGGACTTTAGCTAAAAAGCTGCTAAAATTCAATTAAACGCTTAATTCCCAGCGTAAATTGAGTCCCTTGGTCACCGTTTGACCAACGCTGGCTGCCTTGATGGGGCTTGTGTATGTGTTTGTGTATTCGTTTGAGTGTGTGCTGGAGCAGTGAAAGAGTGAAGTGGGCACAAGGGCCTGTGCTCTTTGGTGGCTGGCTGGGCATAGTTGGCTGTTGGCGTTGGGTGGTGGTTGGGCGTTCCGGCATACCACTAAAAACTGCATTTTATATGGCGCATTTGTGTGCTTGTATGCGTGCGTTGGTGTTTGGCTGCGGCTAAGCGTGCTGAGCGGCATTTCCTGTGCGTTTGCATTTTTGGTGGTGAAATGCATTGAACTGTGAAATTAAAATTCAACAACGAGTGAATGCATTCGAAATTCTGTTCTGTTGTGTGACTGTATG
The DNA here is from genome assembly GCA_963457695.1 of Neria commutata. NCBI lineage: Eukaryota > Metazoa > Arthropoda > Insecta > Diptera > Micropezidae > Neria > Neria commutata. The sequence continues at coordinate 13,660,274 of OY735245.1, read as the reverse complement.
CGTGCCTGTCTGTGTATGTGTTTGTGTGCTTTTAGAAAAACTTCTTTAATTTTTTGTTGCTGCCAAGAGTGCATTTGCTGCAATGCATGCGTAAAGATGCAAATATCCTTTTATTCTCTGAGATAGAAAAGCAATTTTCGTAGAACTAAAAAAATTCTTTTGGAGTTTTTGAAGTAACAAATTAAAGTGCTTACATTTTTTTTTAAATTACAAATGCGCTTACACGCTTCTGAAGCAGCACGTTTTATAGTTGTAACCTAGTATCATTCTACAGTTCCGTCTGCCAGCACTCAAGCATGGCGGAGAAGAAGGTGGCTGCGTGGCAGCGAGCCAGCAGGAGCTGAGATTCGTGCTGTGCCATCACATTTTCTCTAAATTAGTTTGCTCAAGAAGCACAATTAAAAATCTGTGTGTGTGTGTGCGTTGATATGAGTGCGTATGTGTAAGCAGTGCGCATTTTCTGCAAAGGTATGCGTGCATGTGCCAGATAGATAGATACTCTGTCTTTGCTTTCCTGCCACTACTTTCTCATTAGTTCCTTCTTTTCGTTTTTTCTTGCTTGCCTTATTCAATGACTTCATTGTAAACGCAGCAGGAATAGAGCCAGTGGCAGCGCCACAAGCTTCAAGTCTCATTTAATTCAACAAATTAAGTGGTTGGTCTGAAGTTTTTAAACTGGCCCAGTGGCATGGCTTAATTAGCACGTCCCCTGTGCTCGGCGTGTGCTATTTTTTTGGCTGCAATTCCAACAAGGCCATAGATACTCATGCAGCGAGTGACGTCAGAGTTCAAGATTTAAGCTTTGGCCAACCTAATTAAATTTTCTTGTAAAAATATTTCTTGTAATTGGGTTTTTCGGCAGCATTTCCTGTGATGGATTGGCATTTCACCAAACTAAAAGAGGTTCATGTAATGTAAATACCTCATATGCTATTCCATCCTATCATATCCTGTTTTTTCTGATCCCATTTTATTCTATTCCATCTTTTACTTTCACTTCTTTTCTTTCTTTTCTTTCTTCATTTAATTTTCTATCCTACTCTACCCTAATCATAAACCCTATCCTACCCTACCCTATATATATTTTTTATTTCTCGAAAGTTTAGAGAACCCTTTGGAATTTTATTTGATTGGAACTATTCTCATCGAAAAGTGTTTATCGTTTTTAATCTTACGGAAAATATTTTGGATTCCCTATATCTACCAATAATTGTGTGGTGATATCTTTATTTTATAATCTCTACCTGAACATATTCTATTCGAGCACTTTTTCAAGAAAATCTACGATATGAAAATGAACGTTCGTCTCGATAGAATTATAACATCAACGAATTAATTGCTTATCGTTTTATTAGTTTATAAAAGTTCTGTATATAATTTTTAATTGAGTTTGAGATTCCCTAAAATACTGACTATTTATTTGCATTTGGCATAAATTTAAAACTCTTCGTATAATAATATTTAAAATTTACAAATCAGCGTTAATTGCTTTGGCGCCATCGAAGTGTAACGAATCTGATGAATTGCTGAAATGTTATTCCATTCAATTTCTCCAATTTCGTGTAAATGTGTGTGTGTGTGTCCGTATCTGTATGTGTGTGTGTGTGTGTTTGCAGATAAATCACAGTCAATTGTATGATTTACGCTGTTTGTTGTTGTTTGCGTGCTTTGCGCCAAAAGCGATGGCCCATAATTGCTGAGCGGCAGCAGCAGCAACAACAACAACAACAATCAGCAATGAGTGCAGCAATTGCAATGAGCGCACGTGCTGCAGCGTCAGAATTAGCGCCAGCAACGAACGAATGAACGTACCAACAAAAAGCAACGGCAGCAACAACAACAACAACTAAAGCAGGTGATGGCTTCAGCGCGGGTGCGGGCGCCGGTTAAGCAAGCGCAGCTGATAAGCAGCAAATGAAACTGCAATTAAAGCCGCGGTCGGACGCGGAACAGCGCCAGAGTGCAGCAAAAAAGAAGAAGAGAGACACTTGGATGCCTGCCCTGCCCTACCCGCCTCCAACACAAAAGTTGCACATGACGGCAGCAACAACAACAGCAACTAAAATCCAACACACAAAATGAAATGAACTTGCGGAAAATGAGTGGCGGGAATCAGGGAGGGGGAGAGGTAGCTAGGTAGTGAATGACTCAGAAAAAAGCGCAGCAGTGGCGCTGATGAAGATGATGAGCGAAGCATAATTACTGCGCATACTATGGAATAGCGGGAAGGGGGCGGGGAGCACCCACAAAGCCAGGCGCCACAAGTGGTTGACTGCAGCAGTTTTCCGCTGGCATTGTTGTTGTTGTTGTTGTTGCTGCTGATGATGATGATGTGCATGATGTTGACGTTGTTTTCATGACGTTTGCTGTCAAAACAGACAGACAGCAAGCCATACAAACACACATAAACAGACAGACAGACCGACAAACTGACAGAAAGACCGTCTGACAGAGGCAAACAAACTCGCCTAGCTTTATGTTGTCTGCCTCGGCGTCGCTTGGCGGCGGATGAAGAGTAAGCGACGAAGCTGAAAATTGAAGGTTGCTCTATTGCTGATTGTTGTTATTGTGGTTGCTGTCATGTCACACCATGTCGTTGGTGGGGGTCAAGGTAGTCACTTGATCACGATTGCATTCCAATTCGCGAGCATAGATTTGAATTTTAGCATGTATTTGGTATCGGTAAAATTTTATTTTATTTTCAGTGTCCAAGCTGAAGAAATTCTTCGCAAAAATCTCTAAATCAATGAGAGATACAGGGTATATGATGGCATACATATTATTTAGGAACCTAGCAATATAGAGTGCATTTAGGATTATGGATGCAGTCTCATAGTAACCGCATCCTGAAGCCCCTATTGTGGCAGGTCTCCATCTATTTACAGATTCCCATGGACGCGTTACTTCAAATGTAACGAAGCAATTTTCTTAGGGAATAGATTCTCAATAATATTTGAAAGAAATGAAAATTTTTCTATAATTTATTTGTAAAAAAGCAGTGCAGAAAATGTAGGAGTGAGGAACTGCAGTTACATAATATTACTTTGATTGAAAACTGCTGAAGGGATCGGAATCATTCTAATAGAAACCTATAGATGACGAAATACGTCAGCTATGTAAGTGGCTCTCTAGGACACAGTTGGTGGTCTGACATTTAGGCCAAATGTAGGACCACTGTGATAAACCAAGAGGGTATTTGACATACTTTCTGAAAAACTAAGGAGAGCTTGGCTCAAGCAGAGACAGTTTATTATTATCTATTATTATCTAATAAACTGTCTCTGGCTCAAGTCATTTGGAGAGTTGAATAAACTTTAAAAGGTTCTTCCTTTCGTTTATATTGAACGACTTAAGTTTATCTACATAGGCTGTCATCAGAGTCTGAAATTTAATGTCTAATGGGCATGGTTTTTAAATTTTTGCATTGATAAATTCTTGAAAATGGCTGCAATGGGGAAAGGATAAGGATAAGGGATTTGGATAGGCTGCATACCGAATATTAGCATCTCAGAAAAAAACTATAAATGTAAAAAGCAAAAATCGGTCAAAGTCGACAAGGCCCGCCGGTCATCTAATATTTGCTTTGAAGAACTGTTTTTGGGCTTTCAAAAATATTTACAGCAAGTAGTGCCATTTATCGGCCATTTTTGTGGTGGTTCTTCAGCATAATGGTTATCACCTTCTTTCTATTCATTGTAGCTACCAACTTGAAAACTGACTTCGAGCAGTATCTTTCTCTAATTGTACTATCTTGCTGATGCTTAGGCAAATAATTGATAGCCATTAAACGCGTAGAGTGCGCGCCTGCCTGTGTTTCAGCAGCAGACGGCTATTAGCCGCTCTCATCTCTCTCACCCTTTGCCCCTTACTCTCTTCCCGCCGCCTCATTGCGATGTGTATTAAAAATCGCTGCAAATCAAAGCAAATCATTGGCGCCGCGATACGCTTCGTAAATAGTACGTTGTATCTATGTAGAAGCGGCAGCTATAAAAGAATACGGCAAAAACGCTGCTGCCGCGCCGCTGCAAAGAGCGCAGCTGTAATGCAATTTTTTCGCTGCTGCTGGCAATTTGAGCGTGTGGCAAATGTTGCGCTTCTTTTGACTCTGCTGTTTTTTAAGTGAAGTATATGAATGTGTATGTGTGTATGTGTGTGTGTGTTTAACTTTTGCTTAATGCAGGCACTTAGCGCACTTGGCTACCGCCGCTTGAGTTGGCAGGCAGTACGCTTTTTTCTTCTTCTTCTGTTTTTCGCTGTTAAGTCACTTTTTCAACTGGTTTCACGGTGGCTGGCGCTGCTTTTTGCAGCACTGTATTTGTTGTTGTTGTTGTTGAGGCAGGTAATGTACACAACAATGCGACGGCATGGCATTCATCAACGCTCACACACACACACACACACACACACACACTCGCTCACTCACTTGCTGAGTGGTGGCGCGCATTCAAGTCGTTCCTTCAATTCATTCAGTGCGCAACGAATAACGGTTTTTTAGTGGTGTTTAACGTGAGTAATTGCAGCTACTACCGCCAATGTTGTTGTTGTTGTTGTGGTTATTGTTGTTGCTGTTGCCACTGCAGTTGCTCTTGCACTTGCTGCTTGCACACTCGGCGTTTGTGGGCGATTCTTTCATGCTTATTTATATCGTTTTGTTGTTGATGATTTTTTGCACTCTTTGTTGTTGTTGTTGCTGTTTAATTGATTATAGTATCGCTTACTCATTTTTTGTTGCCATTCACCTTTTATTGCCGCATTTAATGCGCTTATTTAGTAACATTTCAATACGTTTTTTTATTGCCGCCATTAAATGCGTTTTTATCCACAAGATACTTTAAACCATTAGTTACAATTTGCGTAGCAGCGAAGGAGCATAAGTGCGCGCATCTTTGAACTTAGCACGGCAGCTTAGCATTTATTGCGTATTTTCTTTACTACTTTTCAAAGAATTCTTCGAAATTGCCATGAATTGTTGAATGAAAATGATGAAAAGGCAGTTCTTTTGTAGTGGCCACCAAAGTGGTTTAAAGAAAATGTTTGAAACCTTGACTGAAATTTGAGTTCGCTTAATTTTTTACAATCGAAATCCGAACGATCGGCCTTATTTTGCTGCTATGGTCCAAAGAGATGGTAATTTTAATTGTTACTTTTTCATTCAAAAAAGTACTTTTTATTGTCGCATAATGCCGGTAGTTTTTGTACCCTATAAGGGCTAAAAAATTGTACATACACTGTAGATAAGTCATCAAATTAACAAAATCATTTTACGTCGCTTTTTAAAATAGTTAATATCATATACATACATATACTCCAAGTTATAATAAAACACTATTTAGTATTAAAAAAAATCAGAAAATTGGAAAATAGTTTATCAACAATTAACATTCAAAAGGAAGAATTTCGGTAAACGTGAATATTGTTCATCGAATTGACGAAAATTATCTTTTCGGGGTTAATGTCTCAGGATTAAACTTGTTGGTGCCAAGAACCTCACTACGTCATCATATGTCATCATCACAAATCACTATCTAAATGCCGCTCTTTTTTCTAATGGCTACCAACCACTTGCTGAATGAATATCTTTCATTGCCAACCCTTAGCATATTGCCTCGTTCTTCAGTCTAGTGCAGCTACAAAATATAAAAGCGTATTCTTCTACCTTGAAATGGGCGCACACAGCATTTTGTCAGCTTCTTTTCTACTCTCTCCGACACTTCGAGCAATCCACTTGGCGCTTTACAAATCAAATCACCGGAAGTGCTCCAAAATCTCGATGACAAATGTTTTACAACAATAAAGAAAATAAACCGTTTCCGTTGGGAAAAGGCTGCCTTACCACTTTTGGCACTCAGTTACACAGTCATTCAGCCACTCAGAAGCATCTCTCCTCTAGTCGATGGGAAAAACTGTGGCACTGTGGAACTACTATGGAACAGTTGATGTGAAGTAAAACAAAAAAGAGGCAAGGCATGAATGCAGTGCCGCACAGTGGTAGCATGTCAGACCGTGAGGGGATTTGTGGGTGAGCAAGGAATGCGCCGCAGGACGTTGAGTTGCTGCAATTCTGCTGATATTGCTCAGGCGGCAGTTCCGTGCTGGCATATGTCCCAATGATATATCGAAGGTAAGCGGCAACCTGTTGCGACTTGCGCTTTGGCACTAGGAAAGGCAAGCAGGACTTTGGTGACATATTTTAGAAGAAAACAAGTTTAAGATTCGCATCAAATGAAAATCTGTGTAAGTGCAATAAATAAGAGAATGAGTGGCAAGCAAAACTATTGCAAATTTGGGCGCTTCAGTGACATTCTTTTATAGGATAATATGAAAAAAATCGTTTAGGGAATATTATAGAGGAACTACTTTCTAAAATTTATTGTGGCTGTGAAATTTTTTGCTTTAATTTTGACTTAGAATTTTTGTAATGGGTTCTCGAATACTCACTGGATTTTAATGTTAGGCATGTAAGAAAGATACTTATATTATTTGACTTAAATTTGGTGAAAGGTTAAATCGAACTGCATAATTTGATCGTACGCCATCATCGGATTCGAATAACAAGGGCGGTAGCTTAATCTCGAATAGTCGTAAAAAGGATTCGAAAGAATGGTGTTAGGGTATAATTATTATTATTGAACCTGTTGAATATGCTTTTTTGAAAATAAAAAGAAAAGTGAAATGGATTAAAAATTTAATCATTTGGATATGCTTCGCAATCGTATGGCTTGCCATGATGATTTGGCATTAGTGATCTGATAATAAACAACGGATTAGACAGACGCCGCACAAAACAAGATGGTCGCCATAACCTGTCAACATCGACCCGCCCCCTTATTGGGAAACCGAGTACCTACTTAAAGAATTAATGCTGCTCCTACATTTTGCCATGCATTTGAGCTTCTGACTAATGAGCATGCCTAAATTTCGGCAAAATAAATTATAGCTCGGTTTTTTGGTTAAAAAAAATGCTTGTTAGCTTTTTATTGGCGATCATAAAAGCACAATAACAACAAGCGCCATATGGTCGAAAGCTACGAGGCGAGCTTGCAGCTGCTACTGACCGCTTGCCACTTGCACCTGCAGCCTGCCGCTAAATGCAGCTTATTTGCGCATAAATACTTGGCAAGCCAAATAAGTTAAAAGTCAAATGTTAACTTTAGGCTACACTGCTAAAAAAAAATTCGCCAAAAGTTTCTGAATTCTTTTTTTTGGGTGTGCACTCGGCAACACTAATCAGCAGCACTGCACACGCCGCCGGCTGAGGGCTTTGTGTGGCATGAAAAAACCAAACAAACAAACAAAAATACACGGCCAAGTTAAATTACGCGCAAGAATCCGCCAGAAAGCGACGGCGGCGTCCAAAAATGGCAAGCAGAGCGCGCCAAGTGGTGTTTGCCTAAAAGGCAAGCCAGGCTGAAGGGGCCGGCAGCAAGTTATCACTATTACAGCGTTTGCCTTTGTGTGCGTGTGCGAGTATGTGTGTGTCTCTTTTTGCGATTATGGCAACACTGTCCAAATTTGCACAATCTCAGGCAGGCCGGCCGCGTTGCACTTGCGCAAAAAGGTCTTAAGACAGGTTAGTTGCCTGCCTTTCTGCCTCCTGCCTGCCTGCGGGGTTTTAACTGTTTTTCATGTTATCGTTGTTGTTGTTGTTGTTCTCGTTGTTTTTTCTGTTGAGTGTTGCTAGGATTGTTTTGCTTGTTGCTGCTGCTGTTGTTGTTGTTGTTTCTGCAAGGCACTCAGTCAGTGGTTGTTTGCTTGTTGTTATTGCAGCCGGCGCAATTTAATGCGGCACATTTTTCTCAGTTGAACTGTTGCAACATTGCTGCAGCAACAACAACAACAACAACAAAATGGCATTTTTATAATTCAAGAATTATTGGTTTCTATGTGTGTGTAAAAGTTGTTGCTGGCCATTCTCCTTATGATGTTTATTAAAAGGGTCAAGATTTTGTGGCACTCATGTTAGAATCGCGGCTGCTAGCTGCAACTTATATAAATGCCAACATACTATAGCTACTTGTATGCATGTGTGTGTGTGTTTGTGTGCGCTTTTTCATTTGGCATATAATTTTGAAGCATATTTGGGCATAGGGAATTGCTGCCCGCTGGGCGTAGATATAAACAATCCAGCATAGATTTCCGCTTTTTGCTCAAGCAGGTTGATGCTGAAGATGGAATATTGCAGAATGTATGTAGATTTAGATTAAAGCTTAAGTTCAGTTGAAGTAAAATATATCGATAAAATCGCTCTTTGGAGCTAGACTAGCTTGAACTGGTTGGCTAAATAATCCATGTATGGGCCCTATAGGGGCCCTTCAGATGGTGATCTGATCAAGATCACGGAAAGTAGTCATCTGTTAGATTGCGAGGGTTAGGTCCCTTAGCTAGTTCATAAGTATAATTTAAATACAGATGATAACATTCGTATTGTGAACTTTTCTAGGAATTTTTCTGAAAAATTTTCTTTATATCGATTTAGCTAAGAATTTTCTTTCTTCGATCAGTTCAAATGTTGTGGAGTATTGTTGACATCAAAATATGCAGAAAAAAGTGCCGGATTGAAATAAAAAGAAACGAATGAATCAGAAGCTAATTAGTTAGGGTGGGTGTTGCTACGTCCGAAGGAAACAATTTTAGAAAACTTGTGCTTTGTAAACATGATTTATTTCTTGAAGAAATACTGCCAAAAGTTATTTTATGATTATCAATAATTGCAGCTAAAATATTTTAATCGATTCCTTATATTCATTATAATTAATTACTTTAAAGTATATAACTGATAATCAAATGTGATGTAGGATTTTGACGGAATTACCTTAAATTTTCAAATTGATATTTTGGTTAAAGGCTAATAAGATTAAAACGGCAACTACTTTTTCCATGATAACTGAAATTAAATAAAAAGTATCTATAAAAATTTCCTACGATCGATAGCTAACTTGGGCTAAATCGTTTTCGTAGAGCCTTTAGATGATGTATGCAATGCCCATTCTCAATAGTCAAGCGATTTGGGTCAACAAACTACTTAAAACGAAGTAACAAATAGAATAGAGCAAAATCTAATGAACACTAAAATAGGCGCTACATTAATGAAATTGCAAATTAATTAAGACTATAAATTGTTGAGTAAGTACTGCCTGTAATAGATACTACCAAAATTCACAGGCAATGAGCTGCATAATTGCCTTTGATCTTAACATTTCTTCAATTTAAACGCTCGTTGGGTTTGGCAACTTGAAAGATCAATGTGGCTTGCCGCAAAACTCAAATCACTTAATTTTTTTTAAAGATTTAATGCATAATTTCAAGCATATTTCATTATTGCCATATTCGAGGCCACAGCTGGGTGCGACAGGTAGCAATAAATAGAGGAAAACATTAAAATTCGTTTTCCGCCTTAACTCAGCATTATTTTTTACATAAAATCTTTTTTATGAAATAAAAAAAAAACCAATTAAAATTCCAATTACCACGTGTACTAAAACGCCCTGGCAGAGTAAGCCATCTAACGGTCATTTGTCGGCGGCGAAAAGAAGCACACCCACCAGCGTTGCGCAAGATGAGATCTCTGCAGCGAAACAAGTTCTTCCCCCTTCTTTGTGTGTGTGTGTGTGTTAACCTATAAAAATGCTGTGTCCAAGAAGCACTTAAAACTTTATTTCACTCTGCTATGGGCTGTGCCTTTTTGGGCTTTCGCCACAGAAAAAGGAACTGTCTGCCCACCTGCTACAAGCTGGAAGCTTGGAAGCCAACAGTAACAGCCACACCAATACACCAACACACTCATAGATACATAAGCATGTTGCTGCAATTTGCATGCGCTCATGCGCTGCTTGCATAAGCGCAAAGGAGAGAAGGTGCGAGGGCACGAGGGCCCCCTGCAAAAATTTGTGTCAATCGATTTCTTATTTGAAGCTTTGCGCCTGCGCGTTCATTTTTTGACTGCCTTATTGTTAGTGCTGCCACCTTTTAATTTTAAATTTATGCTTTATGAGGAACAAAATTAATAAAAGTATAAATGAGTTATAGAAAAGTTGAAGGAAACAGTTATATATTATATATGCACTTGTTTTTAAATAAAGAGCATTTAGTTAGAAATTTTCCATTTGATATTTTGTACATATTTTTGTATATTTATTTACCTAGAAACATTTATTTTCCGCAACAGCAAATTCATTCTATAGCCGTACCCGATCATCGCTTTTCTTTCAAGTCAAAGAGTACTTTTTGAAATATTAGGTTCCTTTTAATTCGCTTTTAATCTACATGATTTGTGGATAAACCTGGATATACATATATTGTCAAATTAAGCAGCATAGCTTTTGTACTTCCAACATCCCAGTAGTTTTAAGGGCATTAAACCTGTTACGAGTCTAAGTGGGGCAGATAAACTTTCTCGTAAGAAACAGTCGACAGTTTCGTTCTCAAATTGGAAGCGTATTGTATAGAGTCTCGATACGTTCTCCTTCTCTATATGTTAACTCTATTAAGCTCTTGGTAGCAAGTGCTTTCTATTAAATGATCAAAGGAATCACAAGCAGCGCTTCGAGACAGCGGGCATACTCGTAACTCGAGGTCTCACGTCTAAAATATGCCTTTTAAGGAAAAAGCCACCGAGAGCGCTGAATGGTCGCGGAGTAGGTAACTTACTGTGAAATCCGAGACAAAGCAGAGGGCAGATTATCACAATCTGGTCAAACGATTGCTCCCTTTTAATTGTAAACTGTTATTAAAAAAAAATATAGACATAGAGAAGAATGTTTTCCGATAATTTTGTACACTGTGAGATAGCGCGAAACTGTCTGTTCTCTAGGACTATTCGCTTACGTGCGCATGTAGGCGTACCTTCGGTTTGCTGCAACGTTTAGTAGGGGGGAGTAGAGAGAAGACACTTTGTGACTTTTGGCACCGACAGTCGAGTATGGCAATTGGACCTGATTTTGCTTGGTTTGGCCGCTCGCTGACTTTATAAGGGCATTTTTGGTGACTTCTATTGGCTGGCATGGTGTGATTCTCAGTTTTGTGAGTGACTGTGCGCACTACACACACACACACACACACACACACACACACATACACATACACTCTCTCACTCACGCTCGCAAATGCGCTGACCTTATTCTTATATGGCGTGGTTCACTTCGCTGTAGTTTCCATTAGATTCGTTTGCTGCTCTTGTTGTCTACTTTTGCAGTTGAGTTGGAGGAGTTGTTGGCATATGTTAAAACATTTGTTGTTGTTGTTGTTACTGCTGACATCACGCTTGCTTTTTTTAAGCTATGCAGCTTATGACGTTATATAATCTTTTAAGAGTTGCTGTTTGCATTTGAATTTTTGTGACATTTTGCAAAATCGTGCGTTGGCAGATTTTCCTGCTCAAACTCATTGAATTGTAAAAATTTTCTATGCAAATTGCTAAATGGAAAAAAAAAGAAAAAAAATGCAGCAATAGCTCGACAACGATGACGATAATTTTGGCAATAGCAATTGCAGGCATTTTGCTGTTGTTGTTGCTGTTGTTGCCGTTGCACCATCGCCCACCGCCCATTAAAATGACATTCTACGCGCGATTGGCATTTGCCATGGCAATTTTTATTATTGTCTGCCCTCGTGCTGCTGCATTTTGTTGAGCAATTTTTATGTTTGAGCTGGCTTAAGCTGCTGGCATATCTTAATAACATTTACAGGCATACCAGGCGCCGCACCAGCTTCCTGCTTTCCCCCTCAGCCATAAAGCACTACGAGCATCTGAAGTCGCATGGCGCTCTGAGTTTGTTTTCTTTTCGCTTAAGCGAAAAATAATCTTCATCACTGCGGCTATTAAATGCACTTTTACTGCTCTTAATCGCGTTTTATTGTTGTATGCCATAAGCGTTTTATTACTAGCAAGTGCGGCAGTTGCCCAGTTGGAAAATATTAGTGTGCAGGCAAAAGCCAAAAGCAACTTCCAATTGGACTGAATCTTGAACTGGTAACAAAAAGGTTACATACCAAACAGAAGGTACATTTTTAAAAGTTAATGGAAAATATACAATAATTTTTCAAACTTCATCTTATATGCGTAAAATCTATGGGAATAACTTAGAAAAGGGTTTTGAAGTTTTGCTATGAATTTAAAAAAGAATTTCAATATAACTTTGGCATTTCTCTTTTTGACTGCTTCTTAAGACCACAATCAAAAATTTTCAATAACAACTCCTATTTCATTTCGATATTTCAATTCAATATTTTAGTAAATTTTGAGAGTTATAAAAAGAAGAACGATTTAGCTTACTATTCAACACAGGTTTGTATACAGAGTTAAATACTTTTTTAAAGCAATGCGTTTTTCATTCCAAAGATTTTTTCATGCTTGTTGCTTCAAGAGCAGATTTTTGGAGAAGACAGATGAGTTTAAGAAAGAGGGTTTGCAGTTATTTTTTATCTTTATATAGACTGTCCAAAACATATCTGACATTTGAAAAATTGGCCTTTAGAGTAAAAAGGAAGTCGCATTTTGAAAAGAGTTGACCACTTAATTTAAACAAGATGTTAAATAATATTTTTTTCTACAAACCTTGGACCTATATTAAGGAAGAACCATGTTTTATAAAGTGTACAAAAAACAATAAAAAATATTTACATTAGATCACTTCAAATTTCCTGAGTTCTTTTTCCATTGCCAACTGGGCAGCTGCCTACACTTGCGCTTGAAAGAGCAGCTGTAGTAGTGACGCTTACTACGCCAACAGTGCCACAAATCATCTTGCCTGCTGGTAAGAGTAGAGAGCATGAGAACCCGCACCTACACCTTGACCTTCTGTCGGGTAGTGGCGCTCTTAAGCACAAGCACCCAAAAACTTGCTCGTCTTGTAAAAAAGTAAAGCGAACCACACAATTGCAAGGCGCTTAATTCATAATGCCAGTTCGCGCCTGGTGGCAGCTCCACTCAGACTCAGCACCCTTTACATGCATGAGTGCACACTTTTTGACTGGCTTGTGCGATAAATAAAAGTGAAACACTAAATTTCGAGCGCGTTGGCCGGAGTGTGTTTAAAACCTTTAAAAGTTTAATTGCTGCTTTCCTGAAGTTGCGCCTCGGCGAGCAGCCAGGCCACTTTTGTAATCGCGCGCTGAGGACTGAAGTTAGAGCGCATCCTAGCCCTGTAAACTCGTAAGGGACTGACAGAACTGTGGCAAGAGCGCATAGCTTAAAGATGAAATAATCTTCAATGACTTGTTGACGAGCCTTTCCTTTAGCTTCAAACTTTGTATACAACTCATGAAAATGTATTGTCTTTTAGAAGGTATTCTTATGGAAGAAACTCGGTCATGGGCGGCTTAAGTATGCCTGTATAGAGCACCAGAACTGCAGCCGTCTTATATATTGCTATGTTCTGCAATCGGTTGCGGAATTATCATTGAAATCATCCGATACGAATTTAAAAAGTTGTACCTTAATCGATACTACAAGTAACTTAGAAGGAAACATAGTATTCATTTGTCAGAATTGAGCACTTCACTCATATTCAGTATCGCTAAAGGGACAAGGATTTCGTTTAGAGTATTCGTGATACGTTGAATTCGTCACGTTGTTGTGAATATATTTTTCGAAATTATGTTGGAATAAATATTCTTGCAATTTCATAAATTTTAATAACATCTTTGAGGCTTATGGAAGCACACTTTACATAATTACCTGTTAATATCACAACTGAAATTTAAAATGCTCCCACTTTTTGCGTAAAAATTCCAAAGTACTAATTAAGCTGCGATATGAACTGTTTTACAGTGCACAGCTGAGGACGGTAAGTGCTCATTTTGATGACAGCCGTGGACATATGATAAATATATTCGTAATTTACCAGCGAGTGTGTTGGCAGTGCACTTACCTGAAATGAAACGAAAAAGAGAGAAAGAAAAAATACAAAAATTAATTATCGACAAAACTTTAAGTGTATGTATTTGTGCAGGCGCAGAAAATTAAATGCAGCTACTACAAAAGCACTTGATGCATGTGCAATTGCATTGGCGTATTATTTAATATGTATGTATGTATGCATGTAATTTTTTGATATGAATATTGTTGTAATTGTTGTTATTTTTTGTAAGTTTATTACTACTTTGTTGGCATATTCAGTACATACTCGTATTCATATTTCATAAGTATTCACATTTTATTATGCATATTTGTTAATATACTCACTCATATACATATTTATACAATCATATGGTTGCACATTCATAGTAATTTATATCATACATAATATTATAGTATATACTTTCAATCATCTAAATTACGTGTACATATGTATTTGCATTACATATGTAGTATGTATGTGTACAAAATTCATATTGGCTTGTTTTGTTAGTATAGTTTTCTGTCTTGCACTTGCATCTGTATGTGTTAATCTTAAGCCGTTAAATTAACTCATTACAAATTTGTATGGCATGTTTGCATTGTAATTGTGGCAGTAATCGTGTCAGTGAACTCTTTGCTTTTGAGGTAATTGTAAGCATATTTGTTTGAATTGATTTCGCGTGAGTTTGAACTACGATTTTAAAACGGGTTTAAGAAACAGCAATTAAAGACAAGTTATGCGTATTGTATTTGCTTTAATTATAGTGTCTTACTTTTTCGTAGTAATGAAGGTTGTCGTAGCAATGTTAATTGCAGTCATTATTGTTATTTTAACTGTAAAGCAATTGTAATTTTTAAGTTAGTTTAAGTAGTAGTTTTTCTAATATTTGTTGTATGAATTCTAATATGGGCAGCTACTAATTGTAATATTTGCTAATAAATAAAGTATTGATTATTGATGTAATATTTATTGTTAGAGTCATTACGGTACTCAAAATTGAAGTAATTGCAAATGTGATATGTAATTGAATATTTAAATTTAACACTGCTTGTAATTATATTCTAAATATGCAATTTATTAAGAAATCAGAGTAACTTTTGTTAAATTTTAATTAATTATTGCAGTATTTGCAATTGTAGAAATATTTCTAGCAACAATTTCGTACGGTTTGCTGTTGGCTGTGCGTATCTTCAATCGACAAAAGTATTGACTATGAAAAACTTAAACTGTTTAATATTTGCATGTATTGTAGATTGCACAGGTCAACAATAACAACAAGTATGTGGCACGCACACACACACACACGCACATAAATGCCTGTCATATATGCATTGTTTTCACACATTCAATACGCTGAAATTACAACGTTTATTGTTTATTTTAACATTCGCATTGTTGTGTTGTTTATTTGCTGCTGTGTGTGCGCTACTGTATGGCAAGCAGTGTTGGAGCAAAAAACAAACAAACAAACCGACAAACAGTTCTACTTTGTATTTTGTATAACAGTGCTGTAAGTGTATGCGTATAACAGTTGTTTAAGTGAACCACCTCTTAATTGTAAATTGTAAATTGCCGAGTTTTTGCCAGCAGTTTGGCGTCGTAATTACAGTTATTATTGTTTAACAATTATGTACTACGATAATTGCGCGCCAAAGGAAGCGGGCAGCAACATTAAAATACCGTAGAGCGCTACTTGTCTTACAGCTGTCTTCCTGCGTTGCTGGCTTCCATATTCGTTGGCAGCTTGGAAATTGGCAAGAGCCAATAATTTGATCAATCATTCAATCAATGTACCTACTAGCTAGAAAAAGCAGCATGAGAAAAATCCTATGGCGAAGCTGGCTGACAACAAAGCCGCCAGCAGGAGTGGCAAGAGCAACAGCAGCAGGAGCAGCAACAACAACGTCCACGACAGCAGCTTTTATGCACCTGTCAATCTTCATTACTCAAAGCTGAAGTATTCGTAGCAACAAAAAGGAAATGCCTGCATGCAACTAAACTGAGGAAAACACTTTCGGGAAAATTGCGGCTGCTGTTGTTGCCACTTGTGCCACAGCTGCTCGTTGGCCCGTCGATATGGATCGAGGCGTTGCACTGCAGCCAAGTACTGTTTTCTTTTGTGCGCTTATCGCCTTTTCAATGAAAATTCTCACACTCGAAGAAAAATGTTAGTGTAAGGCAGAGATGAGTGCGTGAGTGATTCTTGCAACATGTTTCACGTCTGCTCACGACAGTCATCACCGTGCCAGCTATTAAAACTCTAACTGGTAGCGATAAAGACGCAAAAGGGTCGATGCCTGACCGTTTTATGCAGCGAGCTCAATCTAACCTAGTTATTAAAATTTAAATTAAAAATCACGCTTATATTAAGTCTTATTTCACATTATTACACTTTTTAATTAACATTAAAATATGCATAAAGCTCGATCACTGAAAGCAAATCTGTCAAGCGAATGAACGACAATGCTTCAACAGAAAAGGTATTCGATGCAAAGGCTGAAGGAGAAAACGCAGAAAAGACAGACCGAATCTTCGGTGGCCCGGAACCAAGTGGAAGCAGCTCTATCAAAGTTTCAAACCAGGGACTGAAGCGGAAGGCAAGGGCGCGCACCTGGGAGAACCAGCTTTTCAGGTCGAAACTGCTACTCGGTTGTATTGATTATATAAGAAGAAGAATGACGGTTGTTAGCTCATGAAATTTAAGCTTCACGATATTTTCGCATTTTTTTAAGGACATTCCAGACAGGTTTTCGAGGATTTTTTATGTAACAATGTGTAATTTGATGGTTCATGTAACACAGAAATTCAATAAAAGGACAATAGCGTCACCAGACCATTCGTGCCACGCTTCCATTTCAACCTAGAAATACTCCTCTTCATTCATTACTATAATTTTCTAGTCGGTCTATTTTCGACATGGCAACAGCGATGGTAATTGTTTGCTGCTGTGGCAGCATCAGCAGCATCAGCAGCCCCAGTGGCAAGCGGCAAGCGGCAGTGACTGTAATGTTTTGGAACAAACCGCTTTGCCATGCTGCCGCATTAATAGTTCCGCTACCGTAACATTAAAAAGTCAATATTTGAAGTACACTTTGCCATGGCACTTAACTCTCACCGTTGACTCTGAGCATGTTGCCACTGCTACTGCGGCTGTTTTGACTGTTGGTGTTGTTGTTGTTGTTGTTGTTGCCGCTGTCATTGGATCGTCTTTATTTTATTTCGTGGAAATTTCACAGTGATTTGTGAAAAGTAGAGGAAAAAAATGGCATGTGCCGTGCTAACTTGACTGTTAGTCTGTGTGTCAGTGTGTGTGCCTGTATGTGAGTTGGCTGTAAGCCACTGCCACTGCCACGTGCCACATGCCACATGCCACAAAAGTGTGTAGAATGTGCTACTTCATAGTGTTAGCTCAATAATTAAATTTGTGTCATGTTGTGGTAATTAAATTTTTACTGTTGTTCACATGTTTGTGTGTGTGTGTGTGTAGAAGATATGCATGTTGTAGAGTATCACAGCTGCGACTTAGGCTATGATAGACGGCAATAAATTTCTATATTTATGCTTGCTTCTAAGAGATGTGATGAAGCACTTAACATTCCCTTACTATTTTCCATCTTTTGTGATAAGAGCCAGGCTTCAAAAGTAATAGTAATAATGTTGTATACGAAATAGCAAAATATAACTGCTGACTAGAATTTGAATAAATTTTTTTTCAATTTATAAGCTTATGTACCTGATGACCTCAGCCCGAATAGAGCCCCCAGTCTGTTCATGTTTATATCAATCTTAATTAGCACAGTTTGTCAGGCATAATCTCCTATCCATAATCCTTTTAAAACCAACAAGTGCTTTGCGTGTGTAGGAGGCATTCCCTGAGTGTTGGTTTACAAAAAAAGAAAAGATAAATCAACCTACATATACCTAACCCCACCTGGGGACGTGCATCCTTGGAAGATTCTCATCAAACTGACCACACGAAAAGTTATAAGAAAACGATTTCGCTGGTGTTGGTTAGACTTATTGGAATAGGCTTCTTTTTCTATGATCAAATTGTTGTTCCTTTGAATGAAACTACAGCAACAATTTAATGACTTAACTTTCCAGACATGCGCGTACACTGAATTTTTAATTTTACTCTGCTATGGACGTTACTCGAATGGCAACAACTTGATACCAAAGACATAATTTTTCTTTTAAATCGAACTCATACACCCTGCATTGAATGAGCGCATTTTCTTAAGTAAGTGGACTTCTACTCTGGCACTTGCAACATTTGGAAACCGTAACGCTATGCAGTTGACGATAATCTTACAAAGCTCCGTGTGCGTGTGTGGAAAATTCATTGCCAGTCAAGCTCTGGCCTCGCAGCTCGTAGCTCGTTAGTTAGTTTTAAGAAATGGCTGGCAACTGTGTTAGCGGCGCAAATTAAAATACCAACCTGCAACAGCGCGGCGAACATTACGACGCTGTCGCGTAGCACATCTTCGTCCGGCCAATAGTCGTAATATGGTCAAGAGATGTGGCTTGTTTGTATTTTGGAATTTTCTAGCGCAGCGCAGTATTTACGCTGGAATGCATTGCATGCCTTTTTGCCTAGGCGATTTTCAATGAAACGCGAACGAAGGAGCGAGAAATGTTGGTTAAGGGGGGGAAGCAGCGACATGGACGAAGCGGCAGCCATGAGGCTAAAGCAATTGCAATGGAAAAATTGCCGATTGCCCCTAGAAGGCGAACGGGCAACGGTGCTTTGCCGTTTTTTAGGACAACAATTCACTTGGCGCTGTGTGGCATTTATCTTAGGTAAACATCGCGCAAAAGTAGACGAGGGACGAGAGGGAGGTAGGGACGACATTGTGCAGGCAATTTTCGAGGCAGCCTCCTTTGCTAGCCTTATTTTTCTGCCTTCTTCTTCATATGAATCAAGCTAATAAAAAGCAGCACTAGCAGCGCGTATGTGTGTAGTAGTGGAAGTATCTGCAGTTGTATGTGTTGTTGTTGCTTGTTGCTGTTATCTGGCAACTTCACGGAACAACTGCAACAGACAACGCAGGCAGGCAGGCAGGCTTGAAGGCAGGCAAGGGAAAACGTAAGCAGCATGAATAAACAGTTAGATGCCTAATGTAGTCGTTGCAGCAACTGGTTTGTTAAGCTAACTGCAACAACAACAACCAGCATGCAGTCAAGTGCCAACAAGTGCAGCAGCAGCAGCACCAGCACAGCCAATGCAATTTGTGTTGTATGGAAGTGCAGCTTCCTCAAGCAAAGAACCTTCATTGGCGTTGCATGTTGTTGTTGTTGTTGCTGCTGCCACAGCAGCAAGGGTACAGTACAGTACAGCAACGGCTGTAACGCTCGTGCAAGCACTGCACAATTGTGGCAGTGCGGCAAGAATCTATTACCCAGTTTGGCCGCTTGCTTGGTGTGCCTTGCTGCCCCGCAGCGTTTCGAGCGAGCGTGCAGCGGGGAGCGTTGAGGCACCGGCATGCAGTTAAGGTAAACTGTAAAAACTGGACGCATGCGCAGCCACAACGAGAACAGCAACGACGCCAACTGTGGCAAGTGGAAAGTGGCGAGCAGAGAGGGGCCAGTGCGCCTAGACCGAGCAGCTTTTGGCCCATGAGCGAAATGCGCCATGAAGGTATTAAATTAAATGGCCACTTTGCGCCGCCGCCGCCGCCACTGCCGCTGCAATGCATGAGGGCGCAGCAGCCAAATTAATTTGCAACGCAGCTGGACGTGTTTTTGATTTTCGTGTGTTTGTTCTTATAGTGCTTAGTGTAACACTAGTCAACAGCAAAAATGCAACAGCCAAAGGGTATATATTTTCTATATGAATCCATAAGTACTAGTATTTTTCAAAATTATCACTATGTTTTTCGGGTTTGTTTTTTCATCACATAGTATAGGCACAGTTATATTGCTTATACAATTTCTATATTTTGATTGCAATAATTTCGCTTTTATAAAGAAATGTCATAAAACTAACTCAAATTGTAATAATAATATGCATTATAGTGAAAAATTTATTCAAATAATTTGATAAACCTTTTTAGTAGCTGCGTAATTTCACATTTCTACAGAAATTTTCTAGTGTCGTGAAATTCGACAAACATTTAGTTGAGAGTAGAAAATATGCATTTTTGCAAACTCTCGCAAACAATTAAAAGATTTTTAAAATCTTTGTAATTTGTGATTTGAAAGTTCTGATAAAATATTTTCACAAGTTGCTTTATTAAGGATTTTTATAGAAATGTTTTAGTGTCGTTTAATTTCTGAAAAATATAGCTCAAAATAAAATATATGTATACATTATATCAAATGCTATATGAAGAGAGCTCTCATTGATGCAGGTAGAGGGGCTGTTGTATTTGGGCGAAGTAGAAGGAACTCGAAACCCACGGAAAGACACACTACCATCTTTCAAGCATGCTATAGAAATAGCCTAACTATTCTTTGGTTCTTTGTATGCTGGGATATGAGATCGTAGATAGCAAAGAAACAGAAAAGTTTGCATAGAAAGGTTAGTCTACAACTTTGACTGTTCACCCGTTCACTTTCAGTATAGTTGAAGATAGGGTTAATAATATCTTAACGAAGAGAGAGAAGAGGAAAAGCTTCTAGCACTAAAATAATTCATAGGGCTCTACAAACTTAAGCCATTTTTGCTGTGTGAATCATAGCAAATATTTGCAAATTTGTTGGCTAGTGTAATGCTTTGCAATTTTAGCAAAATCAAAATTTATTTGAAATTTTATTTTTTTCTGCAACTACTTTTGCCACATCAAATGCCATATGTGGCAATTGTGCCGCCATCTAAGTGAGCGTTTTAGTTCGGTCGCTTTGGCAGCGCATTATGCCCTTATCATATTGCTGGAAATCAAAAATGCATGTCTACACACACACACACGCACTCACGAATACACACAAATTGAACGCGGCAAATATTTCATGTGCTGACAGACAGCAGCGCCGCTTGCATTCGCCTTATATGGCCGCTGGCCGCCTGGCAATGTGGCCAACATATGGTCGTAGATCTTCATGTGCGCGCAATACTGATTAGCTGTAAATGAGCTAGAGAAAATTGGCCATGCAGCACGGGCTGCCCCGCATGTTCGTTCTGATTAATTCCGAGCAGCATTTGAAGTACCTAAATTATAAAAGTTGCAAAATTTCAACATTCTCCCTGCAGCCAGCTCGAATCAGATAAATTCTTGATTTTTAAAGTACACAAGCATGAAATATGTTCGCTTTAAATTGTTGCAATAATTGAAATTTATAGAAAAGCAAAATTGCAAAAAAAACCCGGCTAAATTCACAGCAGTTTTTCAATTATTTTGACAGCTCGATGTTTTACAGATTAAAGATATTATGGGGTGTTATAGCCTGAGCAGAAAATCATTAAAATGTTGTGAAAAAAAGTGGTATGATGGCTTCCGAAGATAGCAGCTACATGAATCGAAGCAGAAAGGCAAAAAAATATTTCTTATTGAGCTGAAAGCCAAAGTATAGCTTAATTTATATGATAATGTGTTAGTTCCAATTTAGTTTACATTCTCTTATAAAAAGTCATTTCAAATTTTGAAACTTTTTTATTTCTATTTCTTAATAATAATCTTTGCAGTTTGCCAAATTGATATTGTTGAAGCTTGCACTAAGAATTCCTTAGTTCCAAATTAATTTACTTTCTATTATTCGATTACCTTGAACTACTTTCCAGTACGAAGCTTGAAGCTTTAGGCTATTGACATTTTAATCATACATATAAAGCTGCTTCCAAAAGGACAAAATATTGCAAAATACGAGCATTTGAAAAATTTGTAGGAAGTGGTCTATTTGGTTCCGCATGCATAACAGAATCTTAAGCCAATATATATAGATAGGATAGCAACAATTTTAATAGAGCTAAATGAACCGTCATTTCCGCTACAAGTCAGCCTGCAATCATACAAAATTCACTTTGGGCGGTAAAGCCAAAAAATGATCACTCATACGCGCCCACTGCCCGCTTCAACTGCATAGATTATCAATTTCGATTAAAAAATTTAAGTGCATACTAAAAATTTTAATTAGAATTACTTAACAAAAATCAACGCATGTAAATTGAAAGCAAGAGGTTAAGCAGATTTTAACAACGCCCGATTAAAGTCAAGGTGCTTGATGCCACACCCACCACCATAGGCCACGAAGCCGCAAAGCAACTGCAAAATTGCATAACTTGCGAAAGAGGAAAATTTATGCAAAACATTAAAAAAATATTCAGTCGAAAATCATAAACAGCAACATAAATCAACAGCGAATGCATAAATTAACCACTTTTGGGCAAAAATTCGGCTGGTGCGACTAATCCCTTCCTATAAATGGCAAGCATGCATGACAACAACAACACCACCAGCAGAGGCAGACATTTGGCATTTGTTAATTACAGCTTACGGCCGTAAATGCAGGGCAGCATTTGGAAGCATCGTGAGTGAATATGGCCAAAACAAATGGCCAATATAAATGAGAAGAATCGAAACTGAGATTTTAGCGTTATATCATTAGCAGGGGCGCATTTAGATAATGGTCGGACGGGATGCAATTTGATTCACTTAGAAGAGTAGACATGAAAGGAGGCGGGCATGAAGAGTTCCTTGAGGAAAATTGATACCACTTAGAAAATTTCTTACAGACAAGAAAATTTGGTCAATGATTTGAGGGTTTCTATGACGAGTATTTAACTGCTCCTGTTCAGTTGTGACTGGATTACCAGAATGAAGCCGGAAAATTGAAACTTTCAGTTGAATCTTGAAACTATCTGTTCTCATACAATATGATTAAAATATTTTTTCTACAAGTTTTGATGAAGTGAATGGATGCAAAACGATTTTCAAGGGAATACAAATTTTAATATGTTGGACCAAATAATGCCAAAAATTCAAAATTGGTTTAAGTCGACTTAAACTGCTTCGGAATAAATCAACCTCTAAATTTTTTCACTACCGATTTCTTTGAATTTAAAATTTTCGATTCCTCAACTTGACTTTTAAAAGTTTTTCGTTCGGTATATGAAAAATAGACACGTGTACGGACGAACAGAAATGGCCTTCAGTAATTGGCAATCAAATATAACATCAGTGGTAAGTGTTGTTGTTGTTGCTGGTGCTGAATATTGGCTGTTTGCTCATAAAACCAGCTTAACCACCAGCAGAGCAGAGCGAAGTGAAGTCGAACCGTAGAGCGTAGACTAGAGCAGAGTAGAGCAGCAGCAGCAGTCGCCAATGCTAGCAACATGCGCTTCCAGCGTTGCTGCATAATGGCTAAAATTAGATTTTTCAAAGTTTCTGTGGCCGGCAGCATTTTTGTATTTATAAATTTTTTATATATTTGCGAATTCGCCAAAAAACATAACAAAAACTTTTTTATACATATGCAAAGTTTTTACACTGATTTGCGGTCTCAACGGTTCGTGTATTCAATAAACATGCTAACAGCAGCACAGCAGCGCCGCACTCCGCTGCCAAACCAACAACTAAACAAATGCTAAACAAACCATAGATATAGATACATTTAAATGCAGATATAAAGCCAAGCATGCGCGCAACAATCAAAAATAGCAACAAAACAACAAAAATTCAAATAACAACAGCAACAAAAACAACAATAGATAGAAGCAGCTGAAACAACAACTGACAACTAAAACGGGAAATATTTAGAAATATTTAGAAACTTTTTTTAAATATAATTTGGAACGGAGTTTTTGTTGGTTGCGCGTGAGTGAATGTTGGTAGAATAGGGGTCAAGAGTGTGTGTGAGGGAGTGGAAAATTTAGAATGAGTTTCAAAATTGTTTCATAAATTTTGTGCGATTGATTCGGTTCAAGTTTTAGCCGGTTCAACAGAAAGTTGGGCCGCTGATTCAGTTTAAATGACTCTTCGCCAGGGATTCAGTTCACTAAATATTGTAGATTGCTTAAAAAAAAATTGCACACTTTCGGTTTTAATAATACTCCCTTCGATAGGTTGATTATTATTTGAAGGGCTTTATTGCGCAGGCGGTTGTTAATAAAATTTCTCTGATTTGGTTGAAGCTTAAATTTAGTACAATTTATGTACATACGAGCATTTTTCTTTCTCGAAAGTCGAAATCGTTGACAAAAGAGCAAAGTGAAAGCAGAGAATTACAAATTTTCTTATGCTGGAAATTTTATATGGTCCATTTCGCTCTCCTACATTTTTGATATTTGCAACATGAATATCAATGACAAAGAAACCGAATTTGACAAAGAAAACTTTGTAAGTGTAAATGCAGCGATCAAAAGGAGGATCGAAAAATGTTTGAGTATAAATTGGGCATGAGTAAAAAAGATGGAAAAAGGATGAAAAACCAAAAAAAGTGGTTCGCTTCAGGATTCGGTATGCAACCACTGAAAATGCGCATGGATCGGCGCTGAAATGGTTCGCCCCAAAACGGCATTTGCAAAGCAGTTAAAAGCTAAAAGTATCTCGATAAAGATTCACTATTTTTTCTAGCATATAAAATCCGGTTCAAATGGTTTTCGATTTTGCAAAATGTTTTCTATTTCCAAACGGTTTTGATTTTTTATTGTCGGTTTTGGCAGGAAGTGGGAGGGGGGGGGGGGGGGGTTTGTGTAAGAGTGTCGTAATTGCTAGCTTATCCGCGCTGGCTTAAATAATGAGCATTAAGTATATAAACGCTTTGCCGCTTGGCTGCAGTGTGCGCGCGCAAAAGTCTAAAAGTTCGTCTGGCAAGTATATATAGAATATAGCATGCTCCAACAACAACAAACAAAACACAGCAACAGCAACAAAAGCATGCACGCTTTAAGCCAATTTTTGCCAATTCTCCACGTTCATTTTTCAAAGTTAATGAAAAGCGAAGTGCATAAATTATTAAACTCATTTGCTTATGTTGCTATGCTGCATCTATACTTATGTATGTGTGTGTTTGTTAGAGTGTGTTGTTGTGTGAATTTGTTAACATATGCGCGAAAATGCACTAAACATTTTCACAGACTCTATTTTTTTACCGCTTCAAGTTGAAGTGATGTACAGCAAAAACATGCAAAAGGCCTTCCTCTGGCGCCCGAAATGTGGCCATGTGCGTGCGTGTGTGTGTGTGTGTGTGAGTGCCGGCAGGCGCCAGCTCATTTTGGCAGCGCCATCGCCAGTGCCACTTTGCCTGAGTTTGCGACTGCTCGAAGCCATTGGCAATACAGACAACAACAACAACTGCAACAACAGCAAGAAAATTTTCAGCGCCATAACAAATTTTATTTGCTGCTACGGCATTTTTGTTGTTGTTGTTGCGTTAAGTTGAGTTGCGTTTAGTTACGTTTTTGATTTATGTCGTTTGGGTTTTAGCTGTTTTGGTTTGAAGCATGCATTAATTGCAACAACAAGCGCAACAATAACAACAACAGCAATACAGAAACATAAAACCTAAAATGAGTTGTTCCAGCCAGGGGAAGTGGGTAGGACTGTGAGGGCGTAGAAAGACAAGTGTTCGTAATCAGTTTTTGGCGGTTTCATTTGCTTCGGAAAAAAGGAAACGTATGCACAGTTTGCGGCTTTTGATTGCTTGCAAAATTTATTTATTGTTGTTTTGAGGCAAGCGCCCAAGCAGCTTCCTCCTCACTATTCATAATGATGACTGGCATTTGCCACGCCCTGTGCTCATTTTACCATTCTTTTAATGTCAAAGCTAAATAAATTATATTGAAATTCGATATTTTTTCATAAAACTTGAAAAATTATCTAATTCGATTTTAAATTACAAATATATATGTGTAAATAAATAAATACATTCAAATCCCTGAATAGGTCAACATATCTCAAATTATGTATATATTCTCAATAAAAGCCAATATTTCTGTTGTTCATCAAACTGCTGGCTTTTAGAGCAATTTTATTATAGTAAGTTTAGAGATAAGTACAATTGAAGTTAGTGACTATTTGTTACTGATTCATAGCTACATAGATCGAAAGTCATTTGGCCATTTGCTTAAAGCTTAAAGACATCGCTATGTAGAATGGAAATTGTTAATTTATGAATCCAAGAATATAATCAAAGTAGCAAGCAATATTATAATAAAATTATATAAAAAAAAACTTTTTAAAAATAAGCTTTAATGTACTAAAAAGTAGAAAATAAGTTGTTTCCAAGTCACCTGTATCTTACTATTAATAAAAGCTTGGGGCGCTCATGTGTTCAATATTTGTCAAACAGTTACCACAATATTTTATTTAAATAATTTTTTGCAAATAGATTCTAGTAATGAAAGATATTTTGAATATGGATATTGAGCGCACAAGCTTTTATTAATAGTAAGATACAGGTGACTTGGAAACAACTTATTTTCTACTTTTTAGTACATTAAAGCTTATTTTTAAAAAGTTTTTTTTATATAATTTTATTTTCTACTTTTTAGTCTTCCATAAATTCAATTTTAGAGCTCTGAAATTTTTCGCAAAAAGAATTTTAAACTTGCAGAGCAGTACACAATATTTAGGGTATTCACAGTGTTTCCTATCGTCATATGTCATATCCTCAATTTAACAAATAATACGGCAGTGATCGACCCTAATATTCGTGGCATATTTGTGACGCGGTGAGTTGTTGCTATTTTGCCAGCAGGGCGCGGCAAGTAAGTTCCTATCGTTTTTCATTCATGTGTGCTGTACCTATAATTATAAACTGAAGCCCAAGTGTGTAGTTGCTTGAAAAGTGCCACGCCCCTTGTCCTACGCCCATAAAATTTTACCAGTGGGACGACACATCCAAGAGGCGACTGCATACGAAATTTCAATGCTGCACGACCTTTAGTTCCAAAGCTAATCGAGATCAAAATTTTGTTTGTATGGGGGTGCCACGCCCCCTTATCCTACGCCCATAAAATTTGACCAATGGGACGACACATCCAAGAGGCGACTGCATACGAAATTTCAATGCTGCACGACCTTTAGTTCCAAAGCTAATCGAGATCAAAAATTTTGTTTGTATGGGGGTGCCACGCCCCCTTATCCAGTGCCCGCCTTATTTTCTCAGTAGAAGGATATGGATATGTAGTAAGTTCCTACCGAGTTTCATTGATGTGTGATGTGTAGTTCTAGTTATACACGAATCTAGAGTTGATAAAAAAGTGCCACGCCCCTTATACTACGCCCATAAAATTTTACCAGTGGGACGACACATCCAAGAGGCGACTGCATACGAAATTTCAATGCTGCACGACCTTTAGTTCCAAAGCAAATCGAGATCAAAAATTTTGTTTGTATGGGGGTGCCACGTCCCCTTATCCTACGCCCATAAAATTTTACCAGTGGGACGACACATCCAAGAGGCGATTGCATACGAAATTTCAATGCTGCACGACCTTTAGTTCCAAAGCTAATCGAGATCAAAAATTTTGTTTATATGGGGGGTGCCACGCCCCCTTATCCAGTGCCCCCCTTATTTTCTCAGTAGAAGGATATGGATATGTAGTAAGTTCCTACCGAGTTTCATTGATGTGTTATGTGTAGTTCTAAAGTTATACACAAATCTAGAGTTGATAAAAAAGTGCCACGCCCCTTATCCTACGCCCATAAAATTTATTGATTCATGCATTGTCATGGTGGTTACGCATGTATGCAAAGTTTCAGATCTCTAAGTAGTCGGGAAGTGGGTGAAAAATTGATTACTAGATTCCACTACATACCGGATGTGAAGTTAATATAAAGCTTATAAAAAGCCGCAAATATTTGAAATCTAAACCAGAATTGATATTTCATGAGTTTACTACCACAACAAGTGAAAGCTTGGTCTTGTTTTAGATATTAAAACGTTTTTCAAAACATATATAAAAACGAAATTCTTCTTTCAATTATAGTGTCTAAATTGTGCAACCAGCTTAGGCCTAACTTTCTTGCAATTTCGACTTAGTGAAATGAGAAGACTCTCTTTGACTACGTCTCTGACTTAAAAGTGCATACGAGACTAAGTTCTAAAAACTATATACATACATAGGTATGATATATGGACACTACATAAACAGACTTTGAAATTTGTTAAACGGTAAACCATTTTTTAAATATGCTTTCTACAGCAGATTTCAAGTTCACAGTGGCGCCAGCACGAGAGGCACGAAAAATAGTCTTATGCAAACGCCAGCATATTAAAAAATTTAATTTGTAAAATTTTATTAAAAGCCTACAAAAAGAAAAACATGCCAAAACGAACCAACGCAAAATGAAGCATATGCGAAAAAAGTGTATCTAATGAATTAATAGACCTCCACACTGCAACAACAACAACTACAGCAACAACAAACAGCCGACGCTGTAAGTGATTACAGCAAACGAAAGTGAGTCTTCGCTTACGACTTTTTTTTTGGGGCTTTTTGTTTTGCTTGTATCTTTTTTGGGGGCAACTCAATTTTTGTTGTTGCCATTTTCGAAGGTCTGCCGTGCTGCTCTGCTCCACTGTTGGACTGTTGGCAAGCGGCAAAAAATAGCGCTCGATTACTAAATTAGTGCGCAGATACTAGATAGAGTATCGCATTCGCGCTGCGCTTGTAGCTATTTTTATAAGACAACGAAGTCGCTGCGGGTATTTAGCATAAAATGTGTGTCAGCAAGGTAAAGGGCAGCCGCAAAGTGACCGAATGACGGAGGCAGGAACGGAGAGGCGGGTGGCCAGATAGATAGGCAGATGGATAGACGAATAGCTAGATACACACACACACACACACACACAATGGCTTCAAGTTGCGTGCGCGGCTCTCGTGACTTTTGTAGCGTTGTAAATATTTGAAAAGGTTTTTTTTTGGCTGTTTCTCTTTTTTTTGCTTTCATTTGCGTTTTAGCATTTTTGCTTGATTTTTGTTAGCTTTTCTGCTTGCCGCATGCGAAATTAGTTTTTCAACAAAATCGCTTACAGCATTTTTTGAAGGTTTCATGCTTAATTTTTGTTGTTATTTTTTCGTTTCCTTTTTTTTAAACTTTGTTTGTTATGAAGCGACCTTCGTTGCGCGTTTGCCATTTACAAGGCGCTGATTTGTTTGTTTGTGCGGCATGTCACGGCGTGAACGGCTGAACTTACAATGAGGGTCAATAGCAAAAGGCCAGAAGGCGCGAAGGCGCGAAGAGTTCAAAAAGTATCCAACTATTTGCATTTACTGACTTGTAAAGCTTGTGTGTTATTTCTTGTTGCTGTCCACAAAAGTCAGCAAAAATCAAAAATCATGCATCCAGTAGTTGGCCAGTGCGGAAGACTGGACAGCCAGCCAAGCATCCTTTTCCAGTGAGCTGCCAATTGTCAGGTGTGCTTGTGGCTTGTAAGTTGTGGCAACAAATACACTTGCAATTTTTGTTCAACTAAATAAAGTCTGTATATGTGTGTGTGTATTTTTTGTAATCCTGTGGCTGCTGTGTGCATGTGTGTGTATGTGTGCTGTGTGGTTGTAGTCTCTGTCAAAAATTACAATATTTTACATTTTCACAAGCATTGAAATTCGCAAGCACACACACACACTGAGAACTATAGCTACACTCATATACGCACACACAGACTCTGCTGTAAATTTTGCTGCTCATTGTCAAACTATTTTAAATTTTGCATTACTCATTCCTTTAGATTATGTCGTTCGATTTGCTTGAGTAAATTTTTAGTAGTTAAGGCAAGCACAAATGCACACAGAAATATGTATGTAAATATACATATGAATATATAATATGCAAGATTTTAACTAATCTTCGCTTGAGGTGCATCTGGGTAATGTAATTTGTAAGAAAATTGACACATTTCTTTTGGAGCGATTGATAAATGAAATTTTTTACTACCGTCAAGAAAATAACAATTGCTTATAGTTGGAAATTTAAGAAATTATGCAACTGCAGAAAAACGTATAGTTTGTGAATCAACAAAGGCAACAGAGAACAGTCGAAGGATAATTCAAAATATGTAATTCCTACAGGTTGAACAGCAGGCTGATGAAACTGATAAACCATCGTCTAAAAATGTTCATATGCTTTAAGAACCATTTTCAAAGTCTTTGGCTTTCAATGAACCTGTTGAACTTGGTCGTATTTTTATTCTATACGACGCATGCTTAACATGGCCGCTTGGACTAATATTTGCTTCTCAGAGTGTACGGCATATTTCGGCTTTTGAAATATCAGTAAAAGTTTAACACATCCAAATCGCAACGCGAATTTTTCGCGCCGAACAATGGCTTCTGATGAAAGTCGTCGTGGAATTTCGTCTAGTTAAATAGAATCGCAGCGACAGCTTGTCAATTCGCCTTTTGTCTTCATGGGATTCTTTATTTTTATTTTGCATCTTGTCAACATTTAATTAGCAAGAAAGGTTCGATATGGTGAATAGTTATGCTACGATTTGGAAGTGTTTTTGAATTCAGAATTTCTGCAGTTTCTTCAATTTCATAGGGAAATGGAAATAGGATAGGCCACAATGCTTATCAGGAAATTCGTTCTGTCTGCCTTCTAAATTGTACGCCAGAAGTGTTGTTCAAGTTATTCATTTAATGAAAATACCTTGTTTTTCATATTTATTTGCATAATTCTTCAGAAAATTTTGAAAAACATGCAGTTCCGCAGTAATAAAAAAATTGCTGCGATATTTGCGAGAATTTTAAATGTGTGCTGCTAGTTAATGGATTAAAGTAACAAAAGGAATTAACAAAAATTATATAATTTTTGATATTTAACAAAGTCTTGCTTTGTGTGTAGTTATGGATGACCACTTGCACTACGAGTGGAAGGTTCAAAAACGCACACAAATGCCACTCGGCTGCTTGCCAAATTTTTATAAGTACAATAACACAACAATAAGAGGAAAACCAGCAGCGTCTTTTGTTGCTCAGTAACAACAACAACAAAACATTTTAGAGCTGCACAATTTAATGTAAAAATCCAAAAATTAATGCGAAAAATTAAGTAAATGCAGCAAGCGCGAGGTAGATAATATGAGTGTATGTGTGTGTGTATGCTATTGTTGCATGCAATTGCAATTTTGTTGTTGCTTTCTTGCTCTAAACTATGCGCAAATTTTCTGCTGGCTTTTATAAGAGCAATGCATTTTCTTATAGGCTTACAGCATAGCAGCAGCAACTACAATAAGCAAAGACACAACAACAACAACAAAATTCCATTAGGATTTGCCTACATTAATGCTTAGAGTGCCCACACACACATACGACATTAATTATCGAGCAACAAATCTGCAATGATTAAATTTGACAACAACAACAAAAGCGAAAGCAACGAGAACCAAAAGAAAAACTAAAAAAAATTTATGAAAATAGGAAAAATCTAAGAAATCTTGAAATATGCAACAAAAACGCAAGAAAAATAATCATTTCAAGTGGGGCTGCTGCAGGATCTGCAAGCAATTATGCAAAATTTTATAAAATTATGAAAATTGCTAGCTACAAAAAATAAGGAACACACAAAGAATTTACTCAATAAAGCAAATAAAAGATGACAGCATGTCTTGTGCGACTGCCGCTGCAACTTGTAACTTGTAACTTGTGAGCTGTGAAAATTTCTAGTGAATTGTGGAAAATTGCACAAAAATTGTAGAAAGGAAGCAGCAGCCAAAGTTAAAAGCGCACAGATTAGGCACAAGAGAAAGTACATGTGCATTCATAATAAGGCAAGTTTGTTGGTGGAGGGAGGTAGGTAGGGAGGGAGGGAAAGTGAGATTTCAAGAGATATACCAGCAATATGCAAAAGAATAAAGATTTTTAACTAAGCTGGAATGTGGCAATATGAGAGGTGAAGTCGTTAAAAAGGGCTTACAATTTTGGTTCGATATGTGTAGGACTTAGCGAGGAAAGGGTGGACTGAAGTGAGTTTTGATGAATATGTAAAATTTTCTTAAAAATCTTTGTCTTTATGTATTCATTATAGATTATAGATTGCGAAGTTATATGCATAGGACAAAGTGTACATTTGTCTAGAATCTGTAGGTATGAAGTAGTCAGGCATTTGACAAAAAATGCACAGATAGCAAACCGTTAGCTGACAGATGAGAAAATAGCGCCCAACAATTTTGTGTATAATATTTGGAAGCTCCCCCTCAGAACAAGATAGTGGTACGCGACTGCTCATTTTTGCAATGCTCGCTGCGACCGTGCGATTTTGCATTTAGGACCTCAGCCTGCCCAATTTGCTGCCACATGCACACCAACATCAGCATGTGTAGGTACTGCATGTGAGTGTGGGTGTGCATTTGCATGTGTCTGCTTGTATCAGTGTGTCTAAAGGGTAATGATGTGGAAAACGTTGTTGCTGTGCTTAATGAAATTGCTCATTTCAACATTAATGCCTGTGCCAAAAACTGCCTCACTTTCTGATGCTGATTTTTCTTTGCCTCTGGATCTGCTCTGCAGCTTCGCAGCACTTTGAGTGGCAGTCATTGGCAAGATGAATGTGATATTTTCAGTATGACATTTGGAAAATGACTCGCTTGCTACTCGGCGCGCTTGCCAGTTTGTTCTGCCTGAACGCGCGCTAAAGAGGCGGGTAGGCGGGTTGGCCGCATTGCCTTTCATTTTCAGCTGCACTTATTCCTGTGGCATGTGGCAGCTTTGTAGTTGTGCCCCTCTAAAACAAAGTGCTATGCGAATTTGCTTCAGCTTGTGGGCCATTTCTGTGTGCCAGAGCAACTGCCGCCGCATGGAGTCGTGCGTCGCAATTGACAAGCCTAATTAATTATGCATGGCCAAGCTAAGTGTCGGCAACATGTTGCACACTCAAGCACATTTTTATTAAATTGCATGTCATAAGATTTTCATTAATTTTTTTCAAGATTCAATTTTTCTTTTATTTATATACTTTACTTTGAGACAACCTTGAACTTTTGCCTCTGCCTGCCTGCTGCGCATGCACTCCGACCATTTCTTCCTTACCTCCTCTCACCGCTTTCTTGCAAAGAAAGACGACTGGATTACTCACATTTTGCGGCATTAATGCCTTTTATGCCTAATTTATTTGCATTTAAGAATTTTGTTGTTGAAAAAGGCGTGTTTGGTTACGTTGCTTGGCTCATAAATTCAAATTCGCTTAGTCATTTATTTGAATCAATGCAATTATTTCAGAAAAAGATTTTGAAATGATCGCATGCGCATTTAAGCCGAAAAATTCGGGGCATTAATAATGGGCTAAATTTTATTTGTTTTTAATTTAGTAAGAAAGAATGCTCAAATAGGAATTGTGACTGTTTCAATAATGTTCACAAAAGGAGTGTGCGCATCCTTGCAAACCTTTTGTAGCGATTTCCAAGCGATTTTATCTTGTAACGCTCATAACTTTGTCTAATATCCTTGTCAGTCTATTTGTTGAATTTCCGAATTTGCAAATATGATTCAATTAAATTAAGTACAATCAAATTGAGAATTGAAATACTAAATTCAAACACCTGTATTAAGCTAAGGAAGAGAAGCTTTTGGAACGCAACCTGGATTATATACTTAACTACATTTTACAATATGTTTTATTGTACTAAGTGAGGTCCGAGTGATGAAAAAGATCTAACATGAAATCAATGTTAATATCGAAAATGTTCATATCGAAATATAGCTCAGTTAAAAGTACTCGGTTTTTTAGCCTAAGGAACTGCCGTTCAAACATATACTATGTAGATTCAATAAAACAAAAGTTTAATTTTTAATCCTAATAGTTTCGTCAAATTTAACTTTTCTTAATAGAAAAATATGAGAAAAAAATTTCTATTTCCTATGCCATATGCTAATTCTTACATATTCATAGAAAAAGGTATCAATTGATACAAAATATGTTAAAAGACTTTTCTGATTCTCGTTAGGACGTTTAATTTATTACCATACAATTGCGATTAGGCTCTAAGGATGAGGCTCTCAATTAATCAAATGTTTACTCTGAAGTTTCGGAGCAAACATATTATTCAGAAAGCATAAACAATTTTAATAACTTTCAAGAGTATCGAGCTAAAAGTAGTAATTTTGACCAACAATAATTAATTATTATTCGCTGAAAAAGTTATTAAACACATATTTCAATGTTAGCAGACTTTTATTACCAAATTGGCAAACTAAATTCAAACAAAAGTTGTTATTACTTTTTATTACTTAAAAAAAGTTTTTTTTTTTTAGCAATGTTAGAACGTGTCGTCTGAAATGCTTTGAGCTTGTAAGCACTCCATAAATTGTCACTTGTCTCTTCAAAGTGGCTGCTTCGTCTAGACCACCCTGCTCTTTGAGCAACAGCATAATGACGACTGTGAAAAATGAACTGGCCGAATGTGAGGCAGGCCACAAAACACAGCCAGAACACTCCCAAGATTGCAGTGGACCACTCACAATGAGTGTCAAAAATAATAATTTACATGGCACAAAGCACACGGCATAATTAATGGTGCCGCCGCAGCGTTGAACGTTTGGCGGCAGTAGGCGGGGTGGAGCGGCCGAGTTGAGGAGCAACTCTTTGCATGTGGCCGGCGACTTCTAATGATGTCGGCACTTCCGGCGCGATTTAAATTGAAATACAAGCAAAAATGCGCGCTGCAACATGCAACAACAGCATGTGGCATGTGGCATGCGGCATGTGGCAAGCAACAAGTGACAAGTTGAGAAAATACAATTGCCAGGCCAGTTTTTACACTTCTTAATTGTAGTTGTTTTTCGTCGAATGAAATTAACACATTTTCATAAACAGAAAATCAGAAAAAGGCGGCAGCATGGCAGCCGGGGCTGAGCGGTTGCGTGCGAGAAATTATTTGCGTGCAATAAATTGGTGCAAGCTGACAAAAGTCCTTCGCAATTTTATAATTGCTGCAACGTCGCCAGCTTGTGCTTCCTCTTTCTCTGTGCCGCGAGCGCACTTGCACAGCTTCCAATAATTTGTGGGGCACTAATTGTGGGCGTTGGCCACTTTTTAAGGCAGGCGCTGGCGAGGCGGCGCGACAGCAATATGACTGGCTGTGTACAACAGCCATTAGCGGCTGTGAGTGGTTGCAGTGGCCAGCAGTCAGGCAAAATCAGTTGCTCCAATATTTGCGAGATATTCAAGAGTTCGTTGCCAACAAAAGCTAGAGGATTCTCTATTCCTTAGGCACCCAGGAAAATATACCAGAAGGAAACTTCTACATGAGTACGTTTATATGAGAGAGAGATAGTGAGAGAGAGAGAGAGAGAGAGAGAGTGAGAGAGAGAGATAGAGTGGGGAGTGGAAGGGGAACGAAAAAGCACACGTGCAAGAGCTTGGCTCAAATTTTTTCCAGATGCTCTAATAGATCTTTTTGTATGAGCCCTAGCCTATACTTTTGGCCTAACTACCAGTTGAGCAACCGTTCATTTATTGCTTAGTATCTAGTAGCTAGTTTCTTAGTTCCTCTATCTTGCCTATCTTGCTGCTTTGTATGTGGGTCCACCTATTCTGTCTGTATGCCCTGTTCAAGCGTTTAGTTATGGCTCTGTATTGCTTCACAGCTGCCTGTCTTTGTTGTTGTTCTTGTTGTTGTTGCTGCTGCTGTTGCTTTCAACGCTGGCCTCTTTGCTTGACACTTATTATATTTAATTAAAAGTAAATTTTACAGCTTGCACTCGCTCGACCAAAATTCAAAATACTTTACACAAACACTCGCACACAAACACACACACACACACACACAAACAGACAAGCAAATGCAAAAAGCGTTTTAATTTCGCTTTGCTAATAATTGCGTGCATTCTATTTATGTGATTGTTGCATTTCGTTGTTGTTGTTGTTGTTCGTGGTGTGTCCAAAAGGCACTTGGCCACTTGGAGCTCTTTTGCTCGTTAGTTCAGCAGCTCGCTGTTGCTAGCCCTCGCCCTCTCCGCCGCTGTTGTTTGCACGCCTTGTTTCTCCGCCTCCGCCTCCATTTCCATTGCCGCCTTCACAGTTTTTTGTGCTCGTTCTGTCAAATGGTTTTGCTGTAAAATTGCATCCGTCCGGTGCGCCCGAACATTGCCCGCCTATCATGCCTGCGGCCGCTTTTACTATGTCGCCTTCATCTACTCTGCTGGCATTTGTCGCCTGCGCCATTGAAGCATCTGTTTAAAAGACCACTCATGCTGCTTTTCCATGGGACAAGTTAATTTCGTTCTTTGCTCTTTTCGTTGTTGTTGTTGTTATTGTTATTGTTGTTGCAGCAGTAATATTTGCGCAAAATATTTTGCTTCTACGAAAATAAATGCAACAACCAAAAAGTAGAATGACAAATGATCCTTGAAGCAAACACACGTACACATTTACACATGCAAAATGTAAGAATTTTAATAAATATATTTCACAAATTTACATGTTGCATTAATTTTTTGAAATGTGGTTGTGCCACAAGTTAGATTCAAGTGTTGATTCTAATTAAAAATTTTACAAATGCACACACACACACACACACAACAAACATATAAAGTATGCATGTGTGTGCTTGCACAGGCCTTAAAATTTAGCAGATTTTATAATTTTCGAATTGAAAACAATTTGTAACAGCGAACTGCAGCAAGGCAGAAGATAAAGAAACTTTTTAAATTTTTAATTGATAAATAAAAAATTTAAAGCAAGTGTAAAACCATAAAAATATAAAAATTTTGTCTGAAAGAGGATGTGTAAGAGCTCCTCTGCATCATAAAAGACTGTCAAAGTTTTTTGTAACAATGTCTATTTTCTAAAATTTTCACTTCTTTCTTCCACACGTACTTTTTCTCGGATTTGGAATGACATAAATGCCAGGTTATGATGGATTAATTAGTTGAGAATTTTCTAAAGATTTGGCTCAACTTACAACATTTCATTGGCATATCATTTGTTTGGAAATTGGAACACTCGTAAAAAGTTTCAGGTTAGATTAATTTTGTTAGTAATCTTTATATCAGATTAATTTTGTTAGCGATCTTAATCTCAGATTATTCTAGGATAGAAATTTTCCGATAGTGACGATTGAAATCAATGCAAAATCGGTGTTAGGTTTAGGTTAGGCTGGACACGCAATAGCCTTCGTTTGTTAGTGCAGGAAGATGAAGTGATCTGCTAAAATAGGAGAGTTTCTAGCAAAGTTTCAGTAGAGAGTTGGTTGCCAGCTTTGGGGCCGCCTTCAAAATCGCAACTAGTTTAGCTAATTTGAATAGATTATTAACAAATTTCAATTTGAACGGATTTATTGCAAAATGTTGCAAAATTACAAAGAAATCGAATTTTATGATTTTAAGTAAAACTACTATTTTTTAAGAAATATTGCCGTTTTATTAAACTTTTGTAGCAGCTTCTCAGCATTCACAAATATTGTCTAAATAGTCATTTTGTTCAGATCTCTTTATTGCTATGACGATCAAAACAGGATGCTTTTATTGAATGTGGGTCAAAGTAATTAAAGTGAAAACGAAATCAGAAAATTTTCGAAAATTTATATACAATTTCTATATATACTACTACACAACATAAGAACAAATTAAATTTCAAAGTGTCAAAGCAAGAAAAAGGAAATGTGTGACACTTGCGTTATTATCATAAATTAATATGCCAAATTGGTTAGAGGATCGTAAGAGACACACACACTGACACAACTACGCGAAACGCGCCAGATACTTGCCACTCGTTCACACGCGCCACAAAACACAGCCAACAGAATTCTTAGCACACATAAAACAAGCACAACAATCTCAACAGCAACTACAACAACATGCCAGCGATTAAAAGCAAACGCGCACATATACATAGATAC
This sequence comes from Neria commutata, assembly GCA_963457695.1. Taxonomy (NCBI): domain Eukaryota; kingdom Metazoa; phylum Arthropoda; class Insecta; order Diptera; family Micropezidae; genus Neria; species Neria commutata. Next base: position 13,622,718 of record OY735245.1, on the reverse strand, counting down.
GACAAACAATTTCATTTCACTTTCAATACGTATGAAAAGTGTTGAGATTGTAAAAATAAATTTCATTGATTAAAATTGAATGAAATCGCCGCGTCAGAGCAACGTTGAACATTTAAACACACGCAGGCACACACACACACACACACATGTAATTGCATACATACATATGTATATATGCAACGCAGGCGATTTGTAGAATATTTACTCACAAGTGTTTCGCACTTGAAGCGTCGCCGCTGTCGAGTTGACGGCTTGTTTGTAATTCATTATTCCCACATTTTTGTTCTTTTTCTCGAATCAAGCTGAATAGACTCTTTTCTGTGTGCTGGTTTAATTATTGATAAAGTGTTTGGCGTATTGATTTGAATGAAAGTGAAAACGTTTACGTTCGCAAGCGAGCTTTTCCCTCCAAAACAGCGGCTGCACTGAGTTTATCTAATCTATCTACTAGAGTGTATTTTTTTACTAGCAAGTTTCGCTTTTGGGCGCTTATCTCATGACCAAGATAGCAGCAGCGGAATTTTTGAAATTTACATACCTTTCGCTGCCATTCTGTTTTGGTCGCTGCAGCCATGATTTTTGTTTGCTGCGGCTTATCTTGATAGCGAGTATCGTACTTGTATGTATGGGAAATTGTGTTATCGCAACTATGCTAAATCTCAAGAGCTACTTCCTGCCCTATGCAGATCTTGGCCCACAGATACATTAAAAAGGGCCCCATAAATCATGCTGAGTTGTGTGCACTTAAATTTTGTGTGGGCGCGTGTGGCATTAGTAAACCAGTTTGAACTGGTCTTTAGCAAAAAAAGTCATAAATTTCTTATTGACAATCTTGAGAGTTTTGCACTGAAGTGGTTTAAAATATTTCAGGCAAACATGGAAGCAGTTAGTACGTAATCAATTGTGAAGTACTTTGGTCTGGGCCATCTGGAAATATTTTTGTGCTTAAAGTGTTCTTGAATCGTAGCAGTTTTGTTTAGGCAGAGGATTCGGAAAATATATCGGTTGCAAAATGCGCAAAGGCTTTAACCAACATTTCTGAAATTTTACAGGAGAAGCAGAAAACAATGCGAAATTTCATAACATAGACCCCTGTATATGTATTAGCTATAAAATCGTAATTTTTTGCTATAAGACTCTATTTTTTTGTGAGCAAGTGTATTTTAATATAGGCTACCAGAAACTGTAAAAAAACGTGTTTCGTAAAAATTGCGGGTTAGGGCCTTTGTACATTTCGCCAGCGATATATACTTTCATTTGATACTTTTTATAGACATAAACGTACAGATCTTGCATAATGCATCTTCTCTTATTAATTTGCTCTCTAAATTGAACAGTTTCCTCGCGATGAGCCTGTTTAATCAGCCAGTGTTGTACCAAGTTTTCTACTCAAGTAGAATTCACGATTTTCTATAACTCAAAAATAGTATGTATGTATATAAAGTATATGCAAGATCGAAACAATGTGATGACTTTTGTCACTGAAATTTTTATGCTTACGTAAAATTACAAAAAAGATACATTACGTCTAAACTAACAGAGCCTTAAAACTGTGTTATGCTTACCATTTTATTAAATATTTTATATATTGTTCATTAGTTGTAATCTAACACGAGTAGTAGCAACGATTTGTAAAGCATTCTTTTTGTCGTTATGCCATTTTGCTTATTCTTTGTGATGTTTATATTATCGACTTATTCCTTATTTAAAAGTGCTAGGAAGAAATGTTTAAGAGATTCTTTGGAATTGAACAAAATTCACTTTCATTTGAAGATAGTTAAAATTGCAATAATAAGTTTTCATATAAAATTAGAAAGAAAATTTAATAGATTTGTGATTCCTTTTTCTAATCTTACACAGAAAAATATTCGAGTTTATATTCGAGCATTGCATCAAAATTCTAAACAAGTTAGCTTAAAAAGAAGTTTAAAATTTTTCAACTGCGTATCAACGATCAGTTTGTTCATATACTATTACCACATCAAAGATTGTATCTTGGTAACAATAATTTATGCAGTTTCTTTAGAAATTATTATTAAAATTATTTTGCCTTTGAAAAGTTTTCTCAACATGTTAAGTAGTGCTTGTAAAGCTTCTGCTATGGAAAGCAAGGCCTCAATAATTGTTTTCAAAAAACAAACTCGATTTAAAAAAATTTACAAATATTCTTGAGTTGATATTTTATGCAGTGTGTGTGTATGGAATTTTAAGTAACGCTCGCATTGAACTTCCGTTGTTTTGATTGACACTAGAAAGGTTGTCCGAAAAACTCTGTCTAGCTGTGAGGGGGTAATGACCACATTTGGCAAGCGAGGGCAGCACGCGGATGTGCTACAACTAATCGACTAGCCAACGAGCCTCAACTACAGCGACATATTTTTTACAAATATTTAAGCGTGAATAGTAGAGCAGCACCTTCACATGAGTGTGTGTTTGTGGATTTACATACACCAAGGCACAGTTAGCTGCTGCTGTTGTTGCTTCCTCAATTTTCGCACGCCCCATTTAAAACTTTAGACAAAAAACTTTTGGCGATTGTCATTTGATTAATAAAATAAGAAATTCAAATTATATACAATACGGACACATACACACACACACACAAATTTAGTTGTGTGTTTTTATAAAGCTGTATAAAGCAGACGACAACAACAAAAGAATAAACGCCAAAATCAAGGTCATCAGCAAAACGTGCATGCAAAAAATACAAAAACAAACAACGCTAAACAGCAACAGAAACAGACACAAAATATACAACAACAACTATCAAAAAAATAAATAAATAGCTTGTCATTGCTGTTGTTGTTGGCATTATTTTTTGCTATTGCTGTGGCGTGAATGTATGCAACTGACATTATACAAAAAGTAATAATAATAAACCATGAGAAAAAATGGTAAACATGAGAGCACCCAAAATCAGCAGCAGCAATAACAACAACAAGCAGATATACTTACACTAAATAATCTATTGTTGTTGTGTTGGTGAGCTAAACGTACCTACACATGTAAAATTGGCAAAAATAAAATAGCTTGCAAAAAGCAGATAGATAGATAAGGCAAAGCCCCAAAAAAAACAACAACAACAAAGAAATATTCAAACAAGATTTTAAAAAACAACGGCGGCGTGTGTTCCGCATTCATAAGAGAGGGCTCGAACTTGTTTACGCATACACATACAAAATCTCAAGTTTGCTCTTGAGCTTACATTCGAACAGATATTAGTGAAATCTAACAAGAAAAAGGTCTGACTTTACAATGCGAAACTTTACTTTACTGATGTGTGTGTGTGTGTGTGCGCCTGCGTGTGTGCATGCAAAAATCCAACAAATAATGCCAAATTCAAAAATTCGCTCAGTTCCCTCGTCAATTCACGGTCAGTAGTGCTGGTCAACGTAAACGTCAGCGGCAGCGGCAGCGGGGCCCAGTGTTGAGTGTGAGTGCCGTGAACGTGCGAATTTCGACTGTATGCACGTGTGTCTGTGTGGCTGTGTTGCTGTTTGCGTGTGTGTCTGTCTGTCGCACTGGCCTGCACGCTAATAATGTTAATGATACGCCAGCTCAACGTCGTTGTTGTTGTTGTTTTTTTCCTTTTGTACAATGATTTGTAACTCATTTCAAAGGTTTTTAAAGTTCATGGTCAAAATTAGGCAAAAATTAAGCAAATTTGATGGCGTGAGTAGAGTGGAGAGCTGCGCAGTGCGCTGCAAGTTTTATGACTTATACATAGTACATATGTAGCTTATGCTATAATTTTATTTCGCACATATACTATATACACATGAAAATATATACATCGTTCAAATTTCAACGCGTATTATTGCTTAGAGAATATGTTGTTTGAAAGTGATTCTTTGCATATTTTTCTTAAATTTATGGCATTTATAAAATATTTTAGTATAACTTATTTTGGCTGTGGTACAGTCAGCCATGGTGTCGAATAACTCAGAGCATAAGCTGGCAAGCAATTCAGTTGCCAGATTTTCGAGTAAGCCATAGCCATTAAATTTAAGCTTCATCGGCATTTAAAACCATTTGAAATTCCTTTTGAAATGCAAAATGGTTTCGTTAGCAAAATGTCGTTCCAACGATTTTTTATGCAATCGAGATATATGTATGCATGTATATAAATTATGTGAAGTAAGTTGGAATCAAGTATCTTTAAATTTCTATATTTTATTTTTTTCGTATAATACTAAGTTCAGCTGCCCTAATCATCGAAGCTTCTATAGCTGCTTATACGGGGTTTTCCAATAAGGGCTGCAGGAAATGAACCAAATTACTTTAAGAATTGTTATTGTACTTTCCTGAAAAATGGGCGGCTCATATACATAAGCAAAACTGATCGATTATTGGTCTATGCTCCGTTTGAAAAGTGCTGAATGTAACGGTTTCTGGTATCTACTTACAATACGAAAATCAGTGGTTTAATAAATTTGATATTTCAGCTGCTTCGATATATTCAAAAATATACAAAAGCTTAAGTTGAAATCGATCTTGTGATAATGATCTCAACATGTGATTCACAATTGGATTCCTTTTTATACATACATAAGCACCAAGACACGCCAATTTATTTTAATACTTCGAATGAAACTTTAGCGCATTTCGAACACAGATAAAAGCATAAAATCGTTAGCTACAGCTACAGCTGAAATTCGAAATGATCCTCAATCTACAAAGTTGCAGTTGCTGTATTATAAAGATACACATCAGACACACAGATACACAAATTTATGCGTTTAATACCCAATATAAAAGCCACGATCGCGTATAGGGAAGTGCACACATGCATAATGTGTGTAACTGTTTGTAATTGTGTGTGTAAAGTGCACACAGGCAATGTGCCTGTAGCTGTTTTTGTATTTGTATTGCTGGCACAAAAGTTATTGGCAGTTTGTCCTTGAACGCGCCAAAGAAGATCGGCAACATAAGATCGCCAGCAGCAGCGACGTCGACGCCGACGCTGACGTCGAAAGCAGCAGCGTTCGTAATAAAAGTAACAAAAACAACAACAGCAGCATGAGCTGCGCGTCCCAACGTTAGACATTACGAGCAGCCGCTGCTGTTGGGCTTGGCAGCAGCTCCCCGCGCGCGGCTGCCAGACATAAATTTGCAAAGTATGCGAACTTTTTTGGGGGCGCAGCGCAGCGCAAGGCAAGTTCTTTGGAGCTTTTTCATTGCTCTGCTCTCAGCTCGTGATCGTTTTTGTTGATCGCTGTTGTTCGCTTCTGCTGTTGTCGTTGTTGTCGACGCTTTTTGTCGCTGGGAACCTTTGGGGCGCTCTTCTAATTTAAAGTTCCTCACACACACACATGCACGCCACCATTAAGTGGCGAATGTCTGCATGTATTCGTGTAGCACATGAGCGGCGACAAGCAAACAAACAAAGAGCAAACAAAAAAAAAAAAGAGCCGGCCCATTTGGAAAAATGTAAAAAGTAGCAAAAACAGGCACGAAAACAATTTTGCACAAATGTTTATAAAAAAATGTATTGGGTTTTTAACGGCTGCGTATCTTTTACTTCGAATTAATTTCTTTTTGTATTTGTTGAATTCTTTTCTTTTGCCCAAAAATGGCAGAAATCAACAACAAAATTAATCGCGCCTTATTTATGCAGGATGTCCCTCTGATGTTTTATTCGGTTTAAGTGTGTGTGTGTAAAAAGGCCTTGTATTTTGATTTTATGTCAGAGCATGTTGTAAATATCAAAACAGTGGTTCAAATAAGATTCTACCGGGGCATAAATAGTTTTTAATTGAGAGCTGTTTAGAAATGGATTCTTCAAAATGAAAATTGAATTTTGAATTTGTAAAGTTTTTTTTACGAAACATTAATGTTTGAGACAAGATACTGAAATGATAGTTGAAGACCAAAGCAATAAATGCTATTAAAAGTTTATAGATAAATCTCTCTGGATTTACTCTGCCATAAGAAAGACAACAAAACAGTATATTCTTATATAGAGCTAAATAGATTTTAATGTAGAACCAAACCTATCTATCGCATATGTAGACATTGAAGACTTTCTGACTGGTGTAGGTGAGCAATATTGTGGGATAACTGTAATCAGATAATTTCCAATTGTTCATAGAGCGCAGACCATTACCGATCGTCAATGAATCATAAATACAGTTCGACATTCATTAAAATGTCTTGAATTCAATTTAGATTTGAATATTAATTTCTCCAATCAGATTTGCTAATGATACCAAAAAACAATAATTTAAAATGTGCCAAATTTGAAGAATCTCTTCCACAGTGCGTTTACAATTTGCAACTGCTTAGAACTTAAGTACTTAAAGAATCCAGCAGAAGCAGGCACAAAGATGGCAGTAGCCAAAAACAACAACAACAACGCCGAAAAACCGAAGACTGCACAAAACATGTTTCAAATTTGAGTTTCGTTGGGCTTTCAAAAGCGGTCAACGAGTTTTGTTGCTTTACAAGAGCACAACAAAAAGAAGTAAAAAACCACAAAAATGGCCAAACGCAGTAAATTTAAGGCAAAAACGCTAACAAAATTTGGCAGAGAATTCTGCGAGAGCTGCGCAAAAAAAAAATCGCACATGCGAACGATAAAAGAAATAAAAAAGAGGCAGACAACTGAACGCTGGGACGGACCGGACCGATGGACAGACCTTAGCGCGACTTGAAGCGACTATGCGCATGCGTAGCAATCGCAGCGACTACAGCGCGAAGACCTTTCAGCGAAACGCCGCGAAAGACGTGACTTACACGCTAAATAATGCTAACAACGCTCAAGGTTGCCGCTTTTGATTGTAAGAAGCCAACGGCGCGGTGCACGCAATCTAAAAAAGCTTTTAAAAAATATTCGAGGACACTTTTCGCTATTGTTGCTATTGTTGTTGTTGCACTGTTTTATACATTTTCGTGGCGCACAATTAATATCAATTTTCAATAGGCTTGAGCAAAAATTGCACTTTGCTGGGGCGTATGGATTACAATTGAAAAATGATTCGCTTTGATAACTCCAAAAAGGCGCAGATAAAATATCTAAATTTCAATGAAAGCGAAATTGGCTTTGGCAAAAATGCCTGCCCGCCTGCTTGATTAATTAACAATAATAAAGAGCTCAATGACGCCAGAACAAAATCGTGCCACACTGCAACACGGCTGCATAGAGAACGTGTGTAGCCAGCTGAGCCGCAAACAAATGATTCAACTTTAACCTGACCCTGCATGTCTCTGTCATAGATACAAATACACGCGCACCATTACGTTCTAATGCAACAGTAACAATAGCAGCCACAAGCAATGAAAGCAACAGCTGTCAGAAGCACCCTCTTTAGAGCCGCAGCGGGCGGGTCGGGGCTGTGGGAAGTGGCCAATGCAATGACATCATAATTCCAGCAAATTTTGCAAAGCGAAAAAACTAAGAGTATAAAAAAATTTTCCACAAAACAAAGCTTTATAAAAGCTGCCATAAAAGATGCGTTAGTCTTGCGTGCATTACGCTCTTGAAGCATGGGTGTATGCAGAGGCGTGCAGCGTATTTTGTGAAGGGGGTTGAGGGGCACGAGTCAAGCATTGAGGACGAAAAGAAAAACTTAGAAGTTGTAAAAATTTAGACAGTTTGAGAAAGAAATGTACTCACTCACTAATACAAAATGAATATCAAATGCCATACGAATTACATATTGATGCAATATGCTATAACATTTCTTTAAAATTTATTCTTCAAAAATTTTAATAAAATTATTTAAAAGTTATACAAACAAGTACAATAGTTTTTGAACATTTTCAAAATGTAATAGCAAACTTTTGCATAAAATTTAAACTACTTTGCAGGAAGGCCAATGGGAAAGTATGCAAATATTGTTGTTGTTGATTGATGTGATTATTTTTGAAAAAACCCACAATTTGAATTGCCTTATCAATGCTACGATATGTTGATAACAAAAATTTTCTTACTTAAAGTGCTTACAAATATCTGACGCTGTGTAAAAGATGCGATACAAGTACATATTAATATAAATTATGATCAATCTAGTATTGTTGTTGATTAGTACAGTTACACCATTAACACACTTAATAAAAATTAACAAATCACTTCTTAAAAAAGTATATAAAAGATTTCAGTGCATTTTTAAAGTAAAAGCCTATAAAATGCATCTTGCCATAAGCAAGTTGTTCTTTTCAATGTTTAGCTGCTTTAAGTTTACAAAAGTAGCTTCTTTTATAAGTTCGATGAAAAATTCGTTGGTGTATATTAAAAGTTTACGCTTTTAGAATATAAAAACCAATATTTAATTGATCTTTAAATTAATATAACGGAAAAGAAGTTTTGTAAAAAAGATTAAATTGAAGTAAATTCGCGCTGCGTCAGTTGCCAGGTCGCCTTATAATATATTGAAGCTCTAGTAAGCGTTCCAATCGTTCTCTTTGCCCCATATCTTGCTTTCGCACCCTACGCCCCTGTGTGTGTGTGTGCGCGCAATTAATTGACGCTCATGAAATTCTTATTTATTTCACTCAAAGTATCATTTTCAAGCAATAAAAGCGATAAATGACAACAAAAGCTGACAGCAGCAACAATGCAAACAATAGCCATTGCAGCAACAACAATAACAACAACAACTACAACAAAGCATGCACAAAATTGTGCATTTGCATTGATTATAGCAAATCGACACAGATAGGCCCCGTAATAGCTGCAAAGTGTTGCAATCGGCTGCAATCCACACCGTCAGCAGGCCATATAAAGCAGCCGCTTGGAGAGCGCATGCCAAGCGTGAAAATGCGTGCGGTTACGCCCACGCAAGAAGTGTCAACTGCAACTGTAAACGGAGTGCTTAGCAAACAACAGCAAAAACAACAACGAACGGGCGTATTGCAAGCCACTGACTGCCACATTTAAGCAATTAGAGAACAACAACAACAAAACAACTAAATTAGCAACGCTTTGACAAGTGACACAAACGTTCCCCTGCACCGCTTCCTCCTTGGCCACATTTGCATAACCTCCCACACACACACACACACACACTCATCCACCTGTCGTGTAGGTGTCACTTGCACCTAAAACTTACAAGAATTTAATTAACTATTCAAACAACACACAGCAATGGGGCTTATTTTTAATTGCTTACGTCGTTTTGAGCCTGTTTTGAGCGTTGCTAAAATTGAAAAAAAAAAAACAAATTTTTCTCGATTTTTTCTCTTTTTTTGCATTTTAAGCTCATGTTTTTGAAATCGCAATTTTTGGTCATAAAACTTTGTGGCACGCTGTATGTCCTTCAAATAGTTGTCGTGTTGTAGTTGTAAGCTTGAAATGAAAATAAACATGTTTACCATTTCATTTGGCATTGCTGCTTTAAGTCGGACCAACCTCATATTACGTAAGATCTGCACCCACAGCAAACTCAATTGTGATATCTAACATGCTCTGGCTTTGTTGGCCAGCTCAAGTTAGGCTCATTATTGGCCAATTACAATAAATAGTCTATTTGGAAAATGGCGGAACTGCTGCAAGCTGTTGGAACTCAGCAATTATTGATATGATATTTAATCATTGCGTTGCCATATATGTTCAGCCAGTACTAAGGCTCGATTTCATAGCGCTTACTTAACTCAAATTAGAATAGAGTGTAAAGCTTATATTTACAACTCTACGCTTGCTTTGAATGTTCAGCATTGTACTTAATTTTGTACAGTGAAAATTAAATCTCTTAACTAAAAGCTAATCATACTTTAAACGGCACTATGTTTAAGACCCAAACAAGTTGCTAACACTCTTAGAATAAATCATAATCACAACAACTTAAATATACTTATACTGAATTTCGGATTTACCTATATAATCGGCACTTGCCAGAACCAACCAGCAGCACATCAGAGTGCACCATCAAGTTGCACTTGGTGTGCTTGATTTCTTTTATAGGGCATCTGACCCTACCAACGAAACATATAAATAATGTAGCCCGATTGTATTTGGAGTAGGGATTTAGTCTGCTAGTCACCGTTGCCTGAAAAGTCTATTGTGATTACAGAAACCACTTCAATTTCATTACTGCAAACCATCAAGTAAATCCAGAAATCACTTCAAGGTGCACAAAAAAATATTTGTGAAAATAAGTCACTTATAAGTTTTAGCTTAGATTTAAAAAAATTTGTATTATTGATTGGCAAAAGCTACGAACCGATGTCGCTTCATTTAATGCAGGAATATGATTGAATGGATGATCAAAAGGAAGAAAGTTTGTTCTATTAAACTGCTAGAAGATGCTTGTATTACATAAAGAAATCGATTTGATTTTATAAAAAGAGTTGTTTTTATGGTCACGATAAAAAATTGCAGCTTACAAAGATTCACATGAGTAATTTATGGTTTTTTTATAATGCCAGGTAAAAATTGTTTTGCTGTTCAGAAGATTCAGTTCGAAAAATTCTACTTCCAATTTATACTCCAGAGTTTCATAATAACCCGTTCGGATTCGGTTAATGTAGGTCCCGTTAACTTGTGCAAAATATGACAAGCACACACAAGTTAATGCGAGAAAGCAAGGCCTAAGCCCACAAGGGCTATTTTTATTATTATACTGCCGTCATTTGAGACACTTAGCATAATTATTATATTTTTGACACAGTGTCGGGCACTCAAGTGGCAAAAACTTTTCATCAAAATTTTACACACTTTGCTTAATGTAAGGGAAAACTCAGCTTACGTTTCTATCAGAAAAATTTAAAAATATGAAATAAAAATACAACAAATTTTACAATGTTGTAAGACATTTGTCAAAAAAGGCAAAAAAAAGCCCAGGGCTTGGCAAAATTTCAGTGCCACAATTCAAAATGTAGTTATGCAGCGCGTGGCGGGGGCGTGACAGTAATTGTTAAATGCAAATTAAATAAAGAATATTATGATAAAATCAAAAAATGTGGCCAACAAACCTGGTCATTTCCGTAAATTTCAGGCAACGCAGCAGCGTAACATTGGTGGCTGCCAGGCGAAGGTGACGCTGAACCACTCCAACGATGCTGTGTCAATTTCCACAATACAAGTGCTTAAGCGTTCACAATTGCTACAACAACAATCTTCAGCTTGTTGAGTACGATGAAAATAAAATTCCGACAAACCTGAACACTCAATGCGTACGAATATTTGAAGAAACGCGTTAAACTCTTTAGAAAAAACGAATGTTTCGCAAACAGAAGCGATTTGAAATTGATTCAAAAAATTCTGTATTTTTGTAATTCTGAAAAAGTGAATGTATTTTCCAGGAACACTTTTGTAATTTCAACTTTTTTTCTGATGTTTGCTGTTTGAGCGCCGGCAAGCTGAGCAAGCGCTAGGACGGAGCGCTTTTGTAAAGTGGCAATTGTTAAGGTGTAATGTATGTAATTGTTTTGTGTGTGTGTGTGTGCGTGTGTTGTGCACTTGTTGTTGGCCAACTGTTGAGTTGTTGGCAGTGAAAGGTGTTGTTGTTGTTGCTTTCGAGTTGCTTGCTCTATAGTTTGCTTAGATTATTTTTAGTTTTTTTAAAATATTTTCGCCAATTTTCCGGCAATTTTTGTGGTTGCTAATAAGGTAAAATGAATATTGTTGCAGCACTATCTATCGCTCGCTTACACAATCGGCGCACAATTCCTTGAGCAGCGTTCTAGATACAATCGGCGCACAATTCGCGCAGCACGTTTCACAGCAGCAGGCAAGCAACACGCGCTACACTAACAACGCGCAATTGCCAAAAATTACAGTCTGTGTATCTGTGTATCTGTATCTGTAGCAGCGTATTCAGCTTTTGTTTCCTTAGCTACCAACACAATCAAACCGTTTTTTTTTCATGCGCTAATGTAATACGCCTTAAGTTCTAAACCTACAAAAAGACAAAACAAAATAAGCAACACCCCTGCCCCCCTGCCACCCTGCAAAGGAACGCCTTTTTCGCTTTTGCTCTTTTAGCGTTTGTTCGCGAATTTTTTAATTCTAGCGCATTTTCGGCACATTTTGCGAATTCTTCAATAAACACTGGACTACAGCAATAACAATAACAATAGTAACAACAACAACGAAAATTCGGCATATGTTTTGCACAAAAACAAAAAAAAAACGTTGAATAAAAATACACAACGTAAAGTTGGAGAGAAGCAAGAAGCAGCCGTTGAAAAGAGACATAGATACACGTAAAAATATAAAAGCGCACAAGATGTTTTTTGCGCGCTTTTGCTGTTGTTGTTGTTGTGGTTGTTGTTATTTTAGGTTTTGCGAACTTTACGAAAATGTATAAAATGAATTTTGTCTTTGCTTGTTGTTGTTGTTGTTGCGGTTGCTGTGTCGTGTACTTTACAAACTTGAAATCCGCACACACACACACACACACAAACACACATACCAATACACGCAGACACGACAACGACAAGAAAACAACAATGACAGCAGCAGCAGCAACAACAACAACAGCAACTATTTTATAACGATCAAGGGCATTTTGGACACGTTGTTGTGGCGTCGTCAGCGTCATCATTGCCGTCGCCGTCGTTGTTGCTGCTGCTGCCGCTGCTGCTGTCGCCAGCTGACAACTGTTGCTGCTGCTGCCGACGGCGTCGCCAGCTCAAATTTTCGCCAATGCGAAATTTTTTGAATACAATTTTTGAAAATAGAAAAAGTCTCTTTTTGGAGGCCTGCGTCGCGCTCAGCGCTGGAGGAAGAAGAGAAGGCAGCGACTTAAACGGCAGCAGCACTTTTTCACTTTTCCCCCCGCGCGCTTGTAATTTCGCGCGTGATCGTCGTCTGCGCTTATTGTCTGTTGCTGCCTGCCCTCTTCGTATCCGTATAGAGAGTATCTGTGTGTGTGTGTGCTTTAGTGCTGTAGCTGTCGCCTGTTGCTGCGTTTTGTATCTGCAGCGATTTCGCTTTCAAAAATTTTTATTTGATTCGCGCACAAAATTGCAAGAAAAAAGAACAGCAAAAATGTAGTAAGTCGTATGCATGTTGTTAAAGTTACGAATTATGCCGAGCACTAAGCGGGCAGAGCAGAGCCGAGCAGACACAGGAACAGGCTGCCGGCGGGCAGCGTGCATCTGCGAATTGTCTGCTAACCTAGTCTTCCCCTTTTTATGTTTTTATGTTGCTGTGCCTTTTTGTAAAGCTGCGTTTCACTGTGCTCTGCCATGGTATCCCTTTGTTGCAGCTGTGAGTGTGTGAGTGTGTAGCTTTGAGAGTGATCTTCGCAGCGATATAATTTTTATTCTTTGGAATTGTATGCAAATTAAGCGCACAATAAAGTCGCTTCGACGTAATGGCCCTTTTTAATGCCTACTCTTCTAACTGCCTGCCTGAGTCTGTGTCTGTGCAAGTGCATGTGTGTTTGTGTGAACCTATTTCGGGTTTTCAATATGCAATTATTTTGCATGTGTATTGTTGAAATTTGTAAAATTTACCCTATGTTCTTTTCCAGCTCATGAAGTTTCAGTTACATTTCTGCCCTCAAGTGTTGGCATATATGAAACTAGAATTCCCTTGAACTTGAAATAATCTGAAGAATGACCAATCAAACAGCATATTGTAAGAGCAGGATAAACCGCTTAGAGAAAAAATGTCACAATGTATTAAAAATGTGTGTAACACAGACATGCGATTGGCTTTTATTTCAATAAAAATTAAAAAAAAACGATCACAGTGTAAATAATCGTAAAAGGGATCGCGTTCAATAGCACGGCCATGTCTCATGGACAGAATTTTATATAAGCAAGTATAATAAAATGGATATTTGCAGGTGCGAATGTAGAATTTATGTGAAGATAATAGGAGGGGGTCTAGCCAAAAAGATCTCGACGTCCAATACAAATTTCTCACCTATCAGTTCAGGGCTCGTTTGTAGACAATTTATTTTTCAGAAGACGACTTAAAAGTTTTTCAGCCTGAGTTTATTGTCATGTTTAAATAGCGAATTTTGAATGAATATAAATGGCCTAAATATACTATGAAAAAATCTAAAATTCCGGCTTAGTAGAGTTAGGCTCTTTTATAAAAGAACCTTGGAATAAAGGACTCTGTAATGTATAGCAAACATTTTTATGAGTTGGAATTGATCAAACTGGGCTCTGTTCAAGAAATCAGTACCGATCTCCAACTTTGCTGTATATTTCATTGCAAAATATCAAAATGGATATTCTATTCTTATAAGCAATGTTGAAACAAAATATTTTGAACTTTTCTTCTGAGAAGTGTATTTTCCAACTTATGTATCTCACGAAACGAAATATGAAAAATCCAAAATTCATGGTAAAAATCAACAACATCTTTGTACTAAAAGGTATAGGTATGCAAACTGGGGCACCAACATTTTTCGAGGCGACTATTTTGCATTTAAATAAAATTCCATTTTCATTTTGAACAACAAAAAAATTGTATAATAAACTTTGTGCTTTGCAGCAGATATTTACCAACAGAATTTGAAAATTTCGTAAATTTAGGGGGACACCTCTAATTTCGGCGATAGCAACATCAAATATATGGGATGGTTTTATATATATAGATATGTATTCTTGAATAAAATATATAAAATTCTCAAAATTAATTCAAATGATTTGCTCTTTTATCTAAAACTGTACTCATTTAGATGTGCTTAAATATAGCTATTCTTTTAATGACTCTTGTTTATGCTTTGAAAATTTAGATTTTCCATGCAAAAACAACACAGAAAACTGAGCGAAAAGTCAAGCGTTTTATCAATGCGCAAATTTGTTTAGAATTTTTGAAATGTCTTAAATCAAAAACTATTTTTAAGCTGTTTGTGCTAATTATAAAAGAAACTAGCACGTGTGCGTATTTTTAGATATGTATGAATATTAAGGAAAACGCTACTATCTCAGCGCGATTTGTAGATACTTATGTATATGTATATTTATTGATTAGGGCCAATTTTGAATTTAGATGGAAAAAATTCTTATTTTGTATATATCTATATTTACAGGTGGCCTCTAAGTTAATAACAGCTAACGTGGGAATTTTTTGGTGTATAAATTTTATTGAGTGTCTTTGATGGATGGATGGCTAGTAGGCTACAATGTATGGCCATAACTTACGAGCAATTGAAATTTAACTCTTGGCTAAAATTTCACAACTTTGCATTCTTTCTTTCTCTTACTCGATCTTTTTCGAATATCGCTATTATAACTGAACTTATTTGAAAGTTTTTAATTCTGTATATGCTTATGAAACCGCTTGTGAAAGAGTGCTTGGACTTACATGTTCAGAACTTTGCAATTTTACTCTATTGTTATAAATTTTTCGATTGTCTTGCATTAAGCAGAACACTTAACTCTTGCTCTTATAAAATCACAGATCTTGAACTATAGTCTGCAGTGTCTTTCATTTAGAACTCTATATTCCTTTGCTCTCTCTTCATTTATATTTTTAATGTTTGCCATGAAAATGTACACATTTTGCTTGAACTTTCGTCTGCAGTGTCCTTATGTGATTTAAACTTTGTATCCTTTGCCTCCTTCGCTTTCTCAACCACTCTACATGCATATATTCTTTTCGCCTCGCTTGCTCTATAGCTCGAATATCATTTAGGAAAAAATACACTTTTTTGCTATTTTCAAACCTGGAGTGTCCTTACGTGATTGAATCTTTGTATCCTTTACCGCCCTCCCTCTCTCTCGCTCCCTGTAGATATAACTTTATTGTCTTGGCTTATGCGAAGCACCTGGTGATCATGCCGTGGCACATGCTCCAACGCATACAAAACAAAAACAAAGTGGCCAATACAAAAACAATAAAACTATCAACCATACGAGTAAAACTTATGTCGTGTGCCTTGTGATTGTGCCGCTGGCGTTTGTGAGCGTTTGCTTTCTAGTTACACACACTTTTCATGGAGCTGGCGCCTTCAGCGGTAGCAATAATTGTATCTGTATCTTTGTAACTCTGTTGTTTTTTTCATCAAGTGTTTTTGTAGCAATTTTGATGCACTTTTCGTTGATGTCACTGTTTGAAGGATGCACTTCCTTTTTGATTTACGATATTGCACATTTTTATAACTTGTTGAGCAAAGCACATGACTGAATGTTGCAGTTGCAGCTTCAATTTGTGGCAAGTTTTAAAAAATGTCTGTCCTTCAATTGAAATTTTTTTTTGATGCACAATAACTTTGTTTTTTTTTACAAAATCTTTGTTTTTGTTCAATATTTTGGGGCACGTGTGCGCTGTGTGTACGTGCGATTGTGTGTTGCTGGCGAGCTGTGCGCTGCAAGAGCATTGCTTTCCGTTCGATTCGCGTGCCACAACGTTACGGTTGCAGTTGTGCTTGGCGAGTGCCCGCTGCAAATGTTGCAAATAGTGCTAAAAGTCTGCGCAAGATACGAAATGGCGAAAAATTCTTCAATTGCACGAGATGCAGTCGCCGCTAATGCCGCTCATGTTGCTCTAGCTGTTGTTGTTGTGCTGTTGTTAGTGCAGCAGCCTATAGTACGTTGCCCGTTGTCGGATTTTGGTCGACGTGTGCATGAGTGTGTGTGTGTTAGAATAGGCTTAGATACTTGTTCTTAGAGTTAGTTGGCTTGCTCACTTTGCTGTTGTTGTTGTTGTTGTGGTACTTGTTGCTGCAGCTGCAAGCGTTCTTGGTTTTGTTGTTTTTGTTGTAGTTCCAGTTTTTCGGCTTGCTTTTTACTATTTCTCTCTCTCTCCCTCTCTCTCACTCTCTATGATCGGTTATTTCGCATCCAGTTGTTGCTGTGCTGAAGCTTGTTCTTAATGGTGTTGTTGTTGTTGTTTTTGTTGCTGTGGCAGGCACATTTCTATGCAATTCCGTGCCACATGCTGCCACTAAATGTGGCAGCACATGTTGCTCGTTGGCAAAGACAACAACAACAACAACAAAATTCCAACAACCAAATACCAACAACAACAACAACAACAAGCACAGTAAAGCGCCAGCCACTCTCCAAGCACAAAACTCACAAGTATCCACAAACGCGCTTGTATCTGCTGCTAGCTGCTGTTGCTGCTGCTGCAAGTATTTCGCATTCGGATTCCTACTCGGATTCGCACTCTAATCGCTATCTTTCTAATAAAACAGTCGTTCGACTACTAACGGCCGCCTGAGCATTTGAAAATTCGCACACTGCACACACGCGCTCCGCGGCGGCTGCTCATTGCCGGTTCGCCTCGGCTTGGTCGACGCGGCGCTGGGCTGGGCTGGGTTGGGCGCGCTGCTGCTGCGGCTCGCCTCGACTGCGCTGCTGCTGGTATTCTCGGCCGCAGTCAGACAGCAACGAAGACGACCACAATTTCGACCGACAAACAAATTCTAGAGCTTTGCAGATACTTGCCGCTGTGCACAGATACACGGATACTTGCGCTGCGAGAGAGCGCCAAACGGTATGCGCGTCAAACGATCGTGCATCGTGCCAAATGACAAAAACAACAACTACAATTGATCAGTGCTGTCACTTTACCACTAAAGTAATAAATTTCATCAATTTTAGCTACACAAGCTTCATAATCGATCGCCTCTCTTATTTGAGCATATATTTTGATTTAATTTAACATTTGATCGTGGAGAAAAACTTGCCATGGGAGCGAATGAACATAAAACTAGAATGCAGTGTGACATACAAAATATTTTTGATGTAGGTGAGATATGGAAACGAAGATTGTTTTATTTAAGTTTATAAAATTTATCAAAATATTTTTCCGACTCCCTAGCGATTCGCTTCAAGTTCACGCATCAGGGACCGATCACTTATCCACTGAGCCACTGGCAAAAATTATCAAAACTAAAATTTTAACTCTAATTGCTTATATTTTCTGATTTTTTGTACTTTTCTTCAACCCAGATATTTCTTTACTCCCGTATTCTGGTTCCTCCTACTCAAAGAATATTTAAGAAAATTTCAAAAAGCCTGAAGAATAAAAATGAATTGCGGCATACCGTAATTTTTTAATCATTAATTAATTGATTAACTTTAATTTGACGTTAAAAGTGAAGTATCAAATCTAATTTGGAACAAAAAAGTATGAGAATGTGTCTATCGCTATTATGATTGCTTCTATCTGAAGAACCGGAAATCTACCATTCTAAAAATTGCCCTTGATCCAATCAACGATAGCTCGAAATTTGCTCGAAGTGCCAACACTGTAATTCCAGTTTGCGAATCTACAGAGAGACAGATACAAAGTTTTTTTTGTACGAAATATTTGCGAATTGAATTTGCTTGTTGTTGTTGTAACTGCCGCAGCACAACGATCGTTAGGGCAGCGATCGTGTGCGCTGCTCTTTCTCTCTCTCACTCTCAAACACATTGCATATTTGGCAGCAGGAGCGACTGTTGGGGCGCTGCGGCAACGCTGCTGGCGTTAGACGCACAGACAATGCAAAAAGCTGCGCAGTCACCGGCAGAAGCGCAAAAATGCTGTCGCTGCTGCTTCTTCCCTCTTTCTTACAAAGTGCTTATAAACCAAATTCGCAAATTGTAAATTTGAATTTTTCGTATTCACGAGTGCGAATTCTGTGTCTGCTCTTTTTAGCTGTGTGCATGTGTGTGAGTGTATCTTTTGAATGTGGAGTACATGGAAGCATTCGTTTGAATGACGAAAAGTGGCGAATGCAAAGGCAGGCGGCTGGCAGGCTTGGGAGTGCCGCCGGTTCAGATGGACACATGTTGGAAGCGGGCACATGGCGCGACCACTGAAACGATCGCACTCACACACCGCCTATAAATTGGCATGAGGATGACGTAGTATCTCACAAAGAGCTATTAAGAGTTTGACATGGCATTGTGTATGCTTAGGCACATATACAGAGCAAGCGATCTAAATTTTTATTAATAGTTGAATTTGTATGCAAATATAGAGAGAGACAGAAATATTGTATGTTACATATAATTTCGATCAGCAGTAAAAAGTACGTCCGAATTCTGTAATGTAGATTGTAGATTTTTTGTGAAAGGGATTTGGCGGTTAAATAGTTGACAGAGAAAAGTAAGTTCATTGAGTGCTACAAAATTTTGTTGGCATTTTGTATCAGAAATTTATATCGCGTGCTAAGGATGATCTAAGGAAGACCTGATCGATCTTTAGTTTTCAGCGTAGTTCATTCCGACTTGTTTTTATATTTATACAGATGTATAAATTTCTCAGATTCTACTTCTTTAAATATCCATGACTTTTGTTACTCTTGAGATATTTTAAAAGAATTGTAAGAATTAGGATTTGAGGGTATTGGCAGTGACATCTTTAAGCGCTTATGATTCTGTTGGAATCGCTGGAATATCCGGAAAAACATTTAATCATATGAAAGTTGTAAAAATAAAACGTTTTAAGTGTTGTTTTTGTATAAGCGCCAGAAATTTTATAGGTCGAGTTTTTTGATTAGACTCTTTGCTACAGAAAAAGCAACTGTCTTTTCTGCATTGAAAATAACTAGATGAAGTTTACAACAACAATTTTGAAATCAACAACAGTCTAAAACACTTCATTTCGTTGTTGTTCATTTTCGATGACAAAAAGTCTTAATCTAAAAACTACATAGATAAATTAGTTTTTTCAAACAACAGTGTAAAACTGGCTAAACATCGAATGCTGTTAGTACTGTTAATAGTAGGGATTTCAAAATGTTTTTCAAACTTTTTTCTGGAAAAAATTTTGATGCAAAAAGGACAGACATATGAAAAAAGCATGAAATATATTTTCCATTTGCTATAAACAAGTCTTGAGTTGAACCTTGAGTATTTCTAATCATGGAAGCATAAGAAAATGAATTTCAAAATGTACGATTACGTTTAACCGATTAAATGTGTTACATTTTTTATAAAAACAAAAACGGCGCAGAAAGAATAGCAAAAATATCGCTTTGTCGTTGACGCAAAAGCGATTTTAGCAAAAAGTTTGTGCCAGCAAAAGTGACCTTTATCGCTCGCTTAGATCACTGCGACCGCGCCTCAGCTGATCAGCGCACTTGCAAGTATCTGTATCGACTTTGCTACTGCTACTGATAGCCTGATAGCCCTCCCGTGACTTGTGTGTGAGCTGATGTGAGTTTTGCATTGGTTTCAGCAAGAAGCTCGCCGCACACAAAAGGCGCTTGTTCAACAGCTAATTTACAGTTAAATGGTTGCTTTATGCGAGTGTCAAGCTGTCAGCATGCAAGAGTGTATCATGGACTACACACACACACACACACACACAAGTGCTTGTACGAAGCAAGTGGCGGGCGGTTGGCGTGGCTCTTATTTGCTCTGGCTCTGCACTACTTTGCTCCAGAAGTGGCCCTCCTCTCATCACTCAAATGCTTTCATTTTCGCCATACACTTTGGCTGCACACAAGCAAACAGTGACACACAGATACGCACACATACAGACGAAAACACATCCGTCAGTAATTGGCAAGGTCGTTTGTCGTAATGTTGGCAATATTCGTCGAGCTTTTTACTTTGTGTTGGTTTTGCAGCACGAACTCACACTCAAATTGTTTGCTTGCGAGAGCAGATACATTTTTTTATAGTCAGCAAAGAGTGGGAATGACAGCTGGAGCGTGAGTGAGAAATAAAAAAAATAAGAGTTCAGAGTTTACGAGTAGGTTTAATTTGTTTAAACTGAAATTCAAATAACATCCAAAATGAAGCTAAGTTTAATTTCAATAACTCGGAACAGCGCTGTTTTGTGTATATTTTTTATCTTAATTTCAGCTGAATCGAAACTTCATTGGTGTAAGACATTCTTGCAGGTAATGGTGATGATATGTTATTATGTATAAAAGAATTGTAGAAGAGCTCAACTAATTTAGCACTCGGGTTATATGAAAAGATTATAGAGATAAGCATAGTTTTTCACAGAGAATGTGTCCCATTCAAAACAGTGATGATATGAGCTGTTCATTTTGAAAGTGGGGTAAGTCCACTTTCTGTAATTACGAGATATTTCATTGTTTACATTTCACTCTCAGTGTCACTACTATGAAGAGGTAAAACTTCCATCTCCCAAATACTAGAATCAAAATTTTTTTTTACTATAAATTGTTTACACAGAGAAAGATCATAATAAGTTTTATCTAAATATGCCATTATCTACATTTTTGTAAAAAATGGACTTACCCCAGTTTCAAAATAAACGGCTCATATATAGTGAGGTTAAGCAGTAGTTAAATGAGTACCTTAATTACAATTCTTCCAAAAATTATCTATGTATTGTATATGTGTTCCAGCTAGGAAAAATTTTATCTGAAAGAGTTATCTTTTCAGTAAGATTTGTACACGCTTTGTAGAAGTACTTAAAGTATCTGCTCAATGAGATATGCAGACTGTTTTATTGAAATGCGAACATTATAAATCTGAAGAAAAGAATTCACATTTATCTCTCAGTACTCATCAATTAGGAATGAGTACGATAGTTGACTAATAAGTATACATTTTTACATAAGTAAAGCACCATTTCGATCCTCACGCATTTATCAGCTGTGTTAACTGATGGAATGTTTGTTGCCACTTCGTTTTATACACTAGTTTCGGTGTATATTATATATTTTTATATTGAGTAGTATTAAATTTCAATGAAAAGAAATACACATAAAAGTCCAAAAATGTAATTTCCGGCTAATAAAAAAACTAAAAGAATACAAAAGCCAAACGAATTTGTAAGCAAACGAACAGATGACATCTGCTGTGCCAATTTTAGGCAATAGAATGTCAAACTAAACTAATACATATGGACACATATACATAGTATATACATAGTATATGTGTGCGTACACAGCTGACCCAATTTTTGATAAAAAGCAAATTTAAAAAAAAACAGAGCAAGAGCGAAATTTAGATTTATTCCATTTTAAACACACAAAGAAAAGTTCGCTAAAAATTGGGGTAGATACACAAACACACGCACGCACGCATGTACACCTATAACAGATAGATAGATACTCGTAGATACAGGGGCATTTGTTTTAGTTTTGCACATTTGGAGCACATGTAAACAAACATTGTGAGTGAGTGAGTGTGTGTGTGTGTGTGTCTGGTGCTTCCATGAGCGTACCGCATGGGCTAAGTGTAAGTGGGCTAAGCTATGGAACGCCAAGAAAGAAACCATATTGTGCACACACACTCACACACTCGCATGTATGTACATCGAAACAATAGCGCGCAAAATGTATTACCAAAGTATTTAGCAGTTGTTGACGCTTGCGTGCTTGTTTGTGTGTAGGTACGAGCGCCGCTGCCGACATCTGTAATTAGTGAAAATTCCGCGTAGGCTTATAAAAAATGAGCCAAGTTGCGCAACAGTTTTGCGAAAAGTGTTCACGAATTTGCGCCCGTATTAAAGGTATTTGGGTTATTTTGGAAGAGCGAAAGGCTGTTCTATGGGCTGCGCGAGCACGCAGTGGGGGATCCGTTAGAAGAGGACAGCAGGCATTCAACAGCAAATTATTTATCTTCGTTCAATGCTGAATAAAGTGAAGTATCAAAAATGTTAGAACTTGAAAAACTTTTACAGCCACTTTTACTATGTCGAAACGCGTTGCTGAATATTTTGATGTAAATGTAAATTTTTCTAATTAATCTAATTTCAGCGAAATTTTTTAAAAAATATTTATTAAAAAAAGTAGCAAATGCTAAAATTTCTGAAGATTGAGGAAAAATTTTTTTACTGCCTGCTGCTTAATGAAAATTGCTTCTTCGTTTTACATCTATATAACTTTTATACACCTCTCGAAAATATTTATAAAATTAAAAAAAAATTTGTTAGGAACTTTAGAATGTTAGCATATTTCTCGAATATTATAAATAGAGTAAAATTGGTTATATTTCTCAACTCGTATACAATATGGCGGAAATGGATTGCTTAAGAAAATCATTGACAAGTTTCAAAAAACCACACACACATGGAGAGAAGCCCTACGTCAGTTCGTAACCCGATAACGGGTTGTTACTGACCAATTAACCAGAAGAAGAATAATTTCTTTTGTGGGCAGTGTCAATAAAATTCAAACACTCGCTATCAAAGAAGTCTCATTTTAAAGAGTTGTGTTAAGAATTTGAAGTAAGCTTGTGTCAATTCCAGTCTAGCGATCTCAAAAACTTTATTATTCCCTGCCATATCTTCCGCCCCTCTGCAACAAGTGGAACGCACAGCACTGCCTTCTGCGCCGTCGAGTTGGTATTAATTATAAATTATGCGGAAAGCGAAATTTCGTAGCGCAAATTTTTGGCGTTTGTAGTAATTTTCGCGCAAGTGAAGTGAGGGGGAGCGGCAGCAACTCCAGCCATTTGTGTAAATTCAAACACACGCGCATTTTTGTTTTTGATATAAATTTTTTTATTTGCTTCCCCACATTTTCAGTAGTGTTTCACTTTTCTTTGGTTCTTTTTGCAAACAAGCAAATTCGATACTTTCGCTTTGGGCAGGAGAAAAGAAATAGCAAAGTGCTAAAAAAAATCAGCAAATATAATTTTAAATTGTATTTATTTGTATTGTGTGTTGCTTGCGAGAACCGAAGCATATGCTCCGCGTACGATCGCATGATTTTTTCTATTTCTTGCAATTTCTTCTTGGCGGCCTTTTTTCTGTAATGTGGCAAATTTTAGAAATCTGCCGCAGACTTATAGCGTTTTATAAAAGACGCTTTTTTAAAGTGATATTGCCAACAAGCCAGATATTCACTACTTCTGAAGGCGGCTTTTGAGCTTGCACTATATACGAGTATTCCTCGATTCTTTCGATTTTTTGAGCCCATTGGATTTTATAAATTGGGTGCTTAAGTTGCGCCATGCAGGTGTGAAAAACTACAAGCGTTGAAAATCTTATGTTCAAAGACATTTCCAAACATTTTGTAAAATTTAGGTTTTTTTCCGAAATTGTGAAAGAGTTATTTTCACTCATATTTCTATGTGCATGTGTTTTTTTTGGGCAATATTTAAAATCGCATTTAGGAAATCGCTTATAAAAAATATTTACATTTGTTAATCGTTTACGAAATTTCGAAATGATTTGCTATTAGAAAAAGTGAAATAAAATTAAAATTTCCAATCTTATTAATATGGCAACGTGTGGCTGAATGCATCAGTGCTTGATATCAGATGCCAAATATCTCAGCTCGAAAGCTTTTTGGAATATATTTCTTAACAACAATTATAAAAACTTTTATTATTCTGCAACACGCAACTTTTTTTATTCAACATCAAATTTCGCTTTTATGAAATTACATTTAAAAAATTTCGTAAATGAATTTCAAGCTCTTTTCTTCCTTTGCAAAATGAACCATTAGAAGAATAAGTTTACAAAAATATTGATTTCAAATAAAATTGTTTTGTTGGGCAAGTTTCTCAAACTTTTTATATGTACTTGAGGTTTGTGCGCTCCCTTCGAAATATCAACTTCAGGTATTTGTATTTTATAGAATTTCCTGCTACTAATTTACTAATTTACTAATGTCAATTGATAAGAAAATGAAATTTAAGTTTCGCCAATTACTCTTTTTTGTTGCAGTCAAGCAGCCGTGAGACCTTTACAACTTGATGGTTTGGATTAGATTGTGGGCTCTCAAACATTCCGCCATATTGGCTGCTCCATTTAAACTTTTCGTTTATAAAAAATGCTCTTCTAGTAAATGTGCCCAATTGAAGCGAAATTTCTGCACACGCCTCCTCTTGATCGATAATTTCGGGGCGATAAGATAGTCAGTTCCCTAGACTGGAACTGCGTCAGATGGCAAAGTCGTCAGTAGTGAATGGAGTTGTTGTTTATGGTAAGCGCTTGTAGACGCTGTGTCGTTTGCTGATTTATTGGCAATTCATTCTGTTTTATGTGCAATCATTTATCATTTCATTATTTAATTACCTGCTGCCGCCTGCTCTTCTGGCTCGTTTTTGCACACCTTTTACTGCGCAAATTCGCACTCATAGCTAATTTAATGTTTGAGGCAGTTAATTAAAAGGTAGCAGACATTATGGCCAGCGTGCATGAACGGCCGTTACTAATTCACTAAGATAAACGATTTTATTACTCATACGCTGCAATTGGTTCCCAAGATTTTTCGCGCATTAATAGTTCAATGACTGATACAATTTCAAGCGATCTATCTGCTTGTTTGTGTGTTGGTGTTTATTATATATAGTTAAGTTTATTTAAAAAGGTAGGATTAATAAACAAAAATGGTTGGAAAATCCAGAATGCAATTTTAAATTGCTTGGAATTCTGTTTCGTAAGAGCGTAAGATAGCATCAGAGAGCAAGCACACATCCACTGAGATACGACCCTGATTCCAGGTAGTTCCAAAATTTGTAATTTATTCAAATTTGTAATAACGCCCGATTATTGGATAGTTCATATGACACAGATATGAATACATTCAAAGAAGGAGTTTAGCTTGAATGCAAGCAAAGCAATATTTTATGGAGGTAATTTTTCGAAATTAAACTTCGAATATGTTGGCATATATCTGACAAATCTTCAATCTGGAACTTTTGTACAGAGCTTCTCATCGAAGCTTTCAAAATTGTGCATCACTTAAGACATTACGAATTTTAAATTGTCTGGAATAAGCGCCCCTTCTTTGAATAAAAGTACAGATAACTAAATTTTAAACACACTTTTATTAATATTTTTTTTAAATTGGTTAGAGTATTTTCCGGTATGAAGTCGAACTACAAATTTATTCAAATATCATATTTTCTTATTAATATTTGCAGTTGCGAGTATTTCCTAAAAAGTTCAACAAATCTTTGTATCAAATGAAATTTGTATACTAGAATCGAGCTAGATCGAACTTTCTTTTGCAACTTAAACGCGAAAATTTTTCTTTACGGAAAATTAAGTTCACTGGCAAAAGTTGTTCCTCTCTTTCTTTCCTTTTTTCTCTTTCCTAAAGAAGAAGAGTACAGATTTTCTTGTACTGTATATTTTTTCCCTTGTATTTTTTGCTTTCACAGATTTTAGACATTTGCAACAGCAGCATCAGCGCTAAAGAAACAGCATTTTTCAAAGAAACTTTCCTCAAAATGTTGTCGGAAATATTTTCTGTTATAAAGTGGAAATGAGCTACGTTTAGTTATGTTATGTTCAAATCAAACAGATATTGACAGCCAAATTTAAGTGTAGGGTATCCACTTCTATGAGGAAAGAAAACGCTAAATCGAGCAGTTCAAAGCGATTCACTAAAAGATCCAACAAATGCAACATCTGCCTTGACATTCAACTTGACCATGAATATTTCAGATCGCAAATTATCGAGCAGAAACATTTGCATGTCTCAAGCGTCCGTCCATCGCTGAATTGGAAGCGCACGCTTGGCAGTGGGTGGATAGGGAACGCCTTTTGCAGACCGGCCGCAGTAGTGCAGCGGCAGCGATAGCCTCGTTCCGATGAAAGCGCCCGAATGAGTGTGTGAAAATGAAGTCACTCCGCGATGAGCGCATAAATTTGCTTGCATAATTTATGAATGTGCAGTAAATAAAATGAATTGCATAAAAGGAACAAAAGCCAATGGCGAAAACACTATTAACTGTCAACGCGCTGTGAGTGTGTCTGTTAATTAAAGTGAATTGGAGTTCCTTTGTTTTTATGCTTATTCAAATAAAACTTGCAATAACACGAAATAAATAAGCAAAATAGCGCAATAAAATCGCAAATTTAGTTGCACGAGAAGACGTTTTCAAGTTAAATATTTGGCCAAATTCGGTTTCGTCAATAGCGCCTCTGCGCTTCCCTCTTAAGAGCAAGTGATGTCTGTCTATTTAGTTTTATTATACCCTACAATTTTCGATCAAATCGTATATAGTGACTAGAGTGGTGTGCATGCCAGTTTCAAACTGGTCTCAGCTCGTCGGAATGGGCGCGTTCTTTGCTCTGCCATAAAGCTATAGAAACCCTACGACATAAAGAATTCTTTTAAAATTTACTTCATAATATTCTCTCTATTAGAGTGGACTGACGGACAATAAAATATAAATTACACACAGACGGAACGACAACTGAAACAAAGCATAATAATGAAGCAAGCTAGGCAATAAGCTATATAATCTTTGTGCTAAAAAGTTGAAACAACAGCAAAGGAGCCGGCCTAGACATATGTAAGTATCTAGAAATGATCAGAATCATTTTCTTCTCGATTTCCGGTTTTTAATCTATCCGCCTCTCTGACTGTGCATCTGTCAGTCTGTCCGTCTGGAGAGAAATTAGCAGCTGTATGATTTGAATCATAACCGGACACTGCCTCATTGGTCAACAGACTTGGACTGCTGTACAACGACTTATACAGACGCTGCAGAGACGAAGACTGCGAGGAATCTGTTGAACACCTCCTTTGCAAATGCCCAGCGCTAGCAAGAACGCGCTTCCGATTCCTGGGACATTACTTCCTGAGCTGTCTGGGAGACTTGGAAAAAACGCCACCAGGATATATCGACAAATATACCAGAGCCAAAAAGTGGCTCCCATACATGGGAAGTGTATAGGTGAAAACCCCACGTGGTAACACAATGAGCCTTTTTGCCTAAGTGATGTCCCCGAGACGACCACTTAACCTACCTACCTACCTACGACCTACGATTTGAATAAAATTTAGTACACAGTGACTATGAACCTTAAATTAGTTGAAGTTCTGAGAAAAGCCAAATCGGCTGTAGGATACACTCACAGTGGTACTTTAAGTTGAGCTACCATTTTCGCTAAAATGGCTTAAATTTGTTAAATGAGTAATTACATTTAAAAGAATAATATTTGGTATTCACGATCAGGTGTCGGTCCTCTATGTACTACAACAAATTTACTCTCTATTAATTATAATTACTCTAATTTAAACGGAGGAAATTTGGTTACAATCTTCAGATATGAGCCCTATTGGGGCAATTCATTTATATACTTGCTGTAGGGTATTACACTATCGGTGAAACCCGACTGCTGCTTTCAGTGTTATTTTTGTTGTTGGTTGTTTGTGTTTGTGCTTTGTTCGATTTTTGCTTGTAATTTGAAAACGGGTCTGAAAACTTTGCGTGTTCTTGGACGTTAAATTTTTTAAAATTTAGTTATTGTTCCTTCTGGCATTGCGAAAATTATGCACGTCTGCTGAAAGCCGTGCTTAATGAATTATAGAGCGCCCCTCAAGCGCCCGGTCAGCCGGCGGCCCGCTTCTTTCGCCCAGCGAACTAGTAATACCGGAAATGTGCAAATTCTGCGCACTTTGTGTGTGTGTGTGTGTGTGTCTGTGTTGACTGCTTTTATATGTTATGCTTTTTGGCTCTTTGGCTGTAATAAATTCGTAGATTTTGGCGACTGTTGCACATTTTTATCGCATTTTATTGTTCCTTTTTATTTTATTTGTATTTTTCTTGTTTGTATTTTTATAGTGTTTTGGGTCTAATTTAAATTTTCTATGATTTCATCGTTTTAGTTCGTTTGCTTGTTTGTTTGTAGTAGTTGAGTTGGTTTGCATGGAGCTATTTTTTATACCCTACACCTATGGTAATAGGGTATAATAACTTTGTGCGAAAATTGTAACGCATTAAAGGAGCGGTCCTAGGTATAGACATAAGTATATAGAAATGATCAGAAACACTTTCTCTTTTCATTTCCGGTTGTCCGTCTGTCCGTCTGTCCGTCTGTCTGTCTGTCTGCGTGTATGCAAAAAAAGAAAGAAGGAGTTGTCCGATTTGGACCAAATTTGGTACACAGTTACAGTGAACCTCGGGTTAGGTAAAGTGTTAAAATTATTCAAATTACCCGAAGGACACGCCCACAACGGGTCTTTAAGTCCCACTACCTCGGATTTTTTTCGGTAAAATGGCTATAATTTGTGTAATTACTCATGGAAAAGAATAATACTTGGTATTCAAGTTAAGAGGTAGGTCTTCTATATCTCAGGAAAAAATGGGCGTGGTCCGCCCACTATATAGCCGGAAAAATTTTTTCGGTAAAATGGCTCCCAATTGACTAGTTACGAATATAAATAAATGAAATTTGGTTCCCAAGTTGATATATAGGTCTTAGATGCCATACAAGAAAATGGGCGTGGTCCGCCCACTATATAGGCGATAAACAAAAAATCCTCTTAACTTCCATAATATATACACCAGAGAGTCCAGATTTGGTTACTTCGTTCCTGGTAGGAATATCTTTTAATTCTCCAGAAATGGGCGTGGTCCGCCTACCATGGGGGCAGTAAAATAAATATGCCGATAACATCTGGTGTACACCTGTCAGAGCATCAATATTTGGCATGTATAGTCCTATTAGGTATATCTTGTAGTCAGCCAAAAATGGGCGTGGTCCGCCCACTATGTAGGTTGTAAATCAAATACGCCCACAATTTCAGTGAATTATCACCCCACTTGGGAACATGGTGTAGGGTATTACTCTGTCGGTGAAATCCGACTGATTGCTTCCTTACTTGTTTTTAATTGGTAACGTGTTACCTGGTTGTATGAGCATGGCCTTGCTGAAGTTGATCGAATATATGTACATATTTTTTTAGAGTGTTTCATGGTTGTGTAACCTTTGGTATTTTTATTATCTTGTTTTTTCTTCTTGTTAGGATTTTTGCATAATTTGCAAAAATTTAAACAAAACAGCAGTTTATAGTTAGTTACTATGAAACTGATAGTAGCGATTTATAATTTTCACTCTCGACCAGTTAAAACTTTATACTTAGTGCTGAATTTAGATATTATAAATAATCTTGCCTGAATACACATAAATTGTTTTTTGGAGTTGTAGAACTTTAAATTAAAATAAAATAATGAGAATACATAATTTCAAACTGAAAATTGATCTGACTAGAAAGATAATTTTATGCCATTAGTGTTAAAATAAAATTTCGGGTCTGCAAGTCCAATTTTAGACAAATTTATTCGATGGCTTTTAAAAGTGCTTCTACTTATCTGAAGAGAAGTGAGGAGAATAAGTTTAGGCGTTCTTTCTAAAGATGAAATTGCTTTCATACACCTTTTCATTGTTGACATATTACATTTTACGATGCTCATCGAGGTTATTTCAATTTCAAAAATTCAATATGTTGTTAATCCTTTTGCTAGTACTATTACTTATACTAACACAATTTCTGCTATTGTTGTAGTTTTGAACTTTAAACATTTAATGCTCTCGTAGTGGACATATTTTAAAAGATATTTGAACTCTTTAGTTTTCTTTGTAAGTTTCAAATGAAATAAAAATTGTACGAGTATGTCTGAAAATATTTCAAAGTTGTATGTCTTTCGTCTATTCTCTTTTAATTTGTATAACACTTTGGTACAAAAGCAACTATCTTATATGTGTGTATTGTATATAGTAGCGCTTTAATATTGGACTATACTTCTTAACGATTTAAGCTTATGGTGAATGCTCGAAGTCTGCTTGGTCATTGTTCATCAAATATATATATTTTTATTTTTTAGAGTCGTATCGGGAGTTAAAAAAGATGCTGTAATGGAAGGTAAAATTTATATATTCATAAATGCTTGACAAATATCCAGTGCATAAAATCGCTTTAGTGTCTGTCGCACCCACTTTGCTTTAAATATACCTTGAATAAATCATAAGCATGAAGAAAATATAGTAAAAAAATCGAAGAGCATTTTCGTAGGCAGCGCATAAATCGTTAGATTTCGATCAAGTAGCGGCAAATTTTGCTATAAATTCAAACAAACTTCAACGCACAAATGCACACAAAAATACACACATGCACAAAAATAAAACACACATACATATGCATAAGAACGGTAAGCTCTATCGGCATTTTCTAATATATGCCAAATATGGGCATTAATGTAAAATACGCCGCTGCACTGCGGCAGTTCGCATTCCGGCAAACAATTTTCCACTTGACTTGCTGCCGATTGTGCGAGCACTTTTGGGCTCCTGCTGTTTCAGCATTTACCTTTTTGTAGTGCAACGCCGCAAGAACGCAGTCAAAAGGCGGCAGCAAAGCCGACTCAAGTCAGGGCGCTGCTTGGCATAGAAGCAAACCTGCCCCGGCGGAAGCGATCTTGATGGTAGTACGTCTTGCGGTCGCTTTTTTGCCGTCAAGGAAACCGTTGCAACAACTACATGAAACAACAATCGACTACCCTGCAATCTGGCCTAGCACAAACAGAACTTTGCATTTGCGCTTACATGGCTAAAGCCCAAGAGCACGCAGAGCAACTTCCTACCAGCACTTAACATACACACACGTACACTACTGCGCAGCGACTACTTACGATCAGAGCAATCTTGGTTGCCCATTTGGAAATGGACCATCGAATTAGTGCATGTGTCCACATTTAAGATGCCAAAAAGAAGTCAACCCGAGAGCATATTGAGCGTTAATATGAAATATTATTGAAGTCTAGCTAATATCATATTTTATTTATTTTAAAAAATAACTAAGAATGTCTAAAATACTTATTGGGATTTTATGTATCACGGAAAAATCTTATTGGAACTAGGATAAAAGAACAATTTCAGGAATTCTGTGTAAGCAGTAGATCATTTTCTAGCTCAAACTTGTCGAACATCCAAAACTTCTGGCTTGTAAAATAAAATTTCGTACCGAAAGGTTAAGCTAATCACATCCGCTATTTTAGTCGCTATAGCCTTCAACATACCACTTCAAAAATACTTCCCATAATTATTACCAAAAAGAGCAAATTCTCTTTAATCAGTCTTTCAAAGTTTCAATTGTGTATGGAATGGCTTGAAGACAGAAAAAATTTATTATACTTAAGAAGATATTTATTATATAGAATTTTTCGATAGAGAACATTTCCGATATTGTTACTTGTTGATAGTGTGGGTTAGCTGTTTAAGTGCTAGATTCAAATTACGACTGCGCTTCCAAAAGTAATTTAATTAAAGATCCGCTAAGTCTGAGTTGGCTCTGAGTTAGCTCTGAGTTCGGGGCTCACATCAGAGTCTGTTAAGGTGCGTTGTAACACCCTATGGGTTGTGTGAGAATCTCTTCCATGAAGCATTCGATAACAAGAACCAATAAGAGCACACTGATATTAAACCGAACTAGATGTCCGAGATTGGTGGATTCTATGTCTTTTAGCTTATTGAAGAAGTGCTAATCTCTACCTCTTAGCAGAATGTCTTGACATTAGCTAAAAAGGTGTATTCTGCTCTTCGTCTACGGAATTCGCTTATTTTTAATATATAATAATTTTTGATGAGATGTTTAATCAAAGAAAATCGTTATCTTTTATTAAAAAAAAATTGTGTGTTGTGAGATTTGAATCTGAGTAGAAACGCTTGAGAGGAAAAGCTCACAGCCGTTCAACTGTATTTTTAAAGAAACTTTTTCTTGTACAAGTAGAAAAGGGCATGCAATTGATATTGCGACTTCTCTCAGTTTTAATATCGTTATAAATAATCGTCTCGGTTTCTTATAGATTATTGCCTTTTCTCAATATCGAATATCGTATTTATCAAGAGAAACATTTAGTTGCCATTTTAATGAATTCACTGATGACATTGTCATCGATGTCGTGAATTCCCACAGGTCATTTTAACATTTCCACTGGTCTTACGATTAGCATTCTTGGTGGGGTGCCAGTTACAACAGCATCCAAGCACAGACAAGCTCGCAGAAGCGCTCAGCAGTGCTCCCTTCGCCGCGTGTGTGCGCGCTTAACGCATTCAATGCTTGTCTCAACCACATCCACCACCGCTGCTCCGAGGCTTGTGGCACTTTAGGTACACATCTCAGCAGCCCGATCCTGGCACGGGACTTAAAGTGCTTGCGCGTTCTATTATTAAACCGCGTGCTCGTATGCACAAACCAAGCGGCCAAGTGGACAAACCTGATGCTGATAACGGGGCTCATAGCAGCAATGCCAAGTGCTGTTACTTGACAGTCCCAACAGCAGAGCAGCAAAAGTAGTTGCTGGCGCAGCGTTACCTCCGCTTGATTGCAATGGCGTGTGTTTTGAAATAAAGCCTGCGAGTGGCCGGGCGCACTTCTTGTCGCCGCGTTCTCAAGTTGCACGTATTTCGAGGGACAAACGCGTTTGATGGCGTCGCCTTTTCCACACTCATTGCCTGCGTCAAGTTTTGCTAAGCCGCTGCTGCACTCACTCGTAGGTATTTTGCCATGTTCACACACACACACACGCACACACACACACATGCATAGTCGCCAAAGCAGCTTCAGTGGCACAGGTGCACGCTGTAGTAACATTGGCATTTCCATTTCCAGTTTCCAGCTTGCAATTATTTTGAAGATCTTTCTAAACGGAGCTGCCACACGCCGCTGCCGTCCCCCCGCATGCGCTGTCACTATGCCGCTCCGGCCTGCTTGCAATTTGCCTGCGCACAAGCGCGTGTGCTCTGGTTCGTCGAGGAGCGCCAGGTTAATGTCCACCGCACACTCAGGCGCATGAAATCAGCAACTTCAATTGGCATTTTTTAAGCTAAATGTTTAATTGCCGCAGTTGAGCGTGTGCTATCTGCTTAGCCTACTTCGTTCAACCCACCTCAGCTTACAGCCTGCCTGCCTGCCTGCCTGCCTACCATGCTCGTATGTAGAGTGCACAGCTACATCAAGTCTTTAATTAGAGAATAGCTATTTAATTGCCAACTGCTATAATATTTTATATGTATATTATTCTTATGCGCGCTCTTGCCCGATCGCGCGAGCAGGTGATCTTCTGGTCTCGCTTTGGCATCGTTTAATTTTTATTTAAATCGCATTATTTGAATTTGATGCACTGCTTCGGAATGCGCCGTTAAATTGATGAAGTACTTTTGATATTTAGCTCGCGCTACTGTGCAGTCTACTCCTGATCTTGCTGATCCTTATGTCCATCTTTGCTGTTGATATACATATAACAAACTTTATGTATGAGCGAGTTATGCTGATTATTTAGTGCTTAGATGCTGACTTGAGATGAGCTGGCGCTGCAGCTGTTCGAAGCTCTTTCAAGCTGCCAGTGATTGGTATTAATTCCAAGTGATCGCATGGATTAAATTTAACTTCCTGCTGCATTATAATCGCATTAGTATATGTACGCTATGAAGAGGACGAATAGTTCAACTGACGAACAGGTGGCAAATTGTCAGGAATGTGCATGCCCTGGGAAATTAAAAGAAAAAATGCCAATCTGCAGAGAAAATAATTAAATGTTCAACTGATTAGTTTCTATTGATCGACTTGTTCGAACTAGTTATCAGGCTTGTAGATAGATAAATTCCAAGCAGAGCATTTTAATGGTTGCCGTCTTTTTAATGACAAAACTGCTTAAGTTCACTTTTACATTCTTTTGAATTGCTAGTTATTTGCATTCGAATGCTTTGTTCCGCAGATAAAGCTATTTGATCATAAATCAATATGGAAGCACAATGGAAAAGACCATCAGCCGAATAAACATGCTGAAGTACAAATTTACAGCAAGAAATAGTACACAATCAGGCGTCTTTTTAATAAATTTTTTTTGGGAATCAAAATTATTGTATGAATATAATGAATCACTCGGCATGTTTTAATTGTCAAATGAACCTAATGAATCCGCGAATATCAGTGTGATGTACAGATGATGCAGTCCTCAATCCCTCTAAATTCCTTGCTTTAATTTTTAATGGCAAAATGGGTATGAAATATAAAAAATGAAATGAAAAACCAAAAAAAAGGAAACTGAAATTCAAATAGAAAGCCAACCGAAACAGAGTAGAGCAAGGAGCGGGCACTGTGAATTTTGCCTGTTTCGGTTTTTCTGTGCTGAGCGTTTTCGCTACATATCTGCGTTTTCTCGCTCACGAAACAACCAACGAGTGCCATCAATCGAGTTTTCCACCAAATAATTTTCAATTGTGGTGAATATGCGAAGTGCAATCCTGAGCACACACCAAAATAACACACCCGAAGCAGAGTACTTAAATTATGGAGAAGGTACATCTCGTAAATGGAATCTATTCGGCGGAAAATTATTAAGACACAAAAATATAAAGCAGGCGAATTCGGTCCTCGCTAGTTGTTTCGTATTTTTTCGCACTTCCTTTCAATTGTGTCACTCCATTGTTTTTGTTGCTATTTGCAAGAATTTTGTCATTAAGTTGCAGCTAATAAAAGAACGCTGTTATTTCTCGCACCCGCCTGCATCATTCCGAGTTCTTCTGCAGTGACATATTGAGGCGTATGCCTGCCTGCCATCAACTCATGCATCCTTGCTCAACGACCAAAGGAAAGCTGCACTCCATCTGCTTGCTAAACGCCCACAACGCCGCGTGCGCATGCGCATGCGAAGGAAAGTTTGTAATGAGTGCCGTGCGCCGGGGAGAGCACTTCCCATGCCCAAAGTTCAGGCATGTGTGAACCTCGGCCGGAATTAGCTGATTTTGCGTGCAACTTATAAAAATGTTTTGTAGCTCACAAACAAGTCGTAAATTTAATTTGGCTTAAAATTTACAAGCCATTCCGACAATCATAAAACGGCCAGGCAAAAGGCGCATACGCAGGCGCAGATGTAGCAGGAGGAGGAGGCAGCAGCGGACGCCGAAGGAACGCTCTTAAAGCCGAAAAACCTTAAGACGAGCTTAACAACACATAAAACGCTGCATGCAACAACTAGAAAAACAATTTAAATATCTGTGCACTTGTGGCTGAGAGCTGTTGGGTGTAGGGAAGAAGAACGGGTTTGTGCCCGTTTGAGGCATGCTTAGATGTTGTTGTTGTTGTTACTTTTATACCTTAGCGCAAACAGCTAGTAATTTTCTGAAAATCAAATTCCGTAGCGGCAATGCAAGCTGGGAAACTAGTTTCAACTAAGACAACAGATGCAGATACTTTGCTCGCTGCTTATATCTAATGCTGTGGCGATTCCTTGGTTGTCGCTGATCATCATGGCTGCTGATGATGATGATCGTCCAGTGGCACTGCCTGACAATGATCTGCAACATAAGCGCCTGAGCGAACACACTTGGCCGCAATGCATACCAAAACACACACACACGCGCATACGCACTCACACACATGCCGCATGTCCATTTAGCTGTTCTGCTTCTGCAGGGACAACTTCGACGACGCCGCATCCCATGAGCCCGTATGCGCCGCCACTTGCACGCTTGCGTACGGCCGAGGCTGAGAACCTTCGGGCTGCTCTAAGATACAAAATTCCTAACTGCAACTGCTGCTAACATGCAAGCGCTCAAGTGAGGCTTATCTGGGCATTCATTATGAAAGCATTTTTTATAGCCCTAAAAGCCTGACATTGCAGTGGAGCCGTGCTCTAACTAAAGTAAGGTACTCGGTACAAAAAATTAGGTAGTCCGGCAATTAATGTTTCTTTCTGTCAAACTTGATTTCTCTTCAATGATTGGAAGTCGCGTAGTTAGGCTGATGTCCAATTTTTGATTAAATAAAATTGAATTGTCAGAGTACATTTAATGAATTGAAAACGTGAAATGTAAAGTAAAAAATTTTCTATTAATTTATCATTCTATATGTTTAAATGTATAATTTGATGAATGTGTTCTTCCAAATACGTGGTAAATTCTAATTAAGTCCGATGCATTTATAGAATTTACGGAGCACTTAAATATAGCTTATGAATTTATGAATAAATAAGGTCGAATTAATTTTTACTCTACGTGGATGGACCCTCATCGATTTGTATCTTCTTAGAATGAATCAGAAAGAATATTTTTGGGACTGGCAATGAAATCAATTACCTTTACTACAGCATTTAGAACCGCAATATTGTGAAATGTTAGAAGTATTTGATTTTTGTGACTGTATGTCTGTCGGCTTGGTTGGAGACGTTATTTCCCAAGTATAGATCGAAATTAAGGCTATTTGATTAGAACAAATATTTGCATGTCGCCTTACCCGCAACTCATTTAAAGTAGATATGCGTAACTTTTCTCTGTTTATAATTTTGTTCAGTATTATACATTGCTGGAAAAATGTACAAAGGCCCTAACTAAGATTTCGGCATTGTACTTATTAACTATAATGAAAAATTTTGTGAAAGAGTCGTAATCTTTTGATTCTCTCATTCCTGGTTTCTGTGCCTACCTTGTATCTATCTCTTTTAGGTATTGTATACCGAGTATGTTACTAACACCGGGTAACCAAGTTGACCTTCAAATCGCACTAACACAAACAAGTACTACTCGATGCCATTAAAACGTTGCCCATACAACATTTTACCCTATGCAAGTAGATAGCGGAAAATATTCTTCCTGTTGCTGCAACTTATCACAGCAACCGTTGCAAAACTGGACGCAACATGCGCATATTGCGGGCATCAGCCAGCGAAAGAGGGAATGCTAGCAGGCGAGCAAGGGATAGATATCAAGTACAGCAACTAAAACAGTAACAACAACAACAACAACAATAATTTGAAGAGTTAAAGACATGCTGGGCAACAATCTATATATATAAAAATGGAGCGTGGTTTGTTCGGATGCTTAAAACTCCAGAACGGCTGAACCGATTTTGATGAAATTTAGAGTATGTGCTTCAGTGGGGTCTGGGATGGTTTTGATCTATAATTGGACCCGATTGGACAAGGGGGCGTGGCACCGCCCATACAAACCAAATTTTTTACATCGAATAGCTTTGGAACTAAAAGTCGTGTAGCATTGAAATTCCGTATGCAGTCGCCTCTTGGATGTGTCGTCCCACTGGTAAAATTTTATGGGCGTAGGATAAGGGGCGTGGCACTTTTTTATACACTCCAGATTTGTGTATAACTTTAGAACTACACATCACACATCAATGAAACTCGGTAGGAACTTACTACATATCCATATCCTTCTACTGAGAAAATAAGGGGGCACTGGATAAGGGGGCGTGGCACCCCCCATACAAACCAAATTTTTGATCTCGATTAGCTTTGGAACTAAAGGTCGCGCAGCATTGAAATTTCGTATGCAGTCGCCTCTTGGATGTGTCGTCCCACTGGTAAAATTTTATGGGCGTAGGATAAGGGGGCGTGGCACCCCCATACAAACAAAATTTTTGATCTCGATTAGCTTTGGAACTAAAGGTCGCGCAGCATTGAAATTTCGGATGCAGTCTACTCTTGGATGTGTCGTCCCACTGGTAAAATTTTATGGGCGTAGGATAAGGGGGCGTGGCACCCCCATACAAACAAAATTTTTGATCTCGATTAGCTTTGGAACTAAAGGTCGTGCAGCATTGAAATTTCGTATGCAGTCGCCTCTTGGATGTGTCGTCCCACTGGTAATATTTTATGGGCGTAGGATAAGGGGCGTGGCACTTTTTTATCAACTCCAGATTTGTGTATAACTTTAGAAATATACTTCATACATCAATGAAACTCGGTAGAAACATATTACATATCCGTATCATTGAACTGGGAAAATGGGATGGCCATTGGACAAGGGACGTGGCACCGCTCATACAAACGAATTCATTGATATCGAACAGCTTTGGAACTAAAAGTCGCGCAATATTGAAATTCCGTATGCAGGCACCTCTTTGATGAGTCGTCCCACTGATACAATTTTATGGGCGTAGGACAGGGGCGTGGCACTTTTCAATCAACTTCACATTTGGGTATTACTTTAGAACTATACATCATACATCATCAAAACTCGGCAAGAACTGACACCATATCCGTATCCTTGAACTGGGAAAATGGGACGGGCATTGGATAAGAGGCGTGGCACCACCCGTACAAACCAAATCATTGATATCGAATAGCTTTGGAACTAAAAGTCGCGCAGTATTGAAGTTCCGTATGCGAGCACCTCTTGGATGAGTCGTCCCACTGGTACAATTTTATGGGCGTAGGATAAGGGGCGTGGCACTTTTTTATCAACACCAGATTTGTGTATAACTTTAGAACTACACATCACACATCAATGAAACTCGGTAGGAACTTACTACATATCCATATCCTTCTACTGAGAAAATAAGGGGGGCACTGGATAAGGGGGCGTGGCACCCCCCATACAAACAAAATCTTTGATCTCGATTAGCTTTCGAACTAAAGGTCGTGCAGCATTGAAATTTCGTATGCAGTCGCCTCTTGGATGTGTCGTCCCACTGGTAAAATTTTATGGGCGTAGGATAAGGGGCGTGTCACTTTTTTATCAACACCAGATTTGTGTATAACTTTAGAACTACACATCACACATCAATGAAACTCGGTAGGAACTTACTACATATCCATATCCTTCTACTGAGAAAATAAGGGGGGCACTGGATAAGGGGGCGTGGCACCCCCCATACAAACAAAATCTTTGATCTCGATTAGCTTTCGAACTAAAGGTCGTGCAGCATTGAAATTTCGTATGCAGTCGCCTCTTGGATGTGTCGTCCCACTGGTAAAATTTTATGGGCGTAGGATAAGGGGGCGTGGCACCCCCATACAAACAAAATTTTTGATCTCGATTAGCTTTGGAACTAAAGGTCGTGCAGCATTGAAATTTCGTATGCAGTCGCCTCTTGGATATGTCGTCCCACTGGTAATATTTTATGGGCGTAGGATAAGGGGCGTGGCACTTTTTTATCAACTCCAGATTTGTGTATAACTTTAGAAATATACTTCATACATCAATGAAACTCGGTAGAAACATATTACATATCCGTATCATTGAACTGGGAAAATGGGATGGCCATTGGACAAGGGGCGTGGCACCGCTCATACAAACGAAATCATTGATATCGAATAGCTTTGGAACTAAAAGTCGCGCAATATTGAAATTCCGTATGCAGGCACCTCTTTGATGAGTCGTCCCACTGATACAATTTTATGGGCGTAGGACAGGGGCGTGGCACTTTTCAATCAACTTCACATTTGGGTATTACTTTAGAACTATACATCATACATCAACAAAACTCGGCAAGAACTGACACCATATCCGTATCCTTGAACTGGGAAAATGGGACGGGCATTGGATAAGAGGCGTGGCACCACCCGTACAAACCAAATCATTGATATCGAATAGCTTTGGAACTAAAAGTCGCGCAGTATTGAAGTTCCGTATGCAAGCACCTCTTGGATGAGTCGTCCCACTGGTACAATTTTATGGTCGTAGGACAAGGGGCGTGGCAACTCCACATTTGGATATTACTTTAGAACTATATATCATACATAAATGAAACTTCGTATTCTTCAACTGGGAAAATGGAATGGGCATTGGACACGAGGCGTGACACCCCTCATACAACTTATATCTTTTATTTGGTATATATTTATAACTACAAGTCATTCAACATTGAAATTCTGTTTTGTTATTATTTAGTCATACATACATGTAAACATTTTTACATAATTTTGAGTTTTATATATATAGATTTAGGGTCATGGGACAAGGTGGCGTGGCACACCTTCAATGTATGTACCGTAAAAAAGTGGTGGTCCATGAGAAGTCACTTTAATTTTGGCCTTCCACCAAAGGAGTAATCTACATACACAGATAGTTCTGTAAGGACCTACATTTATGACTTCTCCCTATAAATATACATATAGACATCACAAGCATCAGCAAGGAGAAGCGCTGCTGTTCAACAGAAAACAACAAAAACCAAGAAAAAGACAGACTGGCAAGCACTTCTATTAAATTAAATACAATTAAATACAGCAACATCCAATCAGAGCATCATTCACATTACGTATTTTTATAAAAGCGCGGGGTGGAACCCGCGGGTAACAGCTAGTATTAGATAAAAATACACTGAAACTTAAAGTTAGTTTACATCTAAACGAATCTAGATCGAGCTTTTTTCCGCGTTTATTTGAGTGTGTACATTTAATTTGAAAAATAGCTATGAAATCTATAAATTCATTCTCAATCAAAAAATACATTGGTTCAATGTAAAACATATAGTACAAGTGAACTGAATATTTCTTTGAATTATGTGGAGTGTTTTGGTTGAGTGTAGCTGAGCCGCAATAAAACCAAGTAGCTGTAGTTGCAGCAGCAACAACAACAACAACAACAACAACAATAACAACAAGAGCAGCCAGAGCAGACAGGGCAACACACAGCGCAAACATGGCGCACGCAAGGAATGAGCAAAAACAATTATGTATATACCCACATGCTTCTAGGAAGTGAAATGATATTGCTTGCAACAAATACGAAACGGAGTCGTAGCCGTAGCTGGAGCTACAAAGAGGAAGCTGCAGCATGAGCAACAGCAACTGCAACAGAAGACCTTGGCCAGCAGCGCGTGGTGCGGCTGTGCGGGCAGCAGAAACAGTTGCTGCGCCGAGAAACTGCCACGCGGCGGCCGGCGGCCGGTGTGGCAGCATGGGGGCCACTTCTGCTGCCATGAACGCATTAAATTAGGATGATCGCTGGTGCTGAGCTTCGCGGAAGCTTGCTGCAGCCCGCTTGCTAAGGTCGCAGTGTGGAAAATGCGGTCGAAGGGGGTAGGTAGCAGCAGAGATGCTGAGAATTGTTGTTGCATTATTGCAGGAGTTGGCGGTGCAGTCATTGGGTGCAGCCCACATGCTGCATAGGCTCGCTCTTAGGCGCAGTGTTTTGTTGTTGCACAATTGCACATGTTGCTGCCGCTGTCAGAATTGTTGTTGATGTTGTTGCTGCTATCTGCTTTTTCTTACATTGATTTGGCAAACATGCATTTTTATGGGCCGCACTTGCAGCCGCAGCAGGTTACACTGGTTCCTCTTCTCAGCCCCTCATCCTTTGTTGCAGCATAATGATGTTGCCTCATAGAATCGGATGCGATAGGACTTGGCGCTTTGTGGCAATGGATTTGGGTTCGATATAAAAGTGTTATTAATGTTTATTTCGCTTCAATGAGTTTTTATGGTTTTTTTCTTTTGCTGAAATTATCATTAAATAGTTGTAAAATTTTCGAATACTCTACGATTGTGTGCGCATGTTGTTAGTCTATCTTATTGATATGAAAGAAGAACGACCGCAGGCTGCTTCGTTGTAGTAACTATCAAGATCGCCCATGAAAAAAGTATTTAGCCGCGGTCAGCAAGTGCTTAGACATGGATTGTTTCTATTCTGCTTCCTCTCTCTCGACTCTCTCGAGTCGAGACATTGTAGTGATATTCACAATGGTGTTGGTTTATTTTGAGGCACTTACGAAGTTGATATTATTTTGTCATGTAAAATATTTAAATAGGAAAACAATTCTTTTAAATAATCCAAGTGGATGCCTTCTATACGTGCAAGGCACTTGTTGGCTTGAAAAGGATTATAGGTTAGTAGAATAGGATAAAGTGAGGTAAAAATTTTTTTTAAAAAAAGAAAAAGCCTTTGATTAATCGCTTAGAAATATAATTATGTAGCTTGTGTTAAATTATGAGACTGATCGGTTGAGTCGTTTCTGAGCAATTTTGCCCACCGACTTAAAAATACAGTTTTTGAGAACCCTTAAGGCAAGGAAGCTAGGAGGACACATCCTGTTGAATTAGTTTATAATATATGTATGTACATGTACAAATAAGAAAAGTAAGATAACAAGAAATATAATAAATGACATATGCTGCACTGTGAATGAACCTCAAGCGCTGTTATATAATAATGTCATTTCGCAATTGCTGTAATCTATAACTGTCAATTCGCATAATTTCTACATGACTTACGCACACAGCTGTATTTATATACATATGTATATATCTCTGCACAGCTGTGTGCAGGCGAAACAACCTGTCGTCGATGTTTACACTTCGCAGGCTCAACCACACTATAGAGAGTCAGACGGGATATTAACCTGCCCGCCTGCTTGTCTGTCAGCTGGCCGGTCCATTTCATTGCGCATGCGTGCATAAATATTTGTACTTCTTGCCGTCATGAAACGTTCAGCCTGCACTCAATGGCAATGGCCGAGTCGAGAGCGTGAAATGAATGAGTTAGTTTGGCAGCTTCAGCAGGCTCCTACGCAAGTTCATTTTCTTCATTTTGGAGGCGAGTAGCGTGAATGGCCTTCGTCTATTGCTAGTGCAGCGTCTTCATGAGTTACACTTTTGCTTGCGAGCTTGCTCGCTTGTTTACCTCGCCTGCGTTTTGCCCGCTTTCCTTTGATTACTCTTAGTATTTTTGTCTTTACGTAGAGGTGCACCTGACTCGTAGCTGAACTTCTTTTAACATTGGGGGCTCATGCATAAAAGCTTTAGTGCTCGCTAAAAAAGTACAGTTAATGTAGCTGCCTCAACTGGCACCTCTACGGCCTGCCATTATTGCTGGCCAACTGTACATTCGGCAGCTTAAGCAGACTTTCTTTCATTATTGTCGACATGTTGTCAGTTTTGGAAAGTGGCATTAAAATATTTGCGCTGAGCATCAGTACTAATTAATTTAATCACTCGCTCATATGCCAAGCCATCTGCATTTTATGCAAGCTCTACGGGTAAGGTGCTAAGGTGGCCATGCGGTTTATTTAGGTTGAATTAGCGTTTTTTTCTTGCTTGTAATCAGTGTTAGCATGGAAATGGGTGCCGCTGCAGCTTTTACAGCCAGAAACAGCAGGGATCAGTCAAACAGGCAAAAAGGAGTTGGCTGAAAATTGGAAACTACTTAAAAATAATGCCGAAAATAAGCTAACTCACATGTACAGTAAGAAAGAACAGCTTTAGTCTTTCAGGGTCGCATATAAATTTGAAAAAATTTATATACATCTCATAA
The DNA here is from genome assembly GCA_963457695.1 of Neria commutata. Classification (NCBI taxonomy): domain Eukaryota; kingdom Metazoa; phylum Arthropoda; class Insecta; order Diptera; family Micropezidae; genus Neria; species Neria commutata. The sequence continues at coordinate 13,579,211 of OY735245.1, read as the reverse complement.
TGAAATAGCATTCGTTACATTAGGAAAACAACGCATGCTTCGTTTGAAATTTTTGTCTTTTTTCTTAAAAAACATAAGTACAACTCTTGAAATTTGGCAGCTTTAAATGCTTTTGAGTGTATTATCTTGGTTGAATTAAAATAATTAGTTAGCCAGGTAGATTCAATATGGAACCTCCGACATCAGAAATGCAGCGCAATTCCACTAAGAATAAAAATGTTCATAAAAAATTGGAAAATTTATTTTGGAAGCTGCCATTTTTTTAAATATTCATATTTCGTTTAATCCTTCGATTAGTTACTGGGTATTATCTTTTACTTTAAAGTGATCACAGTATGCATATATATACAGTTCTTTTGTACACATATCGCAATTCCACATTACGCTGGACACTGCCAATAGGGAAATTTTCGAAATGCTTAAAACTTTTTAATTATTTGTACCATTAAGCAATGGCAATTTCCTACAAATTCCAGACAACTTAATAGTACATTAAAATGAATTAATTGCAATAGATTTTTTTATGGAAGTGCAGAAAGACTAATTTATTGATTTAAGAGAAATAAGAATATCGTAAAAATCAAGACTTGAATCAAATGCTTCGATGCTCGACTACGGGAGCAATCAAAATGTAATTTGTAGTGAAAAATTGGAAAATTTGTGCCGAAGCAAACTGCCAGCGGCTCTGTGCCAGTTGCCATAAATGGTAGCTGCAAAAATGCACACAAACACACACACACACACACTTGCTCATGTACAATATGCAATGACAGATGAAAGCAGTTTACCGCGCGCGCATAACAGCCAAGCACAAAACTATTTCAAATATGCACACTTCCGTTAAGACTGCGCATGCTTGACCTGCGGTTGCTCTGCAGTGGGAAGTGGCATCTCCGCTTTGGCTGTCTGGGCGCGAGGCTTGTTTGGGTTCTGCTGTCACAGCTTTTGGCGACGTATTTCCTAAATTAATTAATGACATTTTGAGTTCGGATTCACACGAACATGACTTTTTTAGTAGCGCCTGTCTTTCCAGGGCTCGAACAGATCTTGAAACTAGGTATCAAGCCTATTTGGAAATTTGTGAAACACAACCAAATTCTGACATATCATTCGTTTGACCAGTCCTAAACGGAACTCTAACTGGCATCGCTAAGGACCCAACAACAAGGTCTTAGGCAGCCAGCTCAACCTAACCTTACATCACCTTGCAGTGATTTCGAGAATAAAAGAACTTAAAAGATAAGAAAATTTAAATTAACAAGACATCAAGTCAGAGCAAGCAAAGAAATTATTACTTGTTGCCAAAGGCGAGTAGCAACAACAACTCGAATTAGTCCAGCACTTGGCCTTTTTAGGTAGCCAGTTGAACCTAACCTCACGCGCACATGAAAGAGTAATGGAACCTACTTTCGAGTCATGAAGGAAACTGAATACTTTTCTTCTATGTTGCTAATGTCACTCATTAATATACATACATATATACATAATTTAAAAATGTATGCATTCAATAATCTTTGAAAATGTTCTAGACTTTTTGAACCCATCAGCTCTTTAAATAAGCTTGCCTGGAACCTTCTAAAGTTTACATAGAAGGGATTTCTAAAAAATCGATTAAGAGCTCAGGCTTTCAGTTGACACTCAGCGAAGAAGAGCATCATTGTAACCGTAAAAAACATGCTGCGGCTATTATTTTTCCCAACAACACGCGCCAACAAGCGAAGTGGGAAAAATGTACCACTCTTCAGAAAAGAACTAACCCTGCGTCCGTCGCTGTTATAAATTAAAGTGCAATCCTTAAATCCTTACACGAAAACGAGAATTAGAAATGGAAAGGAGCAGATTTTGCTGCCGCCGAGAGTGCCTTGCGCAATCTTATCTCGGCTCTAAGCTGCATGCTTGAGCAAAACAAATATTAAATAAAGATTGCAATCGGCGGCTGCAAAACAACAATGGTTGGAGGGGGAGGGTGCAGCCGAGCACAGGGATTTTAAGAAAGTCAGCATTGCAAGAAGCTGCCGAAGGAAACAAATAAGGAAATAAAATTGAAAACATGCAGCGCATTTTAAGGCGCAGTCACACACACAAACACATTTCCACAGCCGCAGAGCGTAAAATGGCGTCTACGCTGAAGGCGGCAGTGCGTGATAAAGCGCAGCAGACGCATTACACCAGCAGCAGCAGTCAACAGACAACTTGCGTACTAGGGCTACCACTTCCGGTAACTCCATTTGAAAATATGCCGCTATCGGAAATTGGGCTAAGAAATAAATTGATAAAAATCCAGAGTTGCATGTGAAGTAATTATTTCATCCGCTCCTGGCAATTCATTGTTCGTTTTCAAATGCAACATTCGGCGGTACTGATTGGTCATCCTGCCCAGGTATAAGCAATGCCTCTGTTATCATTTTAACTGGTTGCTCATACTTTCCTAATTTTTTAACTTCGTATCTCAACTTCTACAAAATATTTGATAACACTTTTTTCATCGAGTGCTATTGGCTCTCCTACTTTTATCAAAGCATATAATGGTTTTCCAACTTTGGCTTGGGCACCATAACACCTTAATTGAGAATTCACTGTTCCCAGTTCCACTATTTGCAAGGCATGGTTAATTTTTTTAAGGCTCGATTCCGGCCAAGTTAGCACTTGGAGAATTTCACTAGTTTTAGATAAAATACAATTGCACTTAATTTTCGATCTAATCGATGTGATCATATTTAATGGATTAATATTTTGAAGTTGTGCGTCCGTACGTGAGCAAAGCTCGTTGCCGACTGAGCTTGCAGCATCCTTTTAAAATCCGCTTGTCCATTGTCCTAATTACTGTTTTTTTGGTTGCACTTAATGTGTGTTTGCTAATACATCGTAATGACGGGAATGGGGATCAATAATTTCCTCTGTTTCGAGTGATGCGCTGTTCGTTTCCAAGTCACACATATTTCTTATATGTATATGATATATTATTGTATCGAATTCGATCGATGCATATTTTTTCGGTACATTTGACACCTCTTCGTATTTATTTATAGTACATCCATATAAGATGTTGAACTGATCTAAAAAAAAATGTCAGCTAGTTTGTTATTTTGATTTCTCTAATAAAGAAACTATCCTATAATATCGGCTAAAAATATTCATATATCTGCCTATATTTGGTAAATATTAACATGGAAATATTTATAAGAAAACGCAGTAGAGTTGTAAAAAATGCAAGAATTACAATAATTAAAAATGGAAATTGGAATTTTCGATCAATAGTTTTTCGGGATTATCCAAATATTTCGGGATCGACAACCCTAACTTATGCATACACATACACACGCAGAAATATTGAAAGGCCATAAATAGAATGCATGTCCTGTTGTTATTGTTTGTGCTATTGTAATAGCAGCGCATCCAAACTCGCCAGCGACAACGATCGAAAGACTGGGGGGGAAGCTGCTGCCCTCTGCAGTCAACTGCGCGCAGCTCATTGAATGTTTATCCACTTGGACTAGTTGGCGCGTCCTTTTCACACGGCTGCTTACGTCAAACGGCATTAATGTCAACAACGGCGCTTATCAAGTTGCAGCGAGCAGCGAGCTGCTTACAGCATGATGGAGCGTCTGCTCTGTCCGGCAGCATCCTGGCCATTTCCGCTAACGTGCTCGAGCATTGTTAACTAACATGCTGTGAATTTAGAGCACAGCAGCAACACTCAACAACACTCAACAACAACAACAGCGACGACATCTGTCTGTCCACGGCGACAAGATAAGCAAAGAATAACGGCGCTCAGCGAGAAGCAAACAAAATATTCCAAAAAATTTAAAAAATTCAGAAAAAGGATCGCTTGTAAATTGACTTCTTGCTGCAGGAGCAGCAGCATAGCAATAGTGCAACAGCAACAGCAACAATACATGCAAACAACAACAAATGAATGTGTAGCTTGCTGTGAAGTTGTTGTGTGGCCTGTGACAACAACAATAACAACAACACCTACATATAGCATAAACAAACAAAGTAAACGAGCAGCAGCAGCAGCAGCAACGGGGCGGCGGCAGCAGCATTTCCTATTGCTGCCAACAGCTAAATTAAATTGCTTTCATTAGATTCCTCTCGCCTCGTCTGCTTCGCCTGCGCTGCTTCTTATCTGCTTCCTATCATGCTCGTCTTGCTACGTTGTTGTTGCCACTTCTTCTGGGTGCACATCCTGTCGGGTGGCAGCTTAGGGGCAGCGACTTTGCAGCTCTTCAGCTTCTGCTCACGCATCGCAGTTGCTGTTATTCTTGCTGCTGATAAAACATTGCCAGCTGGCAGGCAGCCCATCAGGAGAAGGCAGCGCAGCAGCAGCCAGGATTTCTTGGTCAAGGTCACTTTGTTGCAACAGCAACAAAAACAGCAGCAGTGGGGAACTTTTATAAAATTCAATCACAAACATGCGTCAAGTTCACGCCGAGAGCAGCGCTGCAATTGCCGACACGTGGCAACAACTTGATTGCAAGTTGCAACAACAACAAAACTTTCACTGTATTTCCCTTCTCGCCTGCTCTGCCTTGTCCTGCCGCTATATAAGTTGCTATTTCTTGATTTTTATTTAGTTCTTGTAAAGGGGGAGGAGGGAGCCTTCTGTAAGGTCATTTGCAGCCGAAGCTTGCCATAATGAAGCGTTATCACGCCGCCGCTGCTGCCTTTGCACCTGGCAACAACAGCAACACAAGGAAAATAGCAGCAACAAAATATAGCACACAATTACATCTTATTTAAAGCAAATTGTATCTGTAGCTTGTCGCAACAGGGAAATGCATTGGCTTTAATACGAGCATCGTATGCAAGAACCAAGTTGCCAAGCGCTGCAAGTTGCAGAATTGTTGTAAAGTTGCTGGCGCAAAAACTTTGCGCAAGTTTTGTTGAAAAGTTGAAATTTCGACTGAGCAATTTCTAAGTGAAATTGCGCCATTCAAGAAATTAATTTGTAGCTTCAAATGAAGGCATTCGACTACGAGCATGGTTGTTATAACGATTTAGCTGTGCAGAAATCTTTATCAGACAACTTCATCAGTCGTTTAATAGAAGAAATTTATTTTATTTGCTGAAATGTAGTTGCCCAGGTTTAATATGCATTTCTTTACGGAATTATATTGTTTGTGTTAGCATCAATTTATATTTTTATTAATGTGAACCTGTTGATTTGCTATCGCAATAGCTTGTTCCTAAGCATATTTCGATTAAATTCTTTAAAGCAGTTACAAAATTTGTATGCTATACTTATAAATTTTTGTTGTTCTTTACTTGACTGTATTTGGAGTCTTCTAGTAACTGCGGCCCGAAAATAGTGTCCATTCATTAATGGATTCTCATGAATGTGTAGCTTCAAGCGGTATAAATCAATTTTCTTTTGGGCATCTGATTGTTATATCCGCTGCGGTTAAAACTGTCATATTTTGATAGATCAGTACTTCTTGGACTTATTAACAGATCACCATCTGGGTATGATGACTAAGTTCCCCTCAGGTTCTATGCGGGGCCTATATGGTTTACCAGTATTACCTAACCTAACTTTAAACTTCCTTAAAATATAATGATTATTGCAGTTTATGATAAAATTTGTTAAACATTTTTGATAAAATATCGGTTTTCATACAATTTTTTCGAGCCAAAATTTCAAAATTCCACCGACAACTAATCCTCTATGTCTCTTATACTTGCTCAGATCCTTTGTTCACAAGGTTGCATGCAAGGGTAGTGGATGGCGCTTACACTTGTGAAAGTCTCTCTTTAAATCGAGCATTTATTTAATTAAATTTAATTGGCAACGTAAAGTTTTTTAAAATTCCGCTGCCGTGAACTGCCTCATTTCCATAAGAGGCAAAGGAACTTAATTACCTGCCAACTGCTATGTCGATATACCGTTATAATGATAAGGGACGACTGGTCAGGACGGGTTCAAAAATGATAGTTCAGTGAATAAGCGCATTTAAAGACTGCTAAGTAGGAGCTTTGAAAGCGGAAGCAGCTTCAAAGCATGGGAAAAAGGACAGTAATAGACACGTTGTAAGTCCGCCTTATAATAGGAGCAATCTTAAGTTTGTCATGAAAACGAAATAATTTGTCTCTTGGTGTTAATTACCTACATCCGCTCCTTTGTTAATGTTTTAATGTATGCATACAATCGGTTATCAGTTTATGTTTAAGTGCTGCTGTCAAGCGGGGAAACTATTTCTGGCAAATCAAACTACATTGTGCGGAACAATAACAGCAACGAAAATGCAATTGTAATGGCAACTGGCAACAGAAGAGAGGGCAATCTCAGGATGCCAAATTGCCGTTACTTTGAACTGCAACAACAACAAAGTCAAGCGCATGTACGTGTGTGCATGTGTGTGTAGAGGAATGCTGTTAGCGAGTGGTGCCACAACAGCAGCAACAACAACAATGTAGAGCAAAATGTTGCTGATTATAAAGTGTTGCAATGTAAGCGCTTACTGTAAATAGCAACAACAGCAATCATCTGCTAACAATGCGTAAATCGCTGGCAGCAACAATGAAAACAGTTGCGCTGATAGTCGTTGACATTGTTATTGCTAATGTTGTTGTTCATAGTTGCTTTTGCACGATTGTCACTGTTGTTGCTATTAGTGTGATTGTTATGTCACTGCACGAGTATGTGTGTATGTGTGTGTGTGTGTGTGTGTGTGTGTGTGTGTGTGTGTGTGTGTGTGTGTGTGTGTGTGTGTGTGTGTGTGTGTGTGTGTGTGTGTGTGTGTGTGTGTCAACGGGCAATAAACCCATTTAATGGGGCTTATTAGGCAAGGCATTAAATGCGCCTGATGAACCTCGGTGGACAACAGCAATCTTCATTGCTGCGACAATTGTTGCTGATTTTTATCTGTCTGAGATGGTTAACTTGATTGGCAACATTTGCATATGAAAGTTGCGTGTGAGGATTTCTGAAGAAGCCAGGCGTTTGGTACTTGGCATTAATTAGCGGTGACAGGCAGCAGGGAAAGGATAACTGCGAAATGCGAAATATTCCAGACGGTTACGACCTTTCTTTGCAAGATTGTTGCTCTTTCCATAAATGCTTTATGTGCATTATTGTCAGGCTGTTTTGAAAGGAAACACCATAAAATTATCAGTTAATAGACTGCGATAAATGCCATAAGCAGTAGAGTAATGTATCGTTTAATTTACAAACAGCTTAAAAAAGTGGAATGTTCTTTCGCATTTTAGCAGCAAAAATTCAAAATGTTAATTGAAATTTATGCAAAAATTAATTGTCGTAGTACCCGCTCTTGCGTGTAATAGTGTTGCAAGTATTTAGATACAATTTAGCGAGAAATGCAAGCGAAACTTACAACGTGATACCAACACCGATTTTTAACAAATAGAACACAATATATTATTAAAAATGGTTTAAGGCATCTCAAACTTTGTGGCATGCATTTAATGCTAAGAAACCCCCGAAGAGTTTTAGCCAGAACCAAAAGGATGACCTCGGCATCATCTCTGGTATTATCATAGGTCAGCAAGCAAATGACGAGAAAATGATAGCTAAGAACAATTGATATCGTTAGAAGCAGCGGTTTTTCGTCTGGTTTGGACAGTTCTCAGTGAACAAGACGTAAAGGAAACTGTAGGCTAGTCAGCAGCTAAGAAGATGTGAAGGAATACTTCCTAAGCTCCACCCACACTATTTTAATTTGTTTCGAAGGCTTCTTGAGTGCTCTTTTAAATTTGAGAAAACATTCCAATGGTTATTTTATTTCTGAAAGAAGATTTCCATTTGAATAGGTTGACTTCTACTTCATTCAAAAAAAAAAGATATCTCCGCCTACTGGTTCAGCATGAGTATTATGGAAAGACCTACTTTCGACAGCTGCATTGCGAAGAACAGCAACAGAGCATTTTCTCTGCCACTGCCCCGCCTCTTCGGGCATCGTATGTCGCTGGCTGAATTCTGACATTCTAAAAATGGACAATGTTAATTTTCTTTCCCTGAACGGATTCCAGAGTTTTTAAAACTTATGTTTGAAAATGCTTTTTACCTGGGTCGATTTATAAGTTTTATCAAAAAAAACTAACTTGTTTGAAACGAAGTAGAAACCATCTACTAATCTACTCTGCATATCCTGACTTTTCTTTACTACAACCCAATCCACAATACTCTATACCTTTTGAATGGTTTCCCCAGGCTCAGCCAAGTACAACTTGAATGCTTCAGGGTTATTCTGTTCAACGAGAAGTTCTTCGAAAATTCCCAATTATAGTAATCTTTCTTAAATTTTAGAGTTGAGAATTTTCTGAATAAAATCTTTGCTTTTAAATTCTTTGCTTATCATATTTTATACACAATTTTTTATCATTTCTTATATTGAATTCTTTGCCTCAGCAGTACAAGACTAACTTTGGTGTATCTTATTAATAATTAACAACTGAAAGGCTGATCCTTCAGTTGAAAGTTATTATGGGACTCACTGTAAAGGCACCAAAAATCCGCACGGACTGACTGCACAACTAACAAAGCGCTGTACAAGAGCCTTGAATATGGTAGTTGCCCTTTCCACTGTGGAATGAACCTTTTAACTTCACAGCTCGCAGTTGGTGTAATTTTTGCCTTTGCTTCGCTGCCACCTTAGGCCAGCGCCATTACGATTTACAAACAATCATATATTGATAGTTATATATGTGTATGTGTATATTTTTCTGCACGAGGTGGATATCGAACGAGTTGAATATTGACAATAAAGTAAGGCGACAACAGGTTTGCAAGCGGCTAACAGTAACTGCCGCCAAAGTGGCTCTTAAGCGTCATTATCTGGCATTACAGCGGGAGAGCACCTGCAGCCATTGTCGGCACAGTCACTACCCTCGGCCGGCATTTCTTTATTTATCAAATAATCGCGCAACAAATTGTGCGGCTCGCTTGCCATGTTTATTAGCCTGATTGCGAGATGGAACAGAACGGGTGGCTGGCTGGCTAGCGGGCTGGCCACTGCAGCACTGCGTCACTGCCAGGCAGAAGCCGTTTTCCTATGAGTTATTGTGCCACACAAAACTGAAGCTGCCGCAGAGAGAGAGACGCGCTACCAAATTTGCTGCGCACAATTGATAGCTGCATGATGCCTCAGAGGCGTTGCAACTGCTGTGCCGCCTGCCTGCCCCTGCCCCCTCCTTCATTGTGCTACGCTGGCCGGCCGCTAGTCGCTGACTGCAATTTGTCAGTTGGTCACTGGTGTTTTCGCTTGGGCCTGGGCCAAGCTTCCTTCTGCCGCGTCCGGCTGCGCAGCCTGTTTATTGTTTGCCTTGCAATTGCAAAGTGAAAGATGCAATTTCTGCTTCTTGCGCATGCGTGCCGTTACGGTTTATTAAATACGTTTCGAAAGTGCATTTCCATGTTCGGCAAAAAGATTGATGCGCAAAATTGATTTATTTTGCAGTTGTCTTTAGCAATTACGGCTAGGAAATGGCGTCAGCCGGCAGTACTTTCAAAATTTCTTCAACTTGAATAATTCTCTGGCGGATATGCTGTTGTGTGGCGTGGGAAATCCCATCTCACAATTCGCCAGCCGCTAATGTGAAAATGTGAAAATGCAAGTTCTGTGTTCGAGTAGAATGGATTTTCTCATATTTAAAATGTATACATTTCATTGATGAGTAGCGGTAGCAAGTCAAGCCGCTGTCTGGGATGACTGCACTCACTTCATTTCCCAACACCCAAATAATGTAGCAGTGAACGGTCAGTCTTGTGCAGCATCTAGATACGTTTCTTGTGAGAAAAAGTCTTAGACGAAAATTTGTTTGCAG